>CM031234.1:372720493-373320493 GCA_018340775.1 Taxus wallichiana var. yunnanensis | reverse complement strand
TTTGAATTATGTCTTAGTTACCAAAAAGTGTAATTTCAAATTTCCAAAAATTGTGTAGAAATTTAGGGAAAACAAAAAGTATCCTTAAATATGTAAAATGAAAAATAACCTCAAAGTAATTTGAATATAGAGTCGTTATGCTCAAGATATGAAACAAAAGGTGTTTTAAAAATTGGGAGCCCTAGAAAGTGACCCAAAGGGTAGGATGAAGCATGAAACCCTAGGGAAATTTTTGTAGATCTGATTTATGACAAGTGATAGATGAAAATCAGGTTTGGATCTAAAGATAAGATGTAGATATGAACCCTAATGCAACTATGGTTTGAGTTTGGAGAAAAATGGATATGTTAAAGAACATGTAAGGGACCGGGTTCACAAAATGGTTTAATAAAATTTAAATCTAAGGACATTGTTGATTAGATATATATAATACTAAATATAAAAGATCTAGACAAGGAAATACAAGCAAGAGTGAAATATAGGATATATAAATTTGACTCATCTTATAACTATAGGTCTTGACTGATCCTAGGTTGATGAACATGCTAGGAAGGTAGATTATGGACTATATAAGATTTGTGTTAGAAATTGTAATGTGACAATCTCATAGACATGAACACCTCTGATGGGATAGGGCCACCTAGGCACTGGTGTCTATGAAAGAGATTTTATCCTGGTTCTTTCTATGTTTCTTATTGTTCATTATAGTTCGTGTCAGTTTACCACAAGTTTACTTAGTCACACATGTACCTATAAAATAAACCCTAGCTACACACACAATACTCAAGCACTATGTATATGCTTGAGTTAGAATGACCCCAATAATCACCTTAATGTGATTTGGTTGCTTAAGTGTTACACTACATTTTAGACTCCATGTAGTTCTTGTGGTGTGTGATTGAAATTGTGTCCCTTGAGCTAGGATGCCCTAGTGCCAGTCACATAAAGAATAGTGGGCTATAACTACTTTGTCCCAATGCAAAATGTGTGGTATGGAATTCAAAATAAACCCTCATATGCAGTGAAGTATGCAGTCCCAAAATGCAGTCCTTGATGTAATAGATAGAAAATATTAGCTCCTTATAATAATATGTGCCTCTTTAAATGTTTTCCCCCTAATAAGGTTAAATAAGATGTATATATATGATTCCTTCACTTAAGTTTCATCATTAACAAGTGAAATGCCAACCTAGGGTAGTAAACAAAGACATGAAAGATGTAACATCTGAAAATTTAGAAAAGGGAGAAGGACATAAGCGCCCGAGGAGAATTACCACATGGGTGCTCTTGTCCCTAATGGGCACTTCTGTATAGGGTGCCAAAAACATAAAATAATGGAATCAAGATTGAGAAATATGTTGATTGGCATGTGAAACTGTAAGTTGTAAATTATAAACAACACGTAATTAAGACCAAAAGGATAAAAGCAATGTCAAAGCAAAGTAAAGGGTTGTTAATGAGTAATTCTCTTGCTTAGGAATCATGCATATAAATGAAATATTTAGAGGCTAGATGTATATAGTAAGTGTGTGATTTAGTGACTACAAAAGTTTG
The DNA here is from genome assembly GCA_018340775.1 of Taxus wallichiana var. yunnanensis. NCBI lineage: Eukaryota > Viridiplantae > Streptophyta > Pinopsida > Cupressales > Taxaceae > Taxus > Taxus wallichiana. The sequence goes on along the minus strand of CM031234.1, from coordinate 373,318,939 downwards.
CGAGTTTGGTTTTACACCAACTAAATGCATTTACTAATAAGTATGATATTCCATAAAAATATATCACGTTGTGACATTTGGTCGAAAACTTGGTGTGCATATACTAAAGCTCCCATTTTTGCATTTAAAATGTTCCAAATCATTCTCAACAAATTTTACATACATGTCAAATGGGGCACCTGCAACTACAAGATAAAAACTTCTTATTCTCGCCTTGATGGATTTTCATACCCCATTGCAAAGCTTTTATTTTTCCATAAAAATGTGAGCTAATTGGGTTGAATATGTGTTTGTTGAATTTGGTGAAACAATCTCAATATCTCTTATAAGGAATTCATTCAAATAATTTATATGGCATCAACAAGGTTTTCCACACCTCGACAACAATGGATCAAATTAAGTGTTGGTTTGATGAAGTAGGTAGGTCATGACTATCGACAACATTTGTTTTGCTAATTTGATTGTCCCTTTAAATGGTTACAAGGATGCCATGTTATATTTTTTCATGCGATGAATAACAAAAAAGTTAATACATGAAATGAATAAGAAAATTTCAATTTTTCCTTAAATAAACTATAAAACGTATTTTCATTGATGTTGAAATATTGCAAGAACAATGATTTTTTTGCAAGAAAAGTAGTGTTCGGGGTTTTAAAAATTGGTGATGCAAAAGTGGAATTCTCAATTCCTGGATGGAGGATAGTCAAGCACAAACAAAAAATCTCAAAGGAAATCAAAAGATGCAAATATTAAGTATGTGACTATGTTGGCAAGTTGGAAAGTTGGAAAGTATTTTTCCATACCTTGTTTTAGAACTCCCATTTTGGAATAGGTTGTGCGGGCATTATGAATAGTTGATGGGTTTGGTTTTGAATCACAATTACATTTTAGTAAAAGTTTCAAAGGAATTTTCGATGAACCCATTTTTACATCTCATGTTAGCATTGCATCCCATAAGACTGGGACCACATTTCTTTTAAGCATTTTGTCAAACAATTCACAAACCAAGTGCATGATTCCACGTTTTACATACATATCACCGGAGCACTTTCAACTATAACATTTGACAAAATTCCTTTCTCCATTATGCTTTGGTGTATTTCCATACCTTATTTCAAATCTCCTATGTTAACATAGGATGAGAGTATGCTAACAAAGGTGAACTGATCAAGTTCGACACTTGTTGGTTGCATTTAGTGAAACAACACCTCTTTGTGAGGATGCTCAAGTCTTCTATAATATGCAATTATGATATTCCATGAGAAGAGGTTATAATTTACAAATCAATAAATATATCTAAAAATGAAACCCTAAACTTCCATTTAAAATAAAATAAAATAATAATAATAATAATCAAAACAAGAAGAGAATCAAACAAACAACATGTAAGATAATAAATAACAAACTATCGTTCATTGGTGTTTGGGAATTTGTCTAGTTGGAAAAGGGTCTTTGTTTACATATTCACCCATTATGTTCTCCATGCTCTAGTAATTTGAATTTTCTCTCAAAAACCTATTCAATTAATTGATTTTGTATTCCTTTTCCTTGTAGATATATGGTCTAGTGAAGAAAAGATCTAAGTTACTTCTTCCACTTTTATAAATAATTTGATAAAAATTAAAATTTAATTATCATTTTTTCTCATGGTAAGCTCGGATATTCTCATATCAAGTCATTTCAAGGTCTATCAAAATATATAAACATTGCATCTAAAATTAATTTATGTAAAAACTTGACAACCAAGCACAAAATGTTAAATAGTATATGAAATTCTAAATCAACAACAAACAAACCCCAGTTTTCTAACCCATCATCATATACATGGAAAGAGCTGAAAATATTCTCCAACATATGCAAAACATTTTAACTAGAGTGAACATATTTGGGTAAATAGGTGAGAGAAGAAAATATAAATCATAGTAAAAATATAAAATGAATCAAATCTATCATGAAAACCTACATGAATGTGTTCATTTTGAAGTAAACCCCAAGATAAAAATAAATCACCAAAAGCCTCATATCTTGTCTTTGCATTTCCTCAAACCTTGGGTTAACCAAGGTCCCTTCCTCGAATGCAGCTAGAAGGATCTTGTTTCATTTGATAAAAAAAAGGGGTCGATTGATATTTAATTATATTATTTATTTGTAAACATACTTTATGCGACATATTCTCCACCTTGAAAAATATTCCTATTAAATATTTTCTAGTTTCACAAGCCCTAATTTGCGGTAAGGTCACAAGGGTGCAAAGATCCTTTATAAATTTCATTCGTATTTAGGCAAGGCATTCAAAATATGTCAAATATGTGAGTAATGGTATTATTTCTCTTCATATAAGGTCAGAGGATTTGATCTAAGGCACTTAGTCCAAGTGGATACATAAAATATTTCTAAATAAAGAACACCATGAAGTGTGAGTGTTAATAGATTAAGGTCCCTATAGTTTTGAGAGGAAAAGGGTGGTGCACAAGGTGTGAAAGACAAGCCCTTTCCACGTGGCTCTAGAATGTTGTAAGTAACCTTGAAAGGGGCCCAAAAAAGAAGTAGTGAACATAAGTGGATAAAAAATGTAAAGCATATCTATAACTTAATCATGAGATAAAGGTTATTTCAACCAATATGAGATCTTTTTCTCAACTCATTGTATAACATAATTATATAGATTATATTGAAATACTTGGAAGACAAAGAGGATTCCCCAAAACTTGAACATATCTCCATATGTAACCCAGATCCAACCATATTTTAGGTAAAGAGCTACCCATATCAATTGGGTTTCCCCCATCGAATGTAAAGCCCAAGACAAGGTGAAACATAAATAAGCATTTCATGGTTTTCTTGACCACCACATCTTCATTAGAGATATTGAGGAATGATTCATTTTCAATGTGGCATTAATAAGTTTAGATTAAGTGTAATTGGGAAGAGATATTTCATTGATAATTCCCTTAGAATCATGGTCCCCTAAAAATAAAAATAAATCTTTAATAATGTGAACATAAAGAGAGGAAGAAAGAGGAAAACCTTGCCCATGGATTAAAATAGGATAAGATTTCTTAGATCACCCTTGTTGTCATGGGAAAAATTAGATTGTATGAAATGTTCTAGTTTCTTCTCAAACATGTCAAAACCACTTAAGAAATGAATTTTTATAAACACCCCATGTTAATAAAGTCATCTTCACCAACCTTGTTTTGATCCCAACACAATTTCTTCCTCCATGTGGTCATCAAATTCGCAATGGTATTCATCTATTCCCCACAAGATCTCACTTTAACTTGTTTCACGTTGGCATTCCAAAGTCATAATCAAGCTCAAGAAAATGAGATAGAATTCTTTCAAGTGGGATGGATGACCACTTAAATTATGGTATGAGGTAAATATTTTGAATTTTGGATGGGAAAGTAGAAGAGATTTTTATTATATTTTGATAATTGCTAATTTTAGAAGCCCTACGAAGTCAAGAGATAATACATGTTTTAAGTTAAGTTCTTAAGGCCCATTCCAAGAGTGTATATGCACTTTTGAGTCCTAAACCTCGTTATACATGTTCTTTACACCTTTACTTGGTTCCAAAACCTCTTATGAGTGTGCTTGTGATGCAAAATCTCAAAATCTACTCCTACTATACAAAAAGGTTCTTAAAGGCGTGAAATAGTGCACCAACATATTTTGGTTCTAAATCGACTTGTAAAATGCACTCACCATTGCAAGAACATTCCATGACATTGAAAACATGCACCATACCTTAGTAAAGCTCCAAGTGACACAAGGAGGTGTGTCATTCTTTGTAGCATGTTCTCATTGGTGTGGATATATGTGCCTAGGTTCTATGGTTTCTTAAATGATGTACCAAACTTGACGAAGGTTCCCCACATGGGAATAAGTGCAATTTTGGCACTTAAATATTCTATTGGGCACTTAAAAGTGCACTTTTCTATTGTTTCCCAATCACATTAACGTTGCACACAACAAAAAAAGTGTCACGAAACACGTAAATCCACATGTTTAAGTATAATTAGCTATTGTTGCCTAATCACATTAATGTTGCACACAACAAAATAAAGTATCATAAAGCACATAAAACCTCATAAAATGTGTAAAACCTCACATAACACATAAAACACCAAAAATTTATATGAAACCTCGAAAAAGAACTTGGTAGGTGAAATTTCACACCCCAAAGATATGTTAACCTCATTGCAACCTTTCCTATTATAGGTCATGATTTCCATAAGTAAGACATTTGACAAAAAAAAGTCTTTTTAATCCTTTGTTGGTGGGTACCTATAGCCAATTTTTTAAAATAAGGCATTTTATGTCACAAAAATTAAGGTTTATTAACAATGCACTTTTTTGATGCTCTTACACTTCATACATTTCTAATGATCTTACGCTTCATACACTTTGTGATAAAAACTATGGTGAAATTTGATTTTAATATTAAATTTGTAACCTTATGAAAAAATCTTGAAATTTAGGAAAACATTTCAAAATTACAACTATTATTTCAATGTAATGTCATTATTTTATAATATTACATTTTTATTGTGTTACATAGAGAGAGGGCCCTAGCCCATTGCGGCATCACCAAATTTGATTTGGTCGTGGAACCATCTAAGGATGGAAGTTTTAAGCTCTTGGATAGCCCATGTATTAAACCACATTATCGTGGTGCCCTATCACCAAGGCATCCAAACTGATGGTAGTAAGCCACCTTAACACGGGGATGATATTTGAACCTTGGACCTCCCAATTACTAGGAGACCCAAGAACCGATACACCACTACCTTTTGGATATTTTATAATATTACATATATTGTTATAAATCCTGACATTTATTTTTATTTTTATATCTTATGTGGTTATTTAATAGGCTTCTTAGCCAAATTCAAAAAAATCCTGAAATGGATAAAAATGTTATGGTAGCGATATGCAATACACATGGTATTCATCCTCCCTCCACACTCCCACATTCCTCTATATCACCTCCCTCTATTCATCCAAGTGTCTGTGTTATTGATCCCTCCGACAATCCACATATCACACCTCTCTCTACCTAACGACATTGATGTGAGAGTGTTATCCATCATCCTAAACATGTACTAGTGTAGAACCCCTACATATTTGTTCCAAGAGATGTCATGAATGATGATTTTCTACGACCCTTCTTGACCTACTTCCCCACACTCGATGCAGGACCAAATCTTGTACCTCGTGGTTTACTAAAAGAGAGGTATAAGAGGTCTTGTTTTGCCAATAAGAATAAGACTATATTCCTAGATAATTTTGGAGATGTCTACCCTGACAGGAATGTAAGGTATATTAATATGTTTCAAATGAAAAGCATATTTTAAATGCAAATTAATTATTAAATTTCTCTTCTAATTGTGAGTTATTAATTTATCTTCTATTATGGTTTATAATTATTCTTAGTGAATGATTAAAAAATGTTATGTTGTAGACACTACAAAATAACCATTAATAGGCTAGCCAAGAAGACTTCAAGATTATTTTGATGTCTTTTATGTAGATTTCCTTAAATAATGTAAAAGTTGGGTGTTGAAGGAAATTCGGGAAATTTATGGTCCATTTTTGGATGATGGTAATTTTATTTCTTGAATAATAATTAATTTGAATGATTTTATAATATTTTATTACATTATGTTTTATTTTCCAGATTATTTTTATAATATAGACATGGTTCATAGCTATATCATAGAAAGATTGCAGCGAGAGAGAGATAATTTGAAAAGAAATTTGAAGATGCATTATAACCATGATAATTGGAAAACGCACTAGAAGGTAAATTTTGATGTCTAAGTCAAATTTACTTTATTTTTTAAATGTTGTTTATTTCATAATTAGTTTTTTTTTTTTAAATGTTTTGTTAACCAAGTTGTTCTACTTGATTATTTACAAGCCTAATATGTACAAACTTTGATCCATGGCATTGGTTGGTCGACTATTGGGGGGTTTGCGATTCAAGACAAACCGAGTCAACAACTACTAGTTCTGAATGCCCAATTGGAACAAGGAAAAAAGTCACAAATCCCACTTGTCTTATGGGATTTTCTGGAGCATCAGCTCAATTTGTAAGTATCCTAGTTTAAATTATCTTCTAATAATAAGTGATCAAGTTTTGTTTTTAATTACAATGCAAATTAATGTTATATTTGTATTTTCCAACAAGAGGAGAACTATGGGAAGTTGTAGACACAAAATTATGCACTTAGTACCATTACATCATGCCTCTAGTATGTCATTATATGCATGATTCCTAAGTAAGAAAACTAAACATTGACAACACTTGTTTTTATTTACTTTGACATTGTTTTACCCTCCCGTGCTTTTGTCCTTTGCTTTTCTAGAATTATCCTTTACTTTTTAACATCACACAATGTGTTACCATCTCAGTACTTTTTTGTTATATCTTCATATCTCTTCGAGACACTAGCGCTTAGTAAGGGATAGGATCACACAGCACGATTGTCCCCTTTGGGCACTTTTTTCCTTTTCCTTGTTTTCTTATGTTTAAAATGCCACATCAATTGTTATCTTTTCTAAAACTTCTACTTATCACTTTGGGTCAGATTTTTAGTTGTTAATGATGAAATTCAAGCAAAGGAATCATATATATACATGACCTACTAACTATTATTAGGAGAAGCAAGGGAAACTAGGAAAATAGGATAATTTTAGGTTATTACTTTCTAACTACTGCTTGGGCAAAAAACACCACTTAAGGATTACATTTGGGTTGCATTTTTCACTACATAAGAAGAGAAAATTATGAATTATATTACACTTATTTATCTTGGGTGCAAAGTAGTTGTAGGCTGATATCTTTATGTGATTAGCACAAGAGAAACATAGATTCAAGGGACATGATTCTATCACACACACACACACAAAACTACATTGAGTCTAAAATGTAGTACAACACTCAGTGAAAATCACATTAGGGTGACCACCGAGGTCGAGATTCAAATCAAACATATGTATATTTATTCCATTTAATGTGTGTTTGAGTCTTGTGTAGGTAGTTAGGGTTTGTTTTTGCAAATACATGTGTGATAGGAAAACCCTATGATGAAGTCATAAAGCAACATAGAGTGAAGTAAAGATGATCTTATCATACCTTGAAAGATCCAGATCTAAACTCACTGTCATGACACTAATACACAAAGATCATAAACACTAGTTCCCATATCAATACTATCCCCTTATAGGCACTACTATCTAGTACACTTACATATAAGTATCATTCACATGAAATATTTACAACCAAGATCCAAGCTATTCCATCATTATTAAAGCCTTGATCTAACAAAAACAACTAATTATCAACTAATTCACTCCCATCCTCTCATTATTTGCACTTATTTTCCATCATATGGTGTATCTTGTGTATTTATGATTGATTTGAGTCCTCGATTAATATTTAATTTTGTTAAATCACTTGGTGAAGCCCAAATGTGACCATGTATTGGATCCCTTTCCTTTCTTCTTCCTCTTTAGAGGTTATAGCTAATTCTTCTTCTTCCATTCCCTCTCGTGTGTATTCCCAAGCAACCATCCAAGTTGATTATATACCAATTTTTACTCAACATCTACCTTGCTTCACAACCACTTCTATGGACCCCATTATCAATGTTGTAACCACTCGTCAAAATAAGAAACTCTTGGGAATTCTTTCCTCTCTTCCCCTCATTAATGCACCACCCCTTGACTCTGCCGATTCATCTAAAGACTATGATATCATTGAGCAATTAAAGAATACCCCAACTAAGAAATATTTCTTTGTTATTTTTCATACCATAAATATAGAGGGGGAGAGTGCCAACTATAAACTGTATATAGCCCATCGCTCACCCCGACTATGACTATTGACTATAGAGAGTCGCCCCGGGCCCCAACCCCTCTATATAGAGAGATGGCCCCATCCATCAAATATGGGCGGGCGCCTATACTATCTCTATAGGGGTGCCCAAATATAGAGTTTTGTGACCTATATAGATAGGGCAGCCCCTCTATATCCCATATAGAGAGAGAGCCATAATTAAATCTATTTGTAATTCCTCGCGCTATACAGAGAGATCTATCTAGAGGGGTTGCCCCGATGAAGGAGGGTGAGGGGGGGCAGAGTAGGCCGTCGCCATATCTAGATTCTCTAGAGGGGGCCTATCTATGGGATCTAGGTGTAAGGTCCCTAATTATTGTCCTACACTATAAATAACATTACAATCCACTCAAATAAAAAGTGATGACCCTCTATATTTTTTTCCAATGTCATGGAATCTTTAAAGAAAATAAATGATTCTATTACGTTTATTGATGAAGATATTCCACATATGTATGTTACTAATTTTCCTCCTTTTCTTATCATGACCCAAGTTCAAGGTTTTCAAATTAATCATGTGCTTATTGATAATGGTTTTGCATTGAATATCTATCATTTATCATTACTAGCCCAATTAGGCATCCCTCATAGTGTAATTGAATAATCTACTCTTTTCATCTACAATTATGACATTATTACTCATGCATGCATTAGTATTGTCAAATTAGAATTACAAGTGCGGCCTCAAAGCTCATCACCCCTTTATGTTATAAATTCCCCGTTACAATTCAATCTACTCCTTTATCGATCTTGGATCCACGTCATGTAGGTTATTCCCTTTATTGTCTATCATTGTGTAAAGTTTATATTTGATGGCTATGAGCATATTGTTACTGTTGACCCTGAACCATTCAAATATTATCACATGGATTATGTTACTTCTATAGTTATTCCCCCATCTCAACCAATTCTCTCGCATTGTAATTATACATACAATATTGGGGAGCCTATGGGAATAATCTCAATCCTATATCACCGCCTCTCCTTGATTCCTTTATTCGAGACCAATATGAACGATCTCATCTCTCCCACCATATCCCCTCCTACACCTTCCACATCTATTCCCAATCTCCTAGAGAATTTTGTACAACATTTTAATGTTGAAACCTTGATGATGTTGATACTATTGAGCTTACTGATGAAACCTTACGTACTTTGGATTTTACTCCCATGGAATTTGATGATTCTCTATTTCATATTCATTACATTGCTATTAGTCCTAGTGAATATCAAATCAAATCTCATACTACATAGACTACTACTGCTATGATTCCTTATCATAATATTATGCATACCCTTGAGTTTATTCCTCCTTCTATAGTTGCTCCTACGCTTACTAATCATGGTCTTATTTCTATTACAGGTTCTCCCCTATACCATTTCCTTTTTTATTGATTCACTTGCACACTTTACATTAATCAAGAGTATTAGAAACATGTTCCTTTTGATCCTACTTGTCATGAAAACATATGCACATATGAGGCTCTAACTCACTTAGGCCTCACCCCTCCTAGTATCATACCTCTTTTCTCAAACCACATGATGAATATCATTTCCACATCTTTCTCATATTAGTGTATGGTACAAGGGTCTTTTACATATAGGTTTAAGTTATACTTGATCCCTAACCTTCTCCACTTACACTTGGGTAGTCTTTTCTATATTACATCGGTGGTATCATTGATATGCATAATACTATTCTTACTTATCACATGGACTCTAGGAGTAGTGTTATTCATAATGATTTGTTCCCTGATTACACTCCTAATTTTTCACAATGGAATGCACATAAGCACCCTAGTACACCTTTTACTGATGAATAATATGTCATGGGCATGTATGACTTATATCTTACGGGATTCTTTAAAGATAAACCAAAATATTTTTCATATTATGCATCTAAACCAACTCCCTTTGGTTATGACTCGATTTAGAAGACTCTCGATGACATCACTTAGATCACTATGGCATTCACACTTAGGGGGCATACCATTTCCCCCTTGTTACCCGATGACGCACTCTTGTTCTAGGTTCAAACATGACTATTAAGGGCGCACTTACCTACATGAACCTCACTTTGCACACATACACTTTGGGGGAAACCTTACTCCCTCCCCTAGTCATATTATTTTGTATTCTAATAATACAAAACATTAAGATATTTGTAAATATACAAAAATATTATCTTAGATATTGGTTGATTGTATCTTTTATTTCTTATGTATTATTCCTTATTGCATTTTTTCTATCATGTTACTTTGATTCATAGTATGTTCTATCCTTTTACATATACATATGCATGTTCACATGGTACTTTGAGATGAATCCAGGGCTATTTATAGGTTATCATGTAATGCATGATGTTTGACATTATTCTCTACCAGTCCCACCGAGGCTCCTAAGGGCATCTACCTTCCATACCTTTCCATATTCAAGTGTTATAATTGTAATATCTACTACTTTCATGTATATTTTTATATCTATACATTATGACATACTATCAATTATTCTAAGATGCTAACATGATCTTCATGTGTAACATTTTTGTTGTATTCCCACTTACAACCATGGTCATCTGATTTGCTTGTATTTTATCTATGTTTATGTCTTGATTGTCATTGTTTGCAGGTTATGCCCTATGATTGATTACTTGTTTGCTTGTATGGTCTTGAAGGCCTTGAGTGTCTTGTGACATCTGAGTGGTGTCTCATGTTTTCCACCAGCTACTACATTGTTCTCTTCTTGTATTTTTACGTGTTTGACTAGTTTTTATTACATTATGTCATGCTTGTTTGTTACTAACACTTTTTGCTAGCTTTCTCATAAATTTTTAGTATGTGTCATGGCTATGCCTGTAGTGTCCCATATTTTCTACCTACTACTACGTTGTTCTCTTGTGTTATTACGTGTTTGACTAGTTTTTACTACATTATGTTATGTTTGTTTATTACTTAACACTTTTTGCTAGCTTTCTCATCAATGTTCTATATGTGTCATGGTTGTTACCATGAGCAATCCCTATCCCCCCGCAAGAATTATTATTCGATGTTTACATTAGCTTCAAATTCCCTCATTTAGGCTATGCTCATATTGATTTATCTCACGCACCCCAAATGAGTGGGGGAAATCATCAGTGATTATTTCACCCTCTCAGTAGTCCAAAAACTAGACACATAATGGTACACAAAAAAATTGGCCAAACAATAGCTAACAAAATGGTTTAGAATTAGACTTGGACCAAAAACATCACAAGGAAAAAAATGCCCATATCAAACAAGAATAGTGGGTGCTTAGTGTGCCACCTATGTGGTTTTGTCCTAGGTTAAAAAATAGGTAGTTTTCAAACACAATGGGTTATCAACGACATGTTTTCTTAGAATCCAACAACAGATAATCAAATATAATTTGTTATCCAATACACAAAAACAAAATCAGTGGCATGTTTCATATTTTGAGCAAGGGAATTAATTACTCTTCTTTCTCGGTTCACATATTTTCTACTAGTATCAAATAAGGAGTGGCACCTAGGGCATATACAGGGACATCAATATGCCTGGAACAATGTGTCATCTGTGGCTAGTTATTATTGGGTTGTGAGCATTTATAGTGGTAATTATCTATGGGGAATCATTAATGGGTGGAAGGAAAATCCAAAATATCTCCTCAAACTCTTCCTCGACATCGGGATGCCTAAATCCTCAATATATTGACATCAGTACAAGAATTGATCACTCTTGACTCTTCCAACCATCTCTAAGGAAACAAGCACAAAAAAATTATCCTTTTCTCTCATGACATTAAGTTACATTTTATCCTTGATTCACTTGTTTTTCATACACATTTCTATTCTGATTTATCTAAGTTAAAGTTCAATTTCATATATCATGAGCATTGACTACACTTTTCTTATTTTACGAGTCTATCCTTATCCCGACAAAAGGAAACACATATGGAACAAGGAGCAATCTTGAGCATAAAATTCTTAGGAAAAGTCAACATTCAATTACAAACGTAGGTATCATTTCCACTATGCGCAAAAGCCACCCCTTGGGTTCTATCCCCTCTTAGACTCCACGATAAACATCCTACAACTTCCATTTAGCACACTATTAATTACAACCTCCTTTAGCTCTTCACAAGGTATGTTCTTCCTAACTACTTTATGTTATTAATATTCATTCACCAACATAAAGTAGGGGAAAATGTAGGCACTAAATTATGTACTTAGTACTATTACATCATGCCTCTAGTATGTCATTATATGCATGATTCCTAAGAAAGAAAACTAGACATTGACAACACTTGTTTTACTTTACTTTGACATTGTTTTATCCTCCCATAATTTCATCCTTTACTTTCCAGAATTATTCCTTTACTTTTTTACATCACACAATGTGTTACCCAACTCAAGAATTCCTATTATATCTTCAAATCTCTTTGAAAACTAGTGCCTAGTAAAGGACAAGAGAGCATAGGTGCTACTATCCCCTTTGGATGCTATGTCCCTATTCCTTCCTTTTTATGTTTAAAATGCCACATCAATTTTCATTTTTTCTAAAACTTATACTTATCATTTTGGGTTGGATTTTTAGTTGTTAATGGCGAAATTCAATCAAAGGAATCATATATATACATGACCTACTAACTATTTTAAGGATCAACAAGGGAAACTAAGTAAATAGAAACAATTTGGGATATTACTTTCCATGTACTAATTGGGAAAAAACAACACTTAAGGAATGCATTTGGGTTGAATTATTCACTACATAGGAAGGGAAAATTATGAATTCCATTACACACATTTATCTTTGGTGTAAATTAGTTGTAGATCATTATATTTTTGCAAATAGCACAAGGGCAACCTAGCTTCAATGGACATGATTCTATCATACACACACCATAACTACATTGAGTTTGAAATATAATGCAAAGCTCGGTGACAATCTCATTGGGGTGATTGTCGAGGTCATTTTTGACTCAAACACATGCATCTTTTATTCCATCTAATGTGTTATTGATTCTCATGTAATTAGTTAAGGTTTATTTTACAAGTACAAGTGCACCAGAAAACCCTACAACAAAGTCAAAGTGACAGAGAAAAGTAAATGAAAGCTTATCAAACCACCGAAAGACCCGGATCTGGACTCACTTTCTAGGACACTAACGTCTAGTACAAAGACTAATGCCTGGGGTGATACTATCCCCTTTTGGGTGCTAATATCTTGTACACTTGCATATCATTGTCTTTTAGATGAAGCACATACAACTCAAATCCAACCTATTCCATCATTATTACAGCCAATATCTGGTACAAATAGTGAATTATCAACTAAATTCACTCTCATCCTCTCATTACTTGCACTTGTTTTTCATTGTATATGTATATTATATATTTATGATATTATTTGATTGATATCAGTTCTCTAATTAAAATTTCATTTTGTTAAATCATAAGCCTATCAAGTCTTGAGATAAGGATCTCATATGTACTTACGAATATGTTTTTGTAGAATGAAATTACCACCAATATAGTCCAACTATTGGATGTATGTTATATAAATATGTTGTAAAGTAGATTTTAAAATTATTTATCTATTTTATCAATTATTTTGAGACTATTAATAGTGGTTTATTTTTCTTTGATAGAGGGGACCCACAATATCACTCTTAATAGCAAGTGGCAAATTGTATCAAGCAATTATTAAGAGCCATGTCACTATTGGGGTTCATTCATCTATTACTTGAATAATGAAGCTAAAGGGGATTTAGACATTGGATAGGATTGTCGAGGTTTTGATGATAGTAATGTTGATGGTGATGTTACTCAAAAGCATGAAAAAGATGTGAAATAAGGGAAATGAATATGAGGACCTTGATGTCTATGATGGACATTGAATATTGTGAGTTTATATTGTGTAGGTTGTCTCTAATATTGTTTAGGATCGATCATGACTCTATAACAAGTTTTGTATTATAATATTATTGTGAGTTTTGACTAATTATTGAGTGCTTTGATTACAATGTTTAATTTATTATTGTTTCCTTAAATTTTTTCCATTTGTATTCATTTTTAAAATATTTTTAATTATGCTATGATTTAATTTTCTACTTTAACATGATTTTCATTTTTATGTATATAGTTAAAATTGACACTAACATGAATTTTTATAATTAAAGTTATACATTATATGAATTAAATTAATTTGAATTAAATCTATAATTACATAGTCACTACTCTTTGAAATAAATAAGGTACAAATGATAAAGTATATAATGACATAAGCAAACTAACATATAATGTATAAAATCCTAATCAAGGAAGAAAGATAGGGGACTTAGCTGATTTACACGCAATCTAGAAGTAATTTAGGCGGGAGAAGTGATGAATAAGATGTAAAAAATGTCATAATTAATCTCTATAAATTTTGTAACTCACGAATAATGACGGACGAGGACGCCCACGGAAGGACGGGTGCGCATGGGTGTTGGTGACTAGATCTAGGTGCTTGTGACTATGCATAAGATTTGTACTTAGTTTTTGTTGTGTCGCAGGGGTCTCACAATTACTCTTTGTTGATTTCCTATTGTTCACACTATAATTTATGAAGGTGCCTATAACCTACAAAAGAGAAGTTCACTTGCACAAACCCACAAACCTGCATCAAACCTAAAAAAATGTAGAATGGGGAGTTGGACTAACCCCACGATCACCCCAAGAGTGAACTTATGATCGAGCATTACACTACATTTCATAATCCATGTAGTTCGTGTGTGTGTGTGTGTGTGTGTGTGTGTGTGTGTGTGTGTGTGTGTGTAGAAATTGTGTCCTAGGATGCCCTTGTGTTGCAGAAATTGTGTCCTAGGATGCCCTTGAATGCAAGTTGCACTAAATAACGGTTTGTTAGACTTGTTCTAAAATGCAAATGTGTGGATGGAATAGAATAAACTTCCCCTTCTTATGTTAGCAATCTTAGGTGGTAATATTAATGCTTAGTGTTTGGTCCCTTATTTTGAACACATAACTATGTATTTATATGATTCCCTTATTTGAATTTCAGAATTGAAAGCTGGTAGGCCAAACCATAAGTGATGTAAATAAGTGAAATTACAAATGGCTTTGTAGGGTGTTTAAGACCAAGTAGAAAGAATGATACAAAGAAAAGAGGCCAAAGATAGTTTTCTATATTTTTCTGTTTAAATCATGTATGCTAATGCATTTAGAACCTAGATGTCTCATAACTTGAATGTAGATCAAGATTTCGTTAGGTGGAAAAACCTGCAATGAAGTAGATACACAGTGAGAAGTTTTGAGGAAGTCGATGTAGATAAGATGCCTAGATCCGAGTAACCCAAAACACCAAGGCGCAATGCGTTATCTATATGGTGGTAATATTTCCTTGGCGGATGTCTTTTCAATAAAGAAAGTGATAAAAGATGTAAATAAAGACTAGATCCTTATTTAAAACAGAACACATAACTATAATGCTAGATTTATATGACCTTTTACCCTCTATTTAGAATCGGCGGCGATTGTGATCGGCGGCCCCGGACTGATCGGCGGCAGGGGAAACGCGGGATAAGATCGCCAAACCATAAGTGAAAAATCGGAAGGTAATGTAGCAGGATGTGCTAAAGATAATAGATAATGACCCATAAAGAGTGAATAAGATTGATTAAAAGGGTCAAGGGCACCTAAGAAATCTCTCTTTCTCACTCTCTGTTCGGTAAGTGCTTCCTTTCACTCGTGCTCGTCTCTTTTCGGTCTCTTCGCTCTTTTCCGTCCCTAGGTACCTCGGCTTGCTTTTATAATCGGCGCTATCCGCCTGAGCATATGGGTCGGCTCGCGGAAAAGTGTCCAAGTCAAGAAAGATAAATAACGTGAAATTCCCGCTTACAAATGGCCCATGTAGGGTGTTTAAGACCAAGAAGAAAAATGATTACAAACCCATGGGCAAAATGATGAAATGCCAAAGATAGTTTTCTACCACTATTTTTCCCAAGTTTAGGAATCATATGAAATTACTAGTATAATTCAGATTATGAGCAGCAATATAACACCAAATAACACAATATTTCAGAATAATGATCTCAATATGTAATTGTAATAGCTTTGCCACTTTGAGGGGGCAACCTCCAAACCATATAATAAGACTCAAATGCTCAAATGATAATGAACTACTACCTACAATCCTCTATATATACTATTCATATGTTATGGCCATCACCATAGGCCGACCTATTAAGCATGAGAAAGTATAAATGATATAATAAAATGATATGGTAAGCCACAAGTCGGCTACTCATATCCTAATACAAGTAATAGGTTAAGGGCGTAGCATGCCCTTCCCCTTCAAACCAACATTGTCCTCAACATTGAATAATCCTGGATGTTGCTGTAGAAAACCTTCATCCTCCTAGGTGGCATCTTCTATGCTCAGATTCTTCCACTTGATCAAATATTCCTTAATGTCTCTAGTTCTCAGCTTCTTAGTACATGTTTGCAAAATCTTCTCTAGCTCCAAAATGATTCTTCCTTCCTCATCAAGTTCTGGTAACTCTGTCTGGGCTTCAAATTTTGTCCAATAACCTTCTTCAAGCATGAAACATGGAATACTAGGTGTATGTGTGAAGATGGAGGCAACTCTAGTTTATAAGCAACACTGCCAATTTTCTGTAGAACCTGATAAGGGCCATAGTATTTAGGAGCAAGTTTGTTGTCCTTTTTCTATTGCTTTAGAGACATCTATTTGTAAGGATGGAGACGTACAAAAACCCAATCACCAATTTCAAAATGTCTTTCACTACGATGTTGATCTACTTGTTGTTTCATCCTGTTTTGTGTTAATGCTAAATTCTCCTTCAAACTAGCCAAAACCTGTTGTTGATGTTGAATGTGTTCCTCAACATCTCTGACCTTAGTTTGCACCCTCAAGGAGGAAGTGATAGAAGGTGGATGGTAACCATATAATGCTAAAAATGGGGTCATTTGAGAAGAGGTATGAAAAGATGTGTTATACCACCATTCTGCAAGTGGTAGCCATTTAATCCATCTTTCCTGCTTATCTGATACAAAACAACGTAGATACCCCTCTAAGCATTTGTTGACCACTTCCATTTTCCCATCAGTTTGAGGATGATAAGATGAATTGTGAGCTAGCTGAGTACCCAAACATGAAAATAATTCCATCCAAAAATTACTTGTGAAAATAGGATCACGATCACTTACAATTATTTTTGGGGTTCCATGTAGCCTTTGAACTATCTCCAAAAAAATAGTTATGACTGTACTAGCTTGCAAATGGATGTGATAGGGCACAAAAATGGGCATATTTTGTGAGCCTATCCACAATCACAAAATAACATTCTTACCCTCTGAACAAGGCAATCCGATGATGAAATCCATGGAGACCTCCTCCCATCTCTAGCTAGGAATCGGTAAGGGTCAAATGACACTGTGTCTTAATTGTTTCCCTTTGTTCTGTTGGCACACTAAACACTCTGATACAAAATTTTGTACATCCCCCTTGAGTCCTTCCCAAAATAATTCTCTTTTTATTCTATGATATGTCTTCAAAAACCCAGAGTGTCCTCCAACAAGTGAGGCATGTAGCTCTGCAAGAATCTTATGCTTCAACTCAGAATCTTTACTCAAGTATAACCTGTCCTTGTACCATAGGGCATTACCTTTCCACTCAAATTTGTTAGATGTCATAGATCCTTGCTTGATATTCTGTATTAGAGATTGTGTATCCTTGTCTTGATCCCATTCCAATCTTGCTTCATCCACCCAATCGGCCATCAACATGGACATTCCACATAGTAAGGCATCTGTGGATGTATCCCTTCTGGACAACGCATCAGCTACTACATTTTCTTTACCCTTTTTGTATATGATTTCAAAATCATAACCCAACATTTTTGTTACCCACTTTTGTTGTTCCTCAGATGATAACCTTTGCTCCAAAAAGTATTTGAGACTATCATGATCAGCTTTACCTCAAGTGTCTACCCATGAGATAGGGCCTCCATTGCTTGACCGCATGAAGAATAGCCATCATTTCTTTCTCATAGACCGGTTTGAGCAGATCTTTTCCTTTGAATTGGTGACTCTCAAATGCAATTGGTCTTCCTTCTTGCATTAGAACTGCTCCCAATCCTGATCCTAAAGCGTCACATTCAACAATGAAGGTTTTTGAGAAGTTGGGAGTAGCCAAAACTGGGGTGTTGCACAAGGCTTCCTTCAGCTGCTCAAAGGATTTAGTGGCTAAGTTTGTCCAATGGAAGGCATCCTTCTTTAGCAATGCAGTGAGTGGGGTTGCTATTCTACCATATCCCCACACAAATCTTCTGTAGTACCATGTTAGTCCTAGGAACCCACAAGATTTTTGAGAGTTTTGGGCCTTGGCCATTCCACCATAGCTTTGATCTTCTGAGGATCAACTTTGATGCCTTCATGGGATACAATGTGACCCAAGTACTCTACCTCTTGTACACCAAAAGAACATTTAGATGGATTTTCATAGAGAGTATGTTTCTCCAAAACTTCCAACACTTTATTTACATGTCATAAGTGTTCTTCCCATGTCTTACTGTAAATCAATATGTCATCAAAGAAAACTAATACAAATTTCCTTTAAAATGGCCTAAAACAATGTTCATCAAGCTTTGAAAGGTTGAAGGTGCATTTGTAAGACCAAAAGGCATTACCAAAAACTCATAATGGCCCTCATGAGTCCTAAAATCCATTTTATGAACATCTTCCTCTTTTATTCTAATTTGATGGTACCCCGAACGAAGATCTAATTTTGTGAAATAAATAACACCATGCAATTCATCAAGTAAATCATCAATTACTGGAATAGGAAACTTATCTTTGATGGTATACTTGTTGAGTTCTCGTAATCTGGACACATCCTCCATGTTTCATCCTTCTTACGTACCATGACCACCGGGAAGAATAGGCACTCTGGCTAGGCCTGATGATACCTACCTTCAACATTTCCTGAACCATTTTCTCGATCTCACTTTTTTAGGGAATATGGGTATCTTGTATGGTCTAATGTTAGGTGTTTGGCTCCCTATAATCAACTTAATGGCATGATCATGATCCCTAACGGTGTGGTAGTCCCTTTGGAATTGCATCAAAATAGATGAGTGAGCATCAACAATCTTCTGAAGATCGGGTGGCATTGAAGACTCTGTATTTTGTACTTCTATGGAAAATAACTTTGTTATAAATCCATCTACTCCTTTTCTAAGAACCTTCTGCATCTGATGAGAGCTAATAATTTGTGGAGACTTAGCTACCATCCCATTCAATTGTATTGTCCTTCCATCTAAATGAAATCGCATGAACAATTCTTGGAAATTCATCTCTATAGTACCTAAGGTTGTGAGCCATTGACACCCAAAACAATATCTGCCCCTCCCATAGAAATAGCAAACATAGGTGAGTCTAACATGTAGTCTCCCATGGAAAGCTTGATACTATGGCACTTTCCTGTGCACTTGACTATCCCACCATCCGCAATCATAACTTGCATTTCTGGAGAGCTGGGTAAATAAAACAATTGAGGCGGGCAACTAACTTACTATTTATGAAGTTATGAGTACTCCCGAGTCAATCAACACTGTCACCTTCTATTTTTTGAGATAGCCAATAACCTTGAGTGTTTGAGGAGTACTAATACCTGACAATGCATGGCAAGAAATTGTAGGTTGGTGATCCTCTACTTCCTCTTCTACTGGTTCCTCAACCTCTCCTATAATTTCAGCATCCTCATCATCCTCATTACCTCCATCAATATAGAACAACTTCTTCTCAACACATTTGTGTCCCGGTCCATATTTGCTATCATAGTTAAAGCATAATCCTTTTGCTCTCTTTTCTTCCATTTGTTGAGGAGTCAATCTAATTGGCCTAGAAAATGAAGGGGAAGAGATACTACGGTCTTTGGTGTTAATGAAAGGTGACCTCCTACTACAAAGAAATTTTTCCTCTGCTCGACGTGCCATGATAATAGAATCAGAAAGCTTGAGTGGATTAAACATACGTACCTCATGCTCGATGTGGTCCTTAAGACCCCCAAGAAATAGGTCATTCAAATTCTCTTCTGGTATATTCTCCACCCTTAAGGATAGGTTTTGGAATTGATGCACATAATCTTTGACTGATCCTGTTTGTCATAACTTTGCTAATTGACTAAATTAGTTCTCTGAAACACTGAACTATAGTGCAATTGCAACTCCTCGGTAAAAACTATCCAAGTGACACCGAGACCATTCTTCTGCCTCTGAGCACATAACCATCGATACCAAACGAATTGGTTTGGTTCAAGATACAGGGATGCCAATGTCACCTTTTGTCCTGATGGTGTTTGATGTAGCTCAAAGAAGTTCTCCATTTGATTTATCCAATTCAGGGGATCTTTACCATCAAATTTGTGCATATCCACTTTCGGCATCATGTTTCATGGTTGTGAATAAGTTGGATTCTGATTGGGCTGGAAAAGTGATCCAACATGGTTATTTTGTCCATGATTTTGAACTGAAGATCCTCCTTGGTTGATATGGGATGGATTTGGGCCATATTGTTTACCCTTTACATGTTGCATGATATCATCCAACCGATGATTGATTTGGGCTATGTCTCCTTTAGAGGCCATCTCATATTGTACATTTCACAGCTCATACTCAAGTTGACTCACCTTATGATCAACTGAAGTAAACCCTAGTGTTGAGGAATTTGTATTTACCCTTCGAATCCATCTCTTCAATCACTATCTCATCTTTATCTGGGGTTTTACCCGAGTAACCGATTCTTTTTTTGCTCTTATGGAAGGCCCCACCATGATATCAAACCTTAGGGTTTAGGGTTTCGATACAAATTTGGCTAAACAGGAAAAAACACAAAGAATATACTAATACTATTTTTTTAGAGCTTTCCGAAAATGTAAAGAACTTGAAAAAATTCCACAATTTGCACCCTAGGGAGTGATTTTATGAAAAACCCTAAATTTGTAATAACTTGTGCAAAATAAATCAAAAAGTATGAAATTTTCAGGAACCTTACTTGAAATGTTTTGCAACTTTGGTAAAAATATCTCCCACCAATTCACTCTGGTTCAAAATATATTGTGGAAACAAAAAATTAGGTTTTTGCCCTAATTTTGGCCCAAATCGCAGCTCTGATACCACTTGTAATGAAATTACTAGTATAATTCAGATTATGAGCAGCAATATAACACCAAATAACATAATATTTTAGAATAATGATCTCAATATGCAATTGTAATAGCTTCGCCACTTCGAGGGGGCAACCTCTAAACCATATAATAAGACTCAAATGCTCAAATGATAATGAACTACTACCTACAATCCTCTATATATACTATTCATATGTTATGGCCATCACCCGTGCCAACCTATTAACAAGTCAGCTACTCATATCCTAATACAAGCAATAGGTTAAGGGGTTAAGTTATATGATTCCCTTGTTTGAATTTCAAATTGAAAACCGGTAGGCCAAACCATAAGTGAAAAAATATGCACTAAAGATAAAAGAGACCCAAAAAGAGTGATTAAGGTAGAAAAGGGTCGGAGGGCACCAAAGGGGACAAGGGTGCACAGGCACTACTATCCCGGCTGAGGAACCGGTGTCCGAAGTCAAGAAAGATAAATAAGTGAAATTACAAATGGCATGTAGGGTGTTTAAGACCAAGTAGAAAGAAAGATAAAAAGAAAAGAGGCCAAAGATAGTTTTCTACCACTAGTTTTCTTGTTTAAGAATCATGTAAATGCTACCATGCATTTAGAACCTAGAAATATACCCAAGTGCATGATTTTTTGTCTACATTTTCCCCCAATGTTGTTGAGTGAATACTTGATAACAGAAAGTAGATAAGATATGTGCACTTATGATCCTATAGAGTGTGTGATGAAATGAATTCCTAATGGACAAGTGAAGCATGAAATGATGTAAAATGAAGTTTGGAGACTAGGAAAGGAAAGTGATCCAATGAGTGAAGCATATGCATTGCATTGTACATGTTGTTTTGCTTGTACTTGTTGTTGTAGGTTGTTTCTTGTTGTGTATTAAGCACAACCCTACAAAAGAAGAGTGATAGAGTAGTCAAAGCCTTGCATATGACAAATCTAAGTAAAGTATGTAAAATTATGTAAAAGTAGTAGTAAAGGAAAGTTTACACCTAATGTAAAAGAGTGTAAGGGATAGAAAAGTGTCCTAAAATGCTATAAGAGCAAGTATTTTGGGAAATATCACACCAATAGTAAGTTTTGGAGATAGAGTTATAATTTTATTCTCCTTTCATGACTCTACCCGATAAACACCATTACGATGGTGCATCCTAATTTTTCATATTGTCTCTATTGTTCCGAATTAGTTACGTGTTGTATCGATTAAAGGAGACAGTAATGCATTTTATAAATATGTGGTTGTACTCTATAATTGTAGAGTTGTTACGAAGGCTTCTATGAACTATGTTGATCTCGAGAAGATGACTATGCTTTCCCCTAAGACATTAGTGCCTAGGAGAGGTTGAGACTCGGCGCTAGTGTCTAAGTTTGGGCATCGGTGTTTGTCTTATGCTTGAGGTCCAAGTCTATTTCTAGACAATTTTGTGACTATATTTTGTGTTTTTCTATATTGTGCGAGATCTGTATTATAGCTTTAAGCTGCATGAGTGATTTGTTCACCTAATGTATGTTGGTGTAGGTGGTATTTTTCTTCACTTATTTAGTGTTATTCCACCTCACCGGGTGAGTCATCTCACTTAGGTGGACATGGATCTAGGTGTCATCTTAGTTATGACATATTCTCTTACAGAATTTGTCATATGTGTAAGTGTGTCATAGGAGTTACATTCCCATTTGGGAAAGTAACTCCTCTTCTCCATTATGGAGGAATATTCTCTTACATGGGAGTTACACATTCACTCCCCTATTTGTACTCACCTCCTTTGATCTATGACAAGCCTAAGCCAAGCCAAGCAATTCCATTCTACTCCATTTTTTTGAATCTTGAGCTCTCATATGCATGCACATTACTTTACAAAGCTTGCTTGCTTTAATCTCGCAACTCCTACACTTTGGTGAAGTGTAACTATTTGATGCACGTGAATTCCTTCCAGTCTTCATCCTTCACTCCTACAATGTATGCCCCCCTCATTTGGGGTGCAGACAATGACTGTAGGAGTGTGTGGCCCAAAAGAGAGGACATGATGTTGAGCTAAATTATATACCTACAAGGGGTAGGGCATGTGCATGGTAGAAACCAAGGCACATGCAAACAATGTGGCTAGTAACATGTGTTAGTAGAAAAAAATAGCAAGCATGTAATAGAAGACAATGTAACAAGCAAGTGTGTAAACAAAGTGGACCACGTAAAGTGGGTTTCATATATGGGGCATTTCTGACAATGTCACAATACATTAAGGTCCGAAGAGGCCAAAATCATACAATGATCAAAACAGGACATAGGGTGAAGCCCAAAAACAATATCATACAATGACAAACAATGTCAAACAAAACGTGATCGGATAACCATGGTGGCATATATTCTTGTAAGGAAAATATTCCACATAAAGCACCCATCGACATGTTAGAAAGATAAATAGTATGTCAAGGCATGTATGTATCAATGGAAATTAATGTGCTAGTAAGAATAGGAAGTAGTATATGATGAAATAATAACACATGTAATGTGTGAGAGTAGGAAAGGTAGATGCCCCCAGAGCCTCGATGGGACTGGAAAAGGATACAATGTCGAGCATCATTATAGTATGTGAAAATATGTAAGAGATCTACATTCACTCTAAAAGACCAAGTGAACGCACATGTGTGTATATAGAAAGATAATGACATATTGAGTATTTGACTAGCATAGTAAGCAAAGTGCATCATGTAAGTAGTATAAGCAAACAAGAGTAAGTGCAACCAAGATATGTAAATGTAGTTTATGAGTGCAATGGTATAAGATGTGAAATGTGAAGATGATAGGAGTAGTGTTCCCCCCAACAGATGTATATGAAATGAGGTTCATTTATAAATGTTATAAATGCCCCCTCGTGAATCAAGAATGAACCATAGAACAAGAGTGCATCAATGGGAAATGGTTTGAGAAATGTGCTAGAAAGATAGATCATGAAGCATAGAGTGTGAAAAGTGAATGTGGGGAGGTTCATTTCAAATGTAGACCCTCAACGGTTGAATATGAATTGTGAAACTAGAGTGCATCATAGGGTAATGTCGATACAAGGTGTGTATCAAGATGTGTAAGAGTAGTGAGAAAGATGAAGTGTGAAGCTCAAAGCGTGATAGTAGATATTGTAGACAATCGATGATGTTAAGAGGGAGGGAAGAAAGCGTGAAAGGATCAAGTAAAATCATCTAGAAGATCATCAATGTCAAGGTCATAACTAATAGGATCTAGATTAGAGACTTGGTAAGCAATAGTGTTGGGTTGATCATATAAAGATCCTATGCGGTGTAAATTGTACATGCCCATAGCATATTATTCATCAATAAAACAAGATCAAGGACAATCATGTGCATACCAACAAGTTAGATTTTGACTATAGCCCAAAAATGAGTCATTACATACAGAAACACAACCAAAAGGCATAGGAAATGAGATGCCAATATGATTGGGATCTTGTGTGCCATAAATGTAATCAATCCAAGACTATCCAAGTGTGAGTGGAGAGGAATGATAAGTGCGTACAAGTAATACTAATAAATGGAAGACACAAAGGCCATAAGCTACAACAACAAATATACATCCATGATATAGGTGGTGAGAGTGACGTTGAGGAGGAGATCAAAGCAGTAGGAATCCTAACCAATCTAACCCATCATGTGTGCAAATAGTCTCAAAGTAAGTAGGGTCGAATGGAATATGAGGCCAATAAGAGTTACGAATGAAGAGAGTGCATGTGAAGGGATCAGGGTGCGACACATAATGATTTTGGGAGGTACAATAGATGGTGAGATGTCTAATATATGCATGGTCCCCTAGAAAGGTATCATGGCATTAGTGGAAGGAGGAGGATTTGTGAATTTGTGTTCACCAAATGATTTAATTTAATTTGAATTAAATATAATATTATAGAGTCATTACTGAAATAAATAAGGTATAAATGATAAAGTACATAAATGACACAAGTAAACTAAAACATAAAGTATAACACCCTAAGAAAGGAAGAGAGATAGGGGACTGAGATGATTTATGCACAATCCAAAAGTGATATGGGAAGGGAGAAGTGATGAACAAGATGAAAACAACGTCGTAATTAATCTTTATAAATTATGTAACTCATGAACAATGACGGGTGGGGGCACCCATGGTAGAGACAGGCGCCTAGGCGCGCTAGTGATGGGATTTGGGAGCCTGTGACTATGCAAAACTCTACACTAAGTTTATGTTGTGTTGCAAGGGTGTCCCAATTACTCTCTTTTGATCACCATTTTTAGCACTATAATCACCAAAGGTACTGTAACTGTAAAAGACAATTTCACCCTGCACAAGCCCACAAAACCACATCAAACCTAAAAAGGAAAATGTAGAATGGGAGTGGGTACGACCCCGATGTCACCCCGAGAGTGAACTTGTGACCAAGCGTTGCACTACATTTCAGACTCTATGTAATTCTAGTGTGTGTGTGTGTAGAAATTATGCCCTAGGATGCCCTTATGCAAGTTGCACTAAATAACAAGCTATATTTTCTCTAAAATGCAAATGTGTGGATGGAATATAATAAACTTCCCCTTCCTATGTTGTGTATGTAGAGTATGCAGTCCCTTGTCCCTTGAATGGATGTTAGATGGATGCTTTGGAGTGCTTTAGGTGCCTTTTGAATGCAAGCTTAGGTGGTAATAGTAATGTTTAGTGTTTGGTCCTTTATTTTGAACACATAACTATGTATTTATATGATTCCCTTGTTTGAATTTCGTTATTGGCAACCGAAGGCC
The DNA here is from genome assembly GCA_018340775.1 of Taxus wallichiana var. yunnanensis. NCBI lineage: Eukaryota > Viridiplantae > Streptophyta > Pinopsida > Cupressales > Taxaceae > Taxus > Taxus wallichiana. The sequence continues at coordinate 373,293,045 of CM031234.1, read as the reverse complement.
GACCCATAAGTGAAAAATATGCCTAAAAGATAAAAGAGACCCAAAAAGAGTGAGTAAGGTAGAAAAGGGTTAGGGGTGCCCAAAGGGGACAGGGGCACCTAGGCGTTCTTGTCTGGGCCGGGAGCCGGTGTCCGAAGTCATGAAAGATAAATAAGTGAAATTTTGACTGGGTTGTAGGGTGTGTAAGACCAAATAGAAAGCAAGAGACAAAGAAAAGAGGCCAAATATAGTTTTCAACCACTAGTTTTCTTGCTTATGAATCATGTAAATGCTTTCACACTTTTAGGACCTAGAAATGAACCCAACTATGTGATTTTGTGTCTACCATATAATAATACAATTAAATAAATGAAGTTCAAAAATATGTATATTTTAATATCATTATAATGACTAAAGTCACATAATAAGTTAGACCTAAGTTGCAATTGAATGCTTAATTAAGTCAAAAGCGAAGCTATACTTTAGTCAATTGAAGTCATACTATGGTTGTAAATAATGATGAAATTAAGTCACAATTGTAGACCCAAAAATCATAGCTAGTATCACCATTCATTTTAGACGTAGTTTCACAATTTAAGTTGGATGTAGTGTCACAATTTAAGTCATAGTTAGTGTCACAATTTAAGTCAAGATTATAGTCATAATTAAAGCAAAATTTTAAGTCGCATGCAATGTCATACATAAGGTTGATGTAAATATGAATCTAAAGATCCTTATTAAGTACCACATTAAGTTATAAGTCATAGATGAAGTTGCATTTTAAGTCATCCTTACATCTCAATTAAATGAATCCTAGTATCCCGATGAAGACACAATAAAAGATGCATTTTACAACACCTTGACATCCTAGTTTAATTCATCCTAACATAAATTTAGGGTGATGTTAGGGTGATTTAAACAGGACATTATGGTGTCTTTAGTATGGCTTTATAATTTATGTTATTTAAAGTCATAGTTTAAGTCATCATTAAGTCATTTTCGCAACTTTAGAGCACCTAGTTGTAATTTGAAAAAATCATATTTAGCGACTTATAAGTGACTTAATAATGACTTAAACATGTGAATTATTTGAGTCAAAATGTTGTAGTGTAGAGAATAGTAAAACTATATATTAATATGTGGCAATCCTTTAAATAATAATAATGTTGAAAACATTAAACCTTAATGATTGGAATAATTTTGAAGTATGAAAATTATTGTTGTGTAATGCATGTCTAATATGAAAAAATGTGTAATTCAATGAATTCCCTAATAATTTAATGATTTCATCAAAAATGTGTATAATTTATCAATAAATTTATCTATAGAATGTCTATTGTACTTTTTATTTTATTCTTGATGAATGGCTTCTCTAATGCATGCGTATTTATCGATGAATTGAAATCAAATTAGGGCCATATTGGTGGTCAAATCCGCATCCAATGGTTTCAATTTTGAAAAAGATAAAATGTGGATTATATGTGAAAGACCCTGAAAAGACCACATCAATGGGACCATAAGTTTCCTAATGCTCTAGACAAATCTAGGGGCATTACGACACTCTAGCCTCTTTATTTTGTATAGTCCTCCTCAAGTGGTACTCAAGGGGGTGTTGGTGAAATATTTTATATACACTAACATGAAGTTGGCTTAGGTTAATTTAACTATATTCAATTATAATGCAATTATATGGATAAGCACATGGGTGTGCACACTTATTCTCTTAATAGAGAAGAGTATCAACTAAGTAATTAACTTGTTGACTTTGACTTTTTTTTTTAAAGATGCTTGAAAGTCCATTTTTAAGAAGATTTTTCTCCAAGTAATTTAATCTTAAACCTCTTTACTTATCTATATAAGAAGCATGAGGGTATGGGTGAAAGAGACCAAATTGTGTGGAAGTGAGTTTCATTGAGACATTCATTGTTATATTGATACGAGGAGGGTCACTAACCCTCTCTCACATATGGGCTTTTAAAATTTTGGTAGTAATTATACTGGACATATTTTTGTTTATACTTGATGTAATGTTTCATAGGTATGTGCATGCATGTGGGTGTTTATCTCAAGGTTATTACTGAATAATCCTGGAACCTATTCGAATTCTCACTTGATAATGTTCATTAAAGGAGTGTAGTATTTAAAATATTTTTGTAATTAGTATGAATGAAAAAATAACGACAAATGTAATCTTAAGTTCACCATTTGGTGCTTGATAAGTCATATTGGTAACCCTAGTCTTAAAGTGAAACATATACTCACTAATAGTCCGGTTTGATCCTCGCTCGATTTAATATAATTTTTACAAATGTGACTTTCATACCAATATTGATTTGAAAATGAGGCAAGGAATCATCAATGTAGACACAAAATCTATGCACTTGGGTATATTTCTAGGTCATAAAGCATACTAATGTATACATGATTCCTAAACAAGAAAACTAGTGGTTGACAACTCCTTTTGGCCTTTTTGTTTTATCTCTTGCACTCTTTTTAGTCTCACACATCTTAAAGCCTTGCCAATACTTGAATGATTTATCTTTTATGGCCTCAAACACTAGCACCCCATTGGGACAGAAGCGCCCAGGTGCTCTTGACCCTCTCTATCGTTTTCTCACCCTTTTGGGTATCTTTTACTTTTTGGGCATCTTTTAGTACTTTGGGTCGACCTTCTAATTGTGAATTTTGAAATTCAAACAAGGTAATCATATATATACTTAGTTATTTCTCTCAAATAAGGGGTCGATCACAAGCATTATATATTATCACCAAAGCTTGGATCCAAAGGTAAAAAGAGCATAACAAAGCATCCATCGAGAACATTCATACAAGTTACAAGGGTTGTATCTCTCTGCGTACACAACATAGGAGGGAAGTTCATTTTATTCCATCTCACACATTTGCATACTTGGAGCAATCTAGATCTAGCTCGCTATCATAGTACAAATTTCACAAAGTCAACCTAGGAATCATTACACACACATACACACATAACTACATGGAGTCTAAGATGTAGTGTAATGCTTAGTCGTAAGATCAATCCTTGGGTAACAGTCGGGGTTAGTTCGACTCCCCATTCCACATCTTATTTACTATGTTTGATGTGGTTTATGGGCATGTCTAGCTAATCATTTATTTTGTAGGTTACAGGTATGAATGGTGACATTAGAGTGAAACCAGAGTGACAAAAGAGGATCAACAACGAATCTCTTCCAGCCCAAAGAAGAATAAAACATGAGCATTTGAGTGGACACTAGCGCCCAAAATAGTCACTAGCTCCCAAGTGCTCCTATCCACCATTGGGCACTTCTATTATGTGTAGTTCGAGTCTCAAAACGTTCATTGAGCCTTAGTGAAACTCTTCCCAATATGTTCTAGCAGATTCTCACCCCTGAGATCACTTGAAAATAAGCTAAGTCACCTTCTCTCTCTATTGCTTAGGGTTTCATATATTTGCTTGCTTATTACTCATGTCTTGCTATAAATATTTACTTGTATATCATTAGTTATAGTAGTTACTCTAAAATTAGATTTAATTCTATTTATATTAAATCATTTAGTGAACCCATACCCTCATTCAAACACCAACTCTTCGTCTTGTATATTAGCTCCTTCTTTATTGCCTGCTTAGATACCCTAGGATCTTTCCATTCTCACCACCATGAGTGTCTCCCTCCCTACCTTCCTACAGGCCAATCCTAAATGTGAGAATAAAATACAATATTTTTTATCTAACACTTACATTCATCCTAATACTTCTCCTAAATATGTGTATCATAGATTCACTACAACATTATCTTTTAACAAGGAGCCTATTACTTTTACATTTGTTGAACTTCCTTCTCAATCTGTTTTAGATAATGATCCCCCTTTATATTCACATTTGTATGAATAAAATAGGGTTATTTGAGCTTTATTTGATAATAGATGTGGACTTAATATTTGTAATTTATCATTTCTTCAAAAAATTGGCCTTTCTGAAACCTCCTTAACTCCTTCATTTGTTTCTATTCACAGTTTGACAATGTTCCTAAATGTTTCCTAGGTATTATCACACTTCCCATTACTATTTGGCCATGCACTTTGCTTCTATCCCTTTCCATGTAATGCCTAATCATCTTAATTATATTCTTCTTATATGATGACCTTGGATTCATGCCATGCATGTGGTCCCTTCAACCCTTCATACACATCTTAAATTCCTATATAAGGTGTCATCTACGAGGCCTTAGTCGATCCCTCCCCATTTTCCTTTTGCAACACTATTGAACATTCACGTGAAGCTCCCATTTCTACTACATCTCACCCTCATTTCACCAAGTATGGTCTTGGCTATAAGTATATAATTTGTTACAGCTTCACTGGCACCGGATTAGGCCAAGATGGAAAAGGAGTCACATAACCACTCTCCATTCCCACACAATCTACCAAACTTGGCATTGAATATCACCCTCTGTCCACTCCTCTTCTTCCCACCACATCTTCTCTTGAGGTTTATACTACTTCACCTACTCCTTAACTCCCTCTATTATATCCTAAGCTTATTGATCTCATCTCCACTACTTGTACTAAATTGGATACATTCCTTACCGATGATTCTCTACTAGAATACATGGGGACTTATGATCATTTCCCCTTACCACCACAAAAAGTGTTTTCCATCTGTTCTCAATGTTACTTCTTGCTTTGGCACATTTGAGCCTCCTAACACCAACACTGGTACTCTTGACACCATTCCTGCTTATCCATACATAGGATACCACTCCACTCTCCTAAATGAGGAAACTATTTAGTACAACCTAGGCACCGATGAAAACCCCTTGTATGGTTTTATTGGTTGCCTCTCTTACATCATCTAAACAAAATAATATCAAACAAGTGCTTCATGAATTTTCTGACATATTTGTATGGGATTATAGTTATGTGTCCGTATAGATATATTTTTGTTATGCATAATATCATCCTCAATCCTGACGCAAAACCAATACAATAGAAAATTTGAAAATGCATCCTAAGGTCGCCTTACTAGTCAAAGAATAAATACAACAACTTTTAGATGTCGGCTTTATCCACATTGTTGACTACCCCGAATGGGTATCTAATATAGTTCCTATTATGAAACCAGATGGAAAATTACATTGTTGCACATATTTCTATGACCTTAATAAGGCTTGCCCCAAAGATAGCTTCCCATTACCACATATCGATGCCATCGTCAATTATACGGTAGGATATGACATTCTTTCATTCATGGACGGCTTTTTTGGTTACAATCAAATCAAAATCAACCCCAGATCAAGAAAAGACATCATTCACCACACCATGGGGTACCTTTTGCTATATTGTCATGCCCTTTGGCCTTAAGAACATTGGGGCTACTTATCAACGTGCTATGACACATATCTTCCATGACTACATACATAAAATAATTGAGGATTACGTCGATGATATGCTTGACAAATCCTGACATCATGCTACCCATGATTACAATCTCCACACACTTTTGAAACGGTTGCAACAATACAATGTATGCCTCAATCCAAAAAAGTGTGTTTTAAGCGTTATGAATGATAAACTCATTAGTTACATTATATCTCAAAGTGGAATTGAGATTGATCCCAAAAAAAGTGTGCCATAGTTAACATGCCTCCTCCACACAATTTACATCAACTACATTCTTTACAGGACAGATCCAAGCCACCCGTTGCTTCATTGTGTAATTAGTGATAAAACTCAGCCCTTTACACACCTCATAAAAAAAGACACTGAGTTCATTTGGGATGATCACTATCACCATGATTTCTAGGCCATCAAAGAATATTTGCTCGATCCACCTATTCTTATACCTCCCATGGTCGATTGACCCTTCCTATTGTATATATTTGCTACATTCCATGCCTTAGGAGCCCTTCTCACAAAACATGTTAATTCTCACTAAGAGCGGGTTGTCTATTACATCAGTCACACATTACTTTCCTACGAGTGCAATTATATCTATATTGAAAAATTATGCCTTGGCCTCGTATTTGTTGCGATAAGTTGCAACATTATCTTCTAAATAATGAGATTCATATTATTACCAAAGTGGATCCCTTACGATACCTCTTATCCCGCACACACCTCTCTGGACACCTTTCTCGATGGGTCATGTTACTCACAAAATTTGATTTCAAATTCATCCCACAGAAAGCTATCAAGGGCCAAGTCATCGTTGACCAACTAGTTGATTCCCCCTTTTGATCTTTACCCCATTTGTGACACCTTCCGTGATGACTTCACTTCTTACACCATCGATACTGATACTTGGACTATGTATTTTGATGGATCTTGTTGTGTCTCGGATGTCAAGGTCGTGATTGTCTTCATCACCCCACATGGTGATCATCTCCCCTTTGCATACCACTTAGGTTTCTACTCGTACAAACAATATTGCTAAGTATGAAGCTCTCATTCTTGGCCTCACTGTCACTCATAAGCTCCTTATTTGAAATATATGTATCCATGATGACTCTTAACTTATTTTCAATTAAGTAAATGATGCATACAGACCAAAGAAGAACATCTCATCCCCTATAACAACCTTGTAAAATCCATCCTGGCTACATTCGATTCCTATCACTGTAATCCCTCACAAAGATAATCATCATGTTGACACCATAACTAGTGCCACATACCTTATCCCTCGAGATCTTATTAATGATCGGGCCACCTTTATCATTCATCTCGTGCGATAGCCATCCACCGATAGTTTGAATTTGGAATCTTGCATTGTTACACACATCAATGATCATTTGGAATGGTTCACACCCATCTACAATTTCTTACATCGACAGGCCATTCCCGACGACCTTAGGCCCCATGAATCCCATCATCTGTGACAATAGGCCACACAATATGTCATTATTGAAGCCTCGTTATTCAAAAGATCGTTTGATGGCCATTTTTTTACGATGTTTAGGCATTTATGACATTTTTATGGATGTATTTCAATTCCATGATAGCTTGTGTGGTGGGAACTTTTCTAGAAAATATATGTCGCATAAACTCCTACGACAAGGTTATTATTGGCCCACTATGGAATAAAAATGCTTAGAATTGATTTAATAAAAAATAATTAAATGTAATCCGAGAGTAATTGATATGATAAAATACAGTAATATACAAATGTTAAACACTCAAGTAATACAAAACTATAAGTAAATAGGAGAGATAAATGACTTAGCTAAATCTGCGTGACTGGAACTAATCTGGGGTAGTGTAAAGCATTGGAAAGGATGTAAACAGCTTTCACAATTGCTCCCCCTATAAATTCTCAAACTTGAGAATGATGTCGGATAAGGGTGCCTAGTGCTGACAGGGCTCCGGGCACCGTGACTATTCTTAGCACTTTGGTGACCGCACAAAAGCTCGAAATATGTTTTTTGTTATGTTGTTAGGGTATGTCAATCACATGATATTTGTTCTTTAATAGTCAAAAGTACCCTTAACCTACAAATCAAACCCTATCTACTTGCATGCTCACAAACATGTCAAATCGAATGAAATATGCAATATGTAAAGTCGATGACCTCGATGGTCACCCGATGAGAGAACTTATGACCGAGCATTGCACTACATTCCATACTCCATGTAGTTCTTTGTGTTTGTGTGTGAAATAATGTCCTTAGGCTTCCCTTGCATCAATGATGCCAAGATAACATGTTGTAGCTAGATAAAATGCAAAATTATGGTATGGAATTGAGTACTTCCCCTTCCTATGCACTATATGTAGCCCAAAAATTAAGTCCCTTTGATGATAGTGATAATGTGTAGATATGATTTCCCCTTAGAATTGTCAACCGTAATAATAGTGTGTATGTTGTGTATATATATAGATCTCTTGTTTCAATTTGAACATTAGTGACACAAAAGGTCGACTATGAGCTTATGATAAGGATAAAAAAACTAAAAAGGCTGACCACAAATAGACAGAGAGCGCCTGTAAATGGACACGAGCGCTAATGTCTAGAATGGGCGCTATTGTCCTAAGATAAATGATGATATATGTGAAAAGATAGAAAGACATGGATACCTATGACCCGACTAGAACTAGATACAAAAATGACGATATGAGAGATCAAGATAATAGAAACAATCAAAACAAGTTGATGGACATGGGATTGTGTAGAAATGAGGTGTTATAACAATGTGCAAGGAATGAGAGGATATGACCATAGGTGTATTAGATGGAGGAAATGGATGGTTAGCTCACTTATGAGGAATGAGAGAGAGAGAGAGAGAATGCTCGTGATAATGAGATCAAAAAGTAATGACACCTTTGTCTTCTTATTGTTGTAAGCGATCATGGAGAGCATAATAATCATTATCGCAATGGTCATTGATGTGGTATAAATTATGAACAGGGTAGTCACGCTGAACCGTAAGTGGTGAGGAGGATGATGCTTGAGTAGAAGGTAAATAGATGAGTCACTTATCAAGTAAAGCTCACAGAACATCATGTGGTTTTACATTATGTGAGAATTGCAATGGTTCACGAGTGGGAGATGAAGAAGACTTAGGTGAATGCCGACGTGGTGGAGGGGAAGGAAGACACTTACGTGGAGGTGGAGATGGGGACCGTGGAGGGAGCTTAATGGATGAAAGAGGAGAAGTAGTAGATGATGAAGTAGTAGAAAAAGTAGAAGGGGGTGGTATAATATGTGCAACAATTAAATCTTGTTCTAAATCAATGAATTTGTAGCATAAGAGAGTAAAAGATTCACATGTATCATATAATAGTTTTTCTTTCAATGCAGAATCAAGCCATGACAAAATATTAAAAAAATTAAATCAATGGGCTGAAATAATAACCGATGCATGCAAGAATTGAAGCGTAAGATGTAATCTAAAATTGGTTCATCATTCCTTGATGCAAAGAAGGCAAGCACTCATATGTAACTTTAGGACCATTGTTAGAAATAAATTGTCTAATAAAAACATTCTCCATATCATAATAAGTTCTAATGGATCCATAAGGAAAATGATTATACCATTGGAGAGAATGATCAACAAGGCTATGACAAAATGCTTTGAGTAACAAGTAATCATTAGAATAATCGATATGGTTGAATGATAATGCTTGAGATGTAAATAAGAATTGTCAGTGCCATCAAAACATGAGAAACTAGGCATGATGAAGTCCTTTAGAAAGCAGAATTGTGAATATTTTTAGGAATAGGATTTCCATGCAGAGAATTATTATCAATGGAAGCATAATAGGCTTTAATTTCAAGGGTGAGTGTATGAACTTGAGATTTCAAAGTGCCAACAACATGCATGAGGGATAAAATATCATGTGAAGGAATGGTTGGTGAAGTGAGAGGCATATTGAGAGGTTGGATCTTGCCATTGTGAGTGATCATGGGAATATGAGAAGGAGGATTGGATGTGGAAGGAGGAGAAAGAGGTGGAAGAGGAGGAGAAGAACATGGAGGCTCTATGGGAATGCTAGATGTAGACTCAGGAGACACAATAAGAGGTGTACTAGTGGTAGGAGTAGAATCATCATGAGCAACAACTTCAGAAGTAGAAGAAAGAGGATTAGTAAATTCACATTCGTAGTCTTAAGATAAGTAACATCATCACTAACATGTTCATGATCAGAAGCATAATCGACATCACTATCATTCATATTTTCACAAGCAAATATTTCATCAAGACTATCATCAACATACAAAGAAGTGGTAGGAGTAATAATATCATATTTATCATTGCATTCATTAGAAGCATTTTTAGAAGGAGGAAGAGTAGGAGATATAACTTTACATTCATCTTAACTACTAAGAGAAGTGGCATCATGCACATTTACATTTTCAACATTAGAAGTAAAATTATTGGTATCCATATTGTCACAAGCAAGAACATGATCAAGCAAATAATCTACAATAATATTATCATGTGCTATAAGAGGAGGAGAAGAAGGTGCAACAACATGGGTGACTATAGAAGATGAGGGAGAACATGAAGCAAATATTTTGTCAGGGGAGACTATGTAAATGTTAGGAGTGTCATGGCTCGTAAGAAGAGTTTCTTAGAAAGCAAAAAGTTTTTGAAGAATAGAAGAATCACATTGAGGATTGCAATAGAGGTCACGAAATTAAGATTATGCAGCATTATTATTTTCAAAAAGGGTCAGAGGCATGTATCAACCATATTATTCTTGGGATATGGGGACCTCCTTTTAGCCATAAAGGCTTTTAAGATCCTAGGGTAAGAAGTTCAAAGAATATCGGGTTCACCAAAATGATTTAAGAAAAACTAAACTAAATCTAATTGCAAAGTAACTGATATGATAAAATACAGTAAATATACAAATGTTAAACACTCAAGCAATGCAAAAATATAAGTAAATATTAGATATAAATGACTTAGTTGAATCTTGTGCGACCTATAACTGGTCTGGGTAGTGTAAAGTGTTGGACATGATGAAAACAACATCGCAACTACTCCCTATAAATTCTTGAACTTGAGAATAATGTTGGACATGGGTGCCTAATGTTGGACAGGGGTGCCTGGGCATTGGTGACTACACAAAAGATCAAAATCTACTTTCTATTGTGTCATTAGGGTTTCACTACCACTTCTTGTCATTCACTTGATATTCTCTCTTTAATCACCAAGGGGTACCTATAACCTAGAAAAAAATCCTAACTACCTATATAAGCTCACAAACACATCAAATCAGAATGAAATATGCAATATGTGAATTCAGATCCACCCCGTAGTCACCGGATGAGAGAACTTATGATCGAGTGTTGCACTACATTCTAAACTCTATGTAGCTCTTTGTGTTTGTGTGTGAAATAATTTCCTTAGGTTTCCCTTGCGCTAATGACATCAAGATAGTAGGTTGTGGCTAGATAATATGCAAATGTGTGGTATGGAATTGAGCACTTCCCTTCCTATGCAGTGTATGCAACCCAAAAATGTAGTCCCTTTGATGATATTGATAGTATGTGGATATGATTTCCCCTTAGAATTGCCAACCAGAATAATAGAGTGCATGTTGTGTATATATATGGATATCTTGTTTGAATTTCAACATTGGTGACACAAAAGGTTTATTATGAGCTCGGATAAGGATAAGAAAACTAAAAAGGCCAACCAAAATGTCAAAATAAGTAAAAAGAATAAACAAGACATGAGCACCCATAATGGACATGGGCACTTCGGCACTAGTGTCTAGAATGGGTGTTAGTGTCCTAAGATAAATGATTGACATATTTGAAAAGACAAACAAACAGGGATCCTTGTGACCTAACTAGATTTGGGTACAAAAATGAAAAATGTGGGAGAGATAGAATAGAAACAATCAAAACAATTGGATGGACAAGGGATTGTGTCAATAGTGAATAATTTTCTTACTTAAGATACATGCACTATGGGGTTTTGACCTTGTTAGTAAGATCAATCTTGAATTGGTTGATGGCCATAAATACATTATTACTGCTACTCGAGTATTTCCCAAATGGGTCAAGTCACACCTTTGCAAGCCACTTCTAGTCCTCGACACTTTCTGCTTTCATTACCAATCACATTATCACACGCTTCGGCATTCCCTCGGCCATCATCATTGATAATGGCTCTTCTTTCAAAAATAGAGATGTCAAAAGGCTTTGTGCAAAGTTCAAAATCAAGCAAACCTTTTCTACTCCTTATTATCCATAAGGCAATGGTCAAGTGGAAGCCACTAATAAAACCATTGCTATAATACTATGTAAAACTATTGATACCAACGGAAGTGACTATAGAATAAGCAACTTCTATATGGTATTTGGGCTTACCACACCAACATCTGCACTCCAACCAATGCTACACCTTTTTCATTAGTTTACGACACCGAGGCTATAATTCCCTTAGAGATTGAAATACCCTCCTTACGTGTGTCACTCAAAAGCATTCTGAAGGATGATGAATATCATGAACATTGATTACATGAGCTTGAAATGTTTGACTCTCACCACGTACAAGCCTTGGAACATCTCCTTGAATATCAAACCCACCTCCCATACACTTATAATAACAAATTATGCCCACGCAAATTTCATACTTGGTGATCTTGTTTTGAAAGAATATCAAAAGAATACTAATGTTGAGGCTCAAGTAAAGGGAAATCCAATCCCGATTGGATCTTTCTAGATGTCATTACTACCAAGTTTGGGGGTGGAGTCTATCGCCTTGTTACTCTCCTTAGAAAACCACTCAAGAACCCACTTAATGTGATGCACCTTAAGTGATATTATGCATAAACACTTGCATTACCCTATGATAGACTCTAGTGCTACGGTTGACACTTGACTATTGAGGTTCCACTTCTTAAATGAATCTCACACCATATAATTTCGCTACATATACATCTTTTAAATCATTTACTCTCACTCTTATACAATACATTCATTACCCAATGAAACACTCTAGTTCCACGGTTCATACTTGACTATGAGGGAACAATTCTAAATGAACCTCATCTCACACACATCTGTTGGGGAAACGCTGCTCCTACCACCTTCACATCTTGCATATCACATCACACTATCACTTACACACAACATCTGCATATATTGGTTGCATTTTATCTTGTTATCTTATACTATTTACATGATTACACTTTGTTTCCTATGCTAGTTGGATTCTTAGTATGTCATTATCATTTTCTATATACACATGTGCGTTCACTTGGTATCTTGAGGTGAATGCAATACCTTTACATATTCTTACACGATGCATGATGCTTAACACTGCTCTTTACCAATCTCGCTAAGGCTCCCGTGGGATCCTACCTTTGTTACTCTCATATTCTACATGTCATAGGTCCTATTGTTACATTAATTACTACTTATTATTATTCTCACTTACTTTTCATTGATCTATACACTCTTTAATGTACTTGTTAACTTTCTAACATGCTAATGGGTGCTTCATGTATAATTTTTGCCTTGCAGGACTCTATACAACCATGGTTATCTATCGTATTTTACTTGCTAATGTTTGTGGGCTATGCCCTATTTCTTGCTTGACCATTGCTTGTTTATGGCCGCCTGCACCTAATTGTCTTATGACATTATGAGCAAATTCCCATGTATGAAACCCACTTTTACAATCTATCTTGCCTTCCTAATTGTTTGTTACATTGTCTTCTACTACATGTTAGCTTTCATTACACTAGCACTTGTTTCTATTTTGTCTTGTTTGCACATGCCTTGGTTTCTACCATGCACATCCTATACCCCTTACAAGTGTCCACACTAAGATATGTACATTAGCTTGTGTACTCTCCTTTGGGCTGCATTCTCCTATAGTCATCACATGCACCCCAAGTGAGGGGGGCATATATTAGGTGATTAGATCACCCCTACACCATCTTGGAGCTTCGTAACAACACAACACAATTCACAATGCTAGCACAATAACACATTACGTAGTGGTCCAAAATCAAACTTGGACCACACACACAAAGGACACAAGTGCCCAACACCAAAAAGTAGTGGTGGGCCCTTGTGTCCCCATGGAACTAGTGTTATGGGGGTAAAAATAGTTATTTTCTCGCCAGCACAGTCTCCAACAATTTATAATATATTTCTCCAATAACAAGCACTTACCTCCAGCTTATAATATGCATTTAATCGGTGTTACATATAAGAACAACAAGTTACAAATTAGGGACGTACCATCTATAATGGTGCTTATTCGGAAACATCGTGGAAGGAGAGAAAAACCATACCTCTCTACCCAACACTCTTCTCTTGGCATGAGATCACCCAAAAAACCTGCTCTTGCCATGAGATCACCCAAACAACTCACTCTTTGCATAATATCACCCAAAATACTCACTCTCAACATGAGATCACCCAAAAAACTCGCTCTTGGCATGAGATTGCCCAAAAAACCTCACCATCAAGAACAAGAAATTCAAATCCAACAACATCTCCAAAACAAACAGGACAATATTTTATCTCATACTCTCTTACACATTAGGTGCATTCTTTCGTTTACACAATTTCTACTTACTTATACATACATTACTCTTATTTTTCACATACGGAACTTTGACTACTCTTTCACTTTTCCTTTTCATGCTTGTCCTTATATGCAACAATAAGCAGCTCACACAAGCTCCAACAACACATTATCATGCATACGCTTCACCCCTAGGGTCTACCTCCCTTTCCTAGTTTCCATGCTTCACATTATGATAATTTCACACTTTACTTGTTTGCTCGACATGTTATTTCCTACACTCTTCTCTACAAGATCACAAGGTACGCATATTCTATCTACTTTATGCTATCAAGTATTCACTCAACAACATAAAGTGAGGGCGAATGTAAACACAAAATCTATGCACTTGGGTACATTTCTAGGTCCTAAAAAATATAATATATACATGATTCCTAAGCAATAAAACTAGTGTTTGACAACACTTTGGGCCTTTTGTTTTATTTCTTGCACTTTCTCGGTCTTATACATCTTACAACCTTGTCGATAGTTGATTGATTTATCTTTTGTGGCCTCGAAAATGAGCACCTTGTTAGAAAAAAAAGCACCCAGGATCTCCTTTCCTCCTAGGCTCTTTTGACCCTCTTTATCCTTTTCTCACCCTTTAGGGGCTCTTTTACTTTTTGGGAATCTTTTAGTACTTTGGGTTAGCCTTCCAGTTTTCAATTACGAAATTCAAACAAGGGAATCATATATATACTTAGTTATTTCTCTCAAATAAGGAGCCAAACACTAACATTATCTACTATCACCTAAGCTTGCATCCAAAGGCACACGATCATTACAAAGCATCCATCTAGAAAATTCATAAAAGGGACAAGGGTCAGCATCTCTCTCGTAAACACAACATAGGAGGGAAAGTTCATTCTATTCCATCTCACACATTTGCATACTTAGAGCAATCTAGATCTAGCCCGCTATCATAATGTAACTTGCACAAGGGAAAACTAGGGCATCATTACACACACATAAACACAGAACTACATGGAGTATGATATATAGTGTAGTGGTCACCATAATATCATTCTTCGTGTGATTGTCAAGGTCACCGACTCCCCATTCTACATCTTCTTTATTAGGTTTGATGTGGTTTGTGGGCATGTGCAACTATTCATCTATTTTGCAGGTTACATGTATGAGTGAAAGAAAAATTGGACCACGACTAAATATGATCAATAAATAAGCTCTTCCCGCCGTAAAAGATCAAAACCTCGAACATCCGAGTGGACACTAAAGCACCCGAGATCGTCCACTACCACCTGAGTGTTCATGTCCTCCCATGGGTAATTTTGTTCTATGAAGTTCTAAGTCTCGTAACCCTTGGCAAGCCTTGGCAACACGCTTCCCACTTTGTTCCAATATATTCTCAACCGAGATCACTCGAAATCAGCTAAGTCACCTTCTATCTCTCTATTACTTAGGGTTTTATATCTTTGCTTATTTATTGTTTGTGTCTTACTATACTTAATTACTTGTATATCATTAGTTATAGTAGTTACTCTGAAATTAGATTTAATTCTATTTATATTAAATCAATCAACAAGGGTTGTGTATGTTGAGTGTGGAGCTTAATTACTTCATAGGAAGCTTGCTTTTACATGTTGTTGGTTTTGATAGAAACCGACATCGATCAAGGTATAACCAAAGATTGGTCGGAACATGACCGACATCGGTTAGGTAGGGACCAACATCGGTCACCTATGCAATGGTGTTCTTATTCTTTAACGAGAAATAGAATAAATATCTTGCTTTAAAGATGATTTATTGATTGTAAAAGCATATTTAGTTGCCCAAAATAGATATATATGCATGCATGCATTATATGAGGGTATGAGAGAAGAAAATAGCAATTGTTTTGCATGTTAGTTTTCTTGGTGAGCAAGAAAGAGTAGCTGAGTGAGGGAAAAGCATTGAACATCATGTGAGGTGTTGGAAGACAACAAATCTTCATTGTATTTCCTCTGTAAAACACTGAATAATAATATTGGTTGTTTCTTGGTGGACATAGCCCACACTGGGTGAACCACATTAAATATGGTGTTATCTTTCTTTTGTTTTATTTCATCTTCTAGTTATTTCCACATTCATTGTTTGTATGATTCATCCGATTATAGATCTCGTGCAATATCATTATATGGTTTAACCCCAACAACTAGTATCGAGCTTTGTTTGTAGGTTTTGTGTGTTGTCACATTTACTCACAAAGGTTTTTTCTGATTGAGTGGGAGCAGAGTAATGGCAGAAGATAGTAAATACCAAGTCGATAAATTTTACGGTCCTAATTATCAACTATGGAAGATGCAGGTGGAGGATTATTTATATCAGAAAGATCTATACTTACCGTTGGATGAGCATGGACAACCGAACACGATGACTAATGAAGAATGGAAGGTTCTTGAAAGAAAGGCTCTGGATCTATAAGATTGAGCCTGACAACATCGATGGCTTCAAATTTCATAAATGCAAAAACCACGGTAGAGTTGATGAAATCTTTAGAAAATTTGTATGAAATTGGTAGCTTCTATTGGAGGATCCCAATATTATGTGAATTTCATTGATGATGCCACAAGGAAGGTATGGATCTATTGTATTAAGTGTAAATCTGATGTTTTTGAAACTTTTAAAAGGTGGAAAGCCCTTGTAGAAAATGAAACAAACTTAAAATTGAAGTGCCTTAGATCTGACAATGGTGGTGAGTACTGTAACAAGGATTTCAATGATTATTGTTCAAAGAATGGAATACGAAGAGAAAGAATGGTTCCTAGAAAGAATGAACAGAAAAATCATGGAATGTGCTAGAAGTATGAGGATACATGTTAGCTTACATTTGAAGTTCTAGGAAGAAATAAAGGATACAATAGTGTACTTGATCAACCGTGGACCTTCAATAGCACTGGATGGTGGAATACCAAAAGAAGCTTGGTCTGGAAGAGAGGTAGATTTTTATTTAATCAGATTTTTTGGCTCAGAAGATTTTGTGCATGTCAATAGAGA
Source organism: Taxus wallichiana var. yunnanensis (assembly GCA_018340775.1). Classification (NCBI taxonomy): domain Eukaryota; kingdom Viridiplantae; phylum Streptophyta; class Pinopsida; order Cupressales; family Taxaceae; genus Taxus; species Taxus wallichiana. Next base: position 373,276,038 of record CM031234.1, on the reverse strand, counting down.
AAATAGGAGGAAGTTGGATGCTAAATCTAAGATATGTACTTTCATTTGTTATGGCTTTGGTGATTTCGGATATTGATTTTGGGATTTAGAAGATTCTAAGATTGTTAGGAGTCGTGATGTTGATTGGAATGAAAAAATAATGTACATGGATCAGGTTTTGGTGCCTAAACATGAACAAGTTGAGGATATTTTGAAAGAAAATCAACTTTCATACCTAAAATAGACATTGACAAATATGATCGGGTTCAAAAAGACAAATGACTACATGAACCCACATCACAGACACTGTAACAGAGATGTAGGTAAGGCAACCGCAGATTAGTCAATGCAGCAGAGGAACTGTGGTTGGTTACGTAACCCCGCCGCCACAGGTGACCAAAGGTGTGGTCATTGACAGAGATTGACATGAATGTGCAACAAGCACAGAATGAGCCCTAGACATCCCAAACCTCAGTAAGAAGGTCACAAAGGGTAAGTAGACCTCCAAAGATATTTTCAGTTCCTTTTCTTATTTATTATTGACTGATAGTGATGAACCAGAAAGCTTTGAAGAAGCGATGCAAGTAGATACCCACGAGCAGTGGGAGCATGACATGGATGAGGAGATGGACTCCTTGGAACAAAATAAGACATGATATTTGATCAAGTTACTAGCAGGTAAGAAAACTCTATAGAAAAAATGGGTTTATAGAATCAAGTAAGAAGAGGGTGGACTGAAAAGGTACAAGGCGAGGCTTGTGATAAAGGGATTTGCACATAAAGTAGGTGTTGACTTTGATGAGATTTTTTCTCCTGTAGTTAAGATGACTTTTATTTGTATTGTTCTAAGTTTGGTTGCAACAGAAGATTTACATTTAGAACAACTTGATGTTAAGATGGATTTTCTTCATGGTGATTTGGAGGAAGAGATTTATATGCAGCAATCACTTGGTTATGAAGTCAAGGGTAAGGAGAAACTTGTGTGTAGATTGAAAAAGAGCATATATGGGCTCAAACAAGCTCCAAGGCAATGGTATTTGAGATTTGACAATTTTATGCATGAGCATGGTTATATGAGATGTGAATCTGACCATTGTGTTTATTTTAAGAAGCTTGAAAATGGGAGCTATGTTATTTTGTTATTATATGTGGATGATATGTTGATTACATGATCTAGTATGCAGGACATTAGTAAAATTAAAGAAAGGTTAGCTCACACATTTGCAATGAAGGATTTGGGAGCTGCAAAGAAAATACTTGGCATGCAAATTCACCGAGACAGGAAAAACAAGAAGTTATATTTGTCTCAGGAAGCTTATATCAATAAGGTGTTGGAAAGGTTTAATATGAAAAATTAAAAAACTATTAGTACACCTATGGTTGGACACTTCAAATTGAGAAAATATTGGTGTCCTTCATCACATGAGGAGGTTGAGTACATGGCACATGTTCCCTATGCTTCAGCAAGGGAAGTCTCATGTATGGCATGGTTTGTACTAGACCGGACTTTGCACAGCAAAGGGGGGAGTTGTGGAGCAGTTTATGGTTAATTCAAGTAAAGAACATTGGAAAGTAGTCCAATGGATTCTCAGGTATTTAAGAGGGACATCCAAAGATGGAGTTATGTTATGGAGGGTCGATACTTCTTTACGCAACTATATTGATCCGTATATGGCTAGAGATTTGGATGGCAGGAAAAGGACTACCTGGATATGTTTTCATAGTAGGTGGAATGACAGTTAGCTGGATTTTGAGATTGCAGAAGGTTGTGGCTTTGTCTACTACAGAGGCAGAGTATGTTGCAGCTATAAAAGCTAACAAGGAGATGATATGGATGAGTAGGTTCATGAAAGAGTTGGGTAAGGAGCAAGAGGATTACATATTATACAAAGGATAGTCGAGTGTGATTCATCTAGCAAAAAGAACTCAACATTTCATTCAAGAACGAAACACATTCAGTTGAGGTATCACTTCATATGGCAGGTGTTGGAGGATGGGCAGCTAAAGTTAGAGAAAATACATATGGATGAGAACCCTGTGGATATGCTAACAAAGCCATTGGTAAGAGAGAAGTTGGAGCTTCACTCCACTTATGTTGGTCTTCGAGTTTGAGACTTGAAGAGGAAGAAATGAGCCAAGGAAAAGGAACCAAGGATGGTGATGCACAATATAATGCAACAATTGATCTCCAAGTGGGAGATTGTTGAGTGTGGAGCTTAATTGCTTCACAAGAAGCTTGCTTTTACATGTTGTTGGTTTTGACAAAAACCGACATCGGCAGTGGTATAACCAACATCGGTCAAGAAGGGACATGTGTCAGTCACCTGTGTGATGATGTTTTTTTTCTTTAACGAGAAATGGAATAAATGTCTTGCTTTAAAGATGATTTATTGATTATAAAAGCATAGTTAGTTTCCCAGAATAGACATATATGCATTGTATGAGGGTATGAGAGAAGAAAATAGCAATTGTTTTGCATGTTAGTTTTCTTGGTGATCAAGAAAGAGTAGTTGAGTGAGGGAAAAACATTAAACATCCTTTGAGGTGTTGAAAGACATCATATCTTCATTTTATTTCCTCCGTAAAAGCACTCTTGAATAATAATATTGGTCGTTTATTGGTGGATGTATCCCACACTAGGTAAACCACGTTAAATTTGATGTCATCTTTCTCTTGTTTTATTTCATCTTTTGGTTATTTCCGTAATCATTGTTTGTATGATTTATCTGATTATAGATTTGTGTAACATTGTTATATGGTCAATTGAAGTGTAAGAATGTGTTGAAACACATGATAAAGCATAAATCCAACTAAGTGCATGACATTTTGGAATACCTTAAATAATGGTGTATTGTCATGACTAAAGTATGTACACGAGACATACGAGGCATGAATCCAATAAAATCCCTTTCTATTAAATATCTCAAATTTTAGAGCTGGAAAACCTATTGGAAATGGATATGCAAGCACTTTTTAATCAAAGGAGTTTAATAGAATGTCACTAAAAGATGATTAGAAGTAACCTTACTATTATTTGTATTTTAAGACCCTCGATTTGATTTTACACATGACACAACATATGCATCCTATTAGTCTTTTTAAGATTTAGAATAGAAGTAGAAGTGACATATGTTGCAATAAAATAATGATTATTAACTCATGGAACAACTTAAGAGGCATTAGAAGTAAATAATGACCAAAAAACCAAAAGAAGACGATAAAAATGTTGAGAAATTTAAGGAATTCAATACACAATTGGAACATGTTGAGAAAATAGAGGAACTTGAGGAGAAATAAAGACATATTGAAAAATTGGAGGAACTCGAGAAGCATGTTGATAGACAATTATATTTTGAGAAGTATGAGAAGCACGTGGAATAACAAAAACAACATAAGAAGAAATATAAATTCAAGAAACATAAATTTGATAAAGGATTACATGAGGAGGCATATGTCACAATTCTTGGATAACATTACTTAGAAAATGCATTTGACAAAACTATATAGAAATAAAGCTTATAGAATTAAGGGAATCATCATCATTATGAGCACTCATACATCTAATATCTATTTTAAAGGGCACATATTTGTATCTCCTCGGTTGAGTGGGCCCTTGCTCTTCCTCAAGATAGAGGGATCAACAACTTCGATTCTCAAAATGTTGTGGCTTTCATTAACTTTGAAATAAGTTCATAACACATAAAATATATCCGTAATCAGTATGCAGATAATCTTCTTCAATAATCAAAAAGTGATCCTCCCAAGTTTTGAAGACGAAGTCTTCATATAGATAATGTTGGTTACAAGATCCGCCATATCAGGAAGCATTAAACACTGTCCATCAAATATCAATTAAAACTCATAGATTCCTATGGGCCGTTAAAATCAAGCCAGGCTAATAGGTCAATTCGAAGGAAACAATCTTCAGCAGAAATGCTTCGAACTCGGGCTTCTTATCGCCAAGAACTTCCATCATTCCCTACATACATCATCATGTTTGATCTCACAAAGACAGTTAGTAGGAGGTTCATGTGATAATCGGTTTTCATAAACAATAGCAAGGAAAATGCATCAAACCTACTAAGATATAACTACACAAAACATCCCCATATACTAATAAGTCATATCAAAAAGAGTATTTCCGGTCTAAAGAAATGATATTAATGAGCCAAACAATGCACTCATCATTTTCCCTCGACTTTACCCGTCGTTGCATGTCCCAATTCAACTCATCTACGCCCGCTCACCTTCCAAGTTATTCACCATGTCATACTCCTCGAATTGATCAACGTATTGCTTTGTGGTATTCTTGCAGCCCCTAGTATTGGAGGTAATTTCCACCCAGGTAGTGAAACTATCATGGGACTGTGTTGCATTGTTCTGCCAGGTCGTGAGAGGGCTCAAGAGGAGTGGTGGCCGTACTTGGCCTGTCCATTCATCGAGTGTATTATTGCTGGGTTTTTTCTCTCGTAGTTTGTTTGATAATGGTGATGAGGACATCACCCCTGCACATGCTCCAGCTCAAATTCTGGGAGAGAGAACCTCCCTACATTTCAAAGGCAGGCTTAAAGTATCCCATCTCCTATCACAAGCTTGCCAAGAAGCCCCAAAATTCTCCCGATCGTAATTTTCAAAATCAATAACACATGAAGCAAAATCTAAGAAGTATTCACCCCAACCCCTATCTAATAGTAGAATGATCGAATTTTTTTCCACAGGCGACATTTGTATGATGAGTTGGGCGAATGTGAAATCCGATGGACTGAGCAGTGTTATTGAAACTGTCTATTTGCTGCCCCCAAATTATCTGATTCTGCAATACAGACTGAAAGGATTTAATTTGAAAATCACCCACAAATAGGTTGATCAATAAATCAGGGACATTGGTCACTATCATGTTATGTAGGTAAAATTCACAGAGCAAATTTTCAATTTCTGGAGTACTTTGCACTTGTAAACTAATAAAAAACTAGGGCCATCGGGAATTTCGTGAGGGGCTTGAGAACACAATTGAAATAACTGCCAAGAATAAAATTGTTCTTGGACATACATGTTGTAGACTGAGGAGGGTGTCCTATAGGATAGTAGTTTGATGGCCAAAGGATAGACAGAGTCTAAAATAGATGTTACTTTTTTTTCCTCTTCTATAGATTCTTTTTCCTTTTTTAATTTTTGATTTTCCTTCCGCAATTCCCTTTCCTGAAGGGACAACTGTTGGAAACTATTCAAGAGGGTAAGAATCTTATCACGTTGTCACTTTAAACAACTCACTTCAAGCTACAGGGCAGCAATCTCCCGAACTTTTTCTACTGTCTTTTGTGTAAATTCATCTTGTAATAAAAGGTTGGTTTCTTCTATACCTTGTAACTCATATTTTAGCAGTGTGATTTACTCCAGATAGTTGTGAGAAGGCACCACTTGGGTGTCAAGCATTTTAGGATTCACAGTGTGAATTTCCGTAGATGATGGAACAACAGATGATGGAGCGATCGGGTCATCCTCCGTATGTAGTTCCTCCCAAATGTGCGCGGTATCATCAGGCAAGGACTCGATTGGAAACCGCCTATATGGAAAAATGAGCTAAGCCTCCGGACCATAACTACATGGAGGAAAATGGGGCCATGGAACACTTTCCTTTTGAATCAAAAATGGATGGGGATGGTCCTCTCGGGAGTACCAACCGTGTCGGCATGCTCAGGGAACATTAGCCGCCTCTACTTGGCTATGTGAAGGGCAAGGGCCCGATACAAGGGCAGACCGAGGTGCAGAAGAGAGACCAGATTTTAATTGCTTTGGCCTGGACCCTTCACCACTAGCACGTCCCTCGAGCCTCCAATTTGGTCGAAAGAAGACTTGGTGTGAACACAACAGATGAATCAACCTCGGGTGTTTAATCATAGACTTTCCTCCACTGGACCAGTGTTTCTGGCATACTTTAATGATGGAGTCTCGTGAGGTACTGGCAGATTTACTCAAGGGCCTCGGTTAACATGTCCCTTTTAAAGGTGAATGAGCATTTTGAGTGCATCGCCACCTGAATGCAGGGCTTGACCATCGCATATGAAATACCGGTTGACCCATGTCGCAATCTCACCCCAGCATTCTAGGGAAAATTGTGCGCTTAACACCCTTCGACACCCAATGGAGTCGGGATGACCTCCGTAAGTGCCTCTTCTTCATCTTAGAATTTAGCAATCGAATTCATAAAGGGGCATTCGTCATAACCTTTAAACCAAAGTTTGGCAGGCCAAATAGGTCAGAAATGACCTGACTGGTAATTTCAACTCTTCTTCCACCAACTTGTGAGCAAGTGGACTCAAAATTGTTCAAGAACTCTTCCACAATGCCCTCATTGAAACCTTCAAATTTCCGAATGAAATCCAACCATCCAAAATCATGAAATACCTACGAAAGGGAGGCATTCCAGAGTAAGGCGTCAGGTGAAGTAGGTTCTGATGTCTTTCGCGGTCCCATTTTGAAGCAAAAAGTGAGAAATACACAGTAGCTAAAAACTAGAGCAGAGCGTCTCTTCCACTTCTCGTCTAGTGTCTGATAAAACCAGTCATGATTGATGTGCATACCACAACAGGAAGAAGCAGTTGCAGAAGCATTAAATTTCAAATGACACCATATTCCTTGGGTAGCGCAACATCAAGCAAAGGTGATGGCGAAAAATAGTGATGAGACCGCCACCCGTGTGAGATTAAGATTTTTACGGCGGCACATATCCCATGATTGAGGAGTGAGCGCTACCTATTTTGATGTTGGAGAGTGCGACACATCAAGGCATCCGGTGATTATGAGCCATTACTCCTCTTATGCCGTCATTCATAGAGCCGGATTTGGAAAGAGATCCGAGAATTACCATAAGAACCATTTCATGATGGCGTCATAATGACAAATGCATACATGGAGAAATGTTTTGCATAGAAATATCATTAGCAAGTTAAAATGCACTTACCCATGCCACATTCAACAGTTAGCTGATATTCGTAGATTCCTACGCCCTGCAATTCGGGAAGAAACGTGATTAGCGGCAGTAGAAATAATGAAAATTTCTACATTTATTGGAAATTACAATAAAAACTGCTAACTAAGGGAAGAAGATCGAATGAAGAATCATCTTCCTTTATTGAATTTGCAAGAGATTGATTACTCCATGCTTGAGAGGAAAAGAGCCTCCTTAACATGCATGTTTGTTCATAATAGAATGTCATCGGTGAAAGTCTTCTTATCCAACGGTTGGTGATAAACTCGAGCCTATGCCCATTCACCAAAAGAGTCCATTTGTCTCCATCAATCGGTATCAATCGAACAGAGCCATTATCAAACACTTGATTTACCTGATAGGGACCTAACCAATGTGTACGCAACTTGCCTTTAAACTGCTGATAGTGGGAATCAAAGAGTAAAACCCACTGTCCCTCATGAAATGTCCTTTTTTTGTGAGCATCATGCCAAGTTTTCCGTTGATGTTGTAGAATTTCTGCTGCTATTATGCCTCCATCCACATTTCATCTAATTCATTCAACTGCAACACTCATTCACGCTGTGCTTCATCCAAATCGATCCCAACTTCCAATGTTGTTCGCCAGGTGCGCAACTCGAACTCAACAAGTAACAGTGGCTTCTTCCCAAAGACCATATCATAGGGAGAGAACCCAGTAGTTGTTTTCGGTCATGTTGTAGGCCCAGATAGCCTCAGGAAGCTTTGGTACCCAATTCTTTATATCAGCATTGACCACCTTAGTTAGAATATTCTCGAGTTCTCGATTGGTTACCTCCACTTGCCCATTGGATTGGGGGTGATATGGTGATGATTTCCGGTGCCTGATTCTGTAGATTTCCAAGAAAGCTTCAATCATATTTGAAACAAATTGAAGACCTTGATCAGATACAATGGCCCTTGGTGCTCCAAATCGTAACAATATTCGGTTGTAGAGAAAATCAGCAACAACATCTTCATTGATAGATGCCAATGCTTGAACTTCAACCCATTTGGTGACATAGTCTGTGCATACTAAGAGATACTCCTTCCCGAAAGATGGAGGATCAAATGGTCCAACAAAATCAATACCCCATTTCTCAAATGGTCCTAGAACAACCGAGGATTCAAAGCTATTTCCGTAGAAAGTGTATGTTTTCCCATTCATTGGCATGCATCACACTCGCCACACATACTTTTTTGTCATCTTATGGAGGGAAGGCCAATAGTACCCTGCTCCAAGGATCTTGTGAATTGTTCATTTCACTAAATAATGTCCAAGTCCCGGCTCATCATGACATGTTTAGCGGTATGTCATGTACCTCATCCTCTCGAACACACCTATGAAGAACCATGTCGACAACATTTAAATAAGAATCTGTTACACCATTTATATGTTGCTTTATTTCTAACCAATCACCTTCTTTCCTTATGAGTAAAATAGGCAGGAAACTTCCTTCTTGTTAAATAATTCGCAAGATCAAGAAACCAGGAGTCTTAATAGAGATAGCAAAACAAGTGTTCATCAGAAAATTGGTCTTGGACTGCTTCATCATCACCTGAAACATTTATTCTAGAAATAAAGTCAGCAACAATGTTAGATTTCCCAGGCTTATCTATAATAGTGAGATTGAATTCTTGCAACAAGAGTAACTAGCGAATGAGCCTTCCGCTAACCACTGGTTTGTTCATCAAATATCGAATGGCAGAGTGGTTAGTGTAAACAAAAATTTTATATCCAATGATGTAATGACAAAATTTATTCAAAGCATAGACAACAACAAAAACTCTTTTTCCGTAGTAGTGTAATTCTTTTCCGTAGGAGTCATATTTTTGCTGATAAAATAAATTGCATACATATGATCTTCTGAGTCTTTTTGTCCAAGGATAGCACCCATGGCTGTATTAGAAGCATCAGTGTGGATATGGAAAGGTTTGTCCCATCGGGGCCACGTAAGATAGGGGTTGTTGTCATATTTTCTTTGATAAAATCAAATGCCTGTTGACACCGAGGAGACCATTCAAAAACACAATCTTTGGTTAGCAATGAAAAACATTGGGCGCAATTTTGCTAAAATCTTTTATGAATCGCGTAATAACCTACATGGCCAAGGAAAATTTTGATGTCGACCGATTAGTTGGTGTAGGTAATTGGGTGATGACGGATATCTTCTTGGGATCCACCTATATACCTTGGGTGAAACATGGTGACCTAAGACAATTCCTTGATCAACCATCATTAGACATTTTTCATGACTCGAGATATAGTTGGTGTTGTTCACATCGACCGAGTACTTTCTCAAGATTATTCAAAGATTCTTCAAAAGTGGATCTCAGGATAGAGAAATTATCCATGTAAACCTCAACATAGTCATTAGCAAGATCTGCAAAATGGCTAAGACTGCCTTTGAAATGTAGCAGGGCATTACAAAGCCAAAAGGTAAGACTCTCAGAAGTGAATGTACCCCAAGGGCATGTGAAAGTAGTCTTATCCTGATCATTAGGGGGCAATACTAATTTGATTATACCCTCTAAACCCATCCAAGAAAGAAAAATATTTCTTACCAGCCAAATTGTCTAAGACTTGGTCAATGAAAGGCGGGGAAAATAATCCTCCTTAGTGGCTTTGTTAAGTTCCCGTAATCAACACATATTCACCACTTACCATTCTTCTTGGGAACAATAACTAATGGGGAAATACATTGACTATCGATATAGGATAGATGAAACCTACCTTTAGGAGTTTTTTTATCTCGCTTTGACTATGTCTCTCAATGTTGGATTGATTCTTCGTTGTGGTTGCCTTATAGGTTTGACATCATCGGTGTAAATATGATGTGTATAGATGCTAGGATGAATTCCTTTCATATCAATGTAATCCCAAGCAAAAGCATGGGAATGTTTCTTCAAAACCTCAAGCACCCTAGCTTCTTGATTGACCTCCAAGTCGCTTCCTATAGTCAGCTCTCTACCCATACTAACAAGCACCTGCTTGGTATCATTCGCAAGAGCAAGCTCTGTACTAGTGATAAAAGAATTCAATGGGAAAACATGGGGCTAAAGCATGTGTAGGATGGATATGTTATCAAAAGACAGAACCTTGGTTAAATTACAATAGAAATAAGAAACTAAATGTTTGGAATTATAAGCATAGAGTTTCCTACCAGACTCAGCAGAGGTAATGTCTAATGTTGGTATTCCAGATTCTGTAGCAATAGTGCTGATTTCCGTAGTCGCAGAGTCCTTAGAATCAGTCAGTGTATATGACTCTGTAGCTTCCGCCATATGATTGTGTACTGCAATAGTGGCCAGAAAAGAAGAACTCAAAGAGTTAGCATCCAAATAATCCACCCATACCTGGTCACAATTGTTCGTATAAGGCAGGCAGAGGATATAATGAAATGTGTTTGGATTTCTGCCCATTTAGAATTGTCATGTTGCCTAACCTACAGTCAATGTAAGCAACAACCGTAGCCAGCCAAGGTCTTCCCAAGATGACTGGATATCCCAACTTCCGAGCTTTAGGCTGCAAAACCATGAAATCAACTGGGTACTCCCATGATTGAACAATGACCATTATATCTTCAACCACACCATCAGGTACATCAATGGATTGATCTGCTAATCGCAGCAATGTGTTGGTTGGTTGAATTCGTATTAAGGATAGTAGTTTAAACATTTCTGTTGTGATGACATTAATAGCAGCACCAAGATCCACCAAAACATTAGATATTGATTGGTTGTTTATACAAATAGTAATGACAGGGCTCTCAAGATCCCCATATTTTGGTGAGATAAGGGTGCCAGCAACTAAATCAGCCAAATTCCCTTCGACTCTAACGGTCTTTGGGTATTTCTTTTTCTTCCTGGTGTCTTTATACACTTCTTTCTAATGGTTTGGGTTAGTTCAGGGATGTCCCTTATTGCACGCAGCAATGGAACCTCAATATGTACTTTTTCAATTCTTGAACTAGTTTTGTTTCATCTGTAGTTCGAGTGTCTTGTAATCACTCAGGAAAAGGGGTTGTAGTCTGTTTGGGTATTTGATCATCCTGTTTATCTGGCATTGGTGAAGAACCAATATTACCCTCAAGGTTTTCTTCCTTATCGGCATCATCAGGTAGTTCTGTGATAACAACATGAGGGTTCAATATTTTGCCAGATCGTAGTCGTAAATTACCAATAGTGTTAACCTGCATGGTGTTACCTGAGTCTGTGTCATCAATCGAAGTTGTCTATTGATTTTAGGATTAGATACTGGCTGGGTTAGAAGTTGTGTTTGTGTTGCTTGTCCTTGATTTTGGTAGGCTTGAATTGGAGGCATCAAAGCTTGTTGTGGCTGCTAGAACCTGTGTTGTTGATTACCATTTTGTAGTGGTGCCCAGGATTGATTTTGGCTAAAATTTTGTTGAGGACCCCACCGCTGATTGTGCCAAGGATAGGTCAGGGGTGGTGGAGCCCAACCCACCTGAGTGTAGGGATTTGTCCAAGGTGGTGGATATGAATAAGTCCTCCAATTTGAGTTTGCCCACTCAAAGTTATCCCCAAGAAGACCGAGAGGCTTGATTTGGCCATGGCATTCTCCAGGGATTCTGAGTTGGTCTAGATGGGAACCCACCCTGATTGTTTGGTCTTTGGACAAAATTTAATTCAGCACTTGTTTGAGAGATGGCATTCAAACCTCCCTTCAACTGTGGTAGAAGTGTGCAATGCTTAGTGTTATGGTCAATAACTTCATAGATTAAGCACATGTATGTGACATCCAAAGGACATTCTCTCAAGGGGTGTCTCTTCCGACATTTAGGGCAATACATGTCCAATGGTTCTTTAGCAAGGGTGGATTTTTCCTTGATTCCATCTATGGTGGATGTTAATTGCAGCAAAATGTTTGTTTTCATGTTGGCCATTTCTTCTAGAAGTTCAGAGGTACCCAAAGACTTGGATGTTTGTTTCCTTCGTATTCCTCCACGTGTTCTAGAATATCTTCTACATAGCTCAGTGATTTGTTCCATGGTGAGTTTATGCATGTCTCCTCCTCCCATGAGATGGAGAGAATCCTTGGTTTCCTCATCCATTCCTTTTAGAAAGATTGTTTTAGTGATGTCTCTATGTAACTCATACCCACTGCGTTTATGGGGAAAGAGGAATCTATCCAGATAATCCTCTAGATTATCATTTTCCTTTTGCCATATTTGGAATAACTCTTCCTTCCTAACCCTTTTTCTACAATAGTCTTGTTATTTATCCAGGAAGGCTATTTCCATGGCTTCTTAGGAATTAATGGAGTTAGATGGTAACCCCATAAACCATCTAATAGTAGAATCTTTGAGAGTGGAGCGAAATAGTTTGAGTTTTTGATTGTCAGTTCGGTAGTCATATGTCTGGCATAGGATTTTAAATTCAAATAGAAACTGATTAGGGTCTTCTTTGGTCATTCCTCGAAAGAGGGGGAGGATGGATGGTGAGATGTTTTTCATGAGTGCATCCTCATCTGCATCGAGGACAATGGGGTATGTAAAGGTTCATCCTAAAGGTTGGTCTTCAACATTCCCAAGATCCCCCATTGCAGAACGGTGTGAAGAGGATACAGAATGCTCAGAAAAGGTTCTAGGCGTTGAGTTGGAATCTGTATCACTCTCAGTGTTTCTCTCTTGTGAAGTGTCTAAAGAGATTTGTTGAATATTGTGTGCTATAAATCTCCCTTGGTTATCTCGTGACTTATGCATCCAAGTTGGTTGGTTTAAATCGAGGTCCGAGAGAACTACTGGTTTCCTATATGAACTCCATTAACACCCATAGCATATGGAATAAAATAATGGAGCTTATGGTTATTTCCTCATAAGAATAAATACTTGAAAAATGATGGGTCATTGTATTCTTCTAATCATTTAGCTAACATAATCTTTGTCAGTGTCATTCTAAACCAAGGTTGTATCCTAGGCAATATGCAATGGAGTCTAGGAGAACCAGTTATATGTTGGGTTTGTTGGGGGGTTGCTTAGTTTTAGTGACTATTCTACGGAAATGTAGTTAAAATCTACGGAAATTAAATACAAGTCTACGGAATTGAACTATTTGCAATGAAAGGAATTTTGGCAACTAATCTTCTATTATAAAATAAAATACGCACACACTTATTCTTAACAAATTAAATCACAATTGAATAAATGGAACTTTTAGCAGAAAGCAAGACTATTCGTTAACTAGATTTGCATAACAAAAGCATCTATTCTAAGTGAAAGCAGTAATGGAGAAAGCAGATATAGTTAATCAAAGCATGCATGTAAAACTTATCAAATGACAACTCACCGAGTAAAACTAATTAAAGGAATGTATGCATGAACTCAAAGTAACCTCGTATCTCCTCGGTTGAGTGGGCCCTTGCTCTTCCTCGGATAGAGGGATTAACAACTTCTGATTCTCAAAATGTTGTGGCTTTCATTAACTTAGAAATAAGTTCATAACACATAAAAGATATCCAGAACTATATGTAGATAATCTTCTTCAATAATCAAAAAGTGATCCTCCCAAGTTCTGAAGACGAAGTCTTCATATAGATAATGTTGGTTACAAGATCCACCATATCAGATTAAACATTATCCATCAAATATCAATTAAAACACATAGATTCCTACGGGCCATTAGAATCAAGCCTAGGCTAATAGGTCAATTCGATGGAAACAGCTTTTCACCGCATGCTTCGAACTCGGCTTCTTATCTACCAAAGAACTTCCATCATTCCCTGCACACATCATCATGTTTGATCTCACAAAGACAAAGTTAGTAGGAGGTTCATGTGATAATCAGTTTTAATAAACAATAGCAAGGAAAATGCATCAAACCTACTAAGATATAACTACACAAAACATCCCCATATACTAATAAGTCATATCACAAAGAGTATTTTTGGTCTGAAGAAATGATATTAATGAGCCAAACAATGCACTCATCACCCATGCTCTATAGGATGCGCTACTGCACTAGGAGACATGCTAGTGAACTAAGGCAAATTTTTCTCTAAATTCAAATTTTCAACTTCTGGTTTTTAGTGTCTCTGTAATTTTTTAGGGATTTTTAGTTGTTGTTGCTATCCATTTTCTAATTTAGAGCAGGTTTTCTAACAAATTAACTTAGGGTTTGATGAGTGATTTTATTTTCATACTTTGTATGATTTTGGAATAGGGTTGTGTATGCTCTTCTCTTACACTTTGTATGATCTTGAGAATCAAAAGCACCTCTAAACCTTTTTTTTATTTATTTTAGAATAAGCGGAAAAATCATCATTCATTTTTTATGCTTAAGGGAATAGACTTGAAAGGAACGATAAGAAGATTGTTCTAAGTCAGTGATCTCGGATGATAATAGCACACCACATTATATTTGCAAAACAAAAGAGCTAAAATACCATTCATGGAAATCCATCATAATCCATAATGCTCAATACATTACAATAAAATGACTTGAATTACTCAATAAGAAAGATGTACATATAGGAGGAGAGAAATGCAACTACCTAAATCTAAAACTCCCACTAGTGAATAACTCCCACTAGTTGATACTTTGGTAGTTAAGTTTAACTCCAAAAGACTAGTAAGCTAACTCCACAAAACCGAGAAGCTAACTCAACACAACTAGTAAGCTAACTCCACAAAACTAGTACACTTAAGCAAGGTAACCCAACAAGTGTAGGGCTAACACAAGTGTAAGAATTATCGTGATAAATAAATAAAAGAATAAATAATAACCTACACTAACAAGACTTTCATTTTGGCATGTACATGATCTTTTAGTTTAAGATCTTTTCCACTTGATAAATAACTAAAGCTAAAGGTTGTGTATGATCTTCCCTTATACCTAGTGTGATCTTAGGAACCAAAAGCAACTTTAGTCTTTCATTAAGAAGCACTTGGATTAATTGGGAATAAACCTTGATTTGTAAAGTTTTATGGTAGTTAATTAATTTACAATCTTTTCATCTAGTTGGGTTACTTGTTATGTATGCTCTTCTCTTGCACCTAGTGTGATCTTGAGAATCAAAAGCAATACTTAATCCTCTTTTTATGATATTATAGTTTTTTTTTGAACTACTAACAATTTGTGTGAAGGACCTAATGCTAGTCAAAGAAATGAGGACTCTCTTAAAATAAAATTCTAACATTCACGTGTGTTGTAGGTTGCCAACAATGGTCTAAACCAAATTGCTTAATCCAAAAGATAAAAACACACCAACATATCATACATCACATTGTATTGCAAGTTTCGGTTAAGAACTATGGCTCGTCTACTTTGAACTAGGAAATTTCTCTTTGGCATAAGCCTTAAGCAACAACAAAAGAGATGTTTCTAGGAACCCCAAAGTAGTCCACACAAGAGGGAACCTTGTGGATGAAACAAGAAAGTGATACACACTACCCAATTGATTATTATGCCTTGAAATATTAAAGTTAAAGTTATCTCCATTACGACCCCAATGAAAATACAACTAAACGCAATTCATTGCTCATTGTATTGAGGGGGTAAAGTAAAGCTGAGATACTCCAAGATTAGTTAGTGTGACTTTCTTGGTAAATCAAGCTCGCAGAGGTAGTTTGTGACAACCTAGGTGAGAGAACTAATAGGAAGCTTGTCGGCTTGGAGCCAATTTTGTCTTAGCTATTATACTTGAGAGCTCTCACAAAGTGACAACTTTGTTGGATTCAAACTCTTGTTTTTCGAACAAGGGAAAAAATCTCTTAAAGTTGAAACCGCGTGACATTTCATCACGAAATCTATTTAGTGTTACTTTGTCCTAGTTTTTCACTTGTCCTAAGACAAGGTGAAACTCTGCCAAAGTTACACCAAGTATTTTTCATCACCACTTGGTCTACTCCTTTGTTTTCTTATTGCTCATTTTGAGATAAAAGAAGAACAAACATATACAGATACCTACTATAAATAATCATGTCCACCACTTTTGTAGTCTACTTGCATGACTAGGTTGCAATGTCGAATGCAAGTGTTGAAAGTGTGAATGGTATGTCATCAAGTTCTAGTAGCCCCTCTTGTCTCAAAACCCATATTGAGACTTACTATCATTAGTAGTTAGGTTGTCTTATCATTGACTTCTTTTGAGTTGTTACATTGCCCACATTATAGCCATACAATTGTGATATTTACGTCTTATTTCCATTGTGAAACTTGGCCTAAATCTCTACATTGTATTGTTATGCTACTCGCACACATAGTAATTCCTTGATATACTTAGGCATAGTTTTTACATCCTAGCCTTGTCTTGAGTTTTTGGGTGTTGAGGTTACTTTGTTAACATCGCTATAATGTCATTTTGATACTAAAATATTGTTTTCTCGCAAAGTTTGATTAACATATCCAAATAGTGTTGTTACACTACTCATATTTGTATCTTCCATTTTACAAGACTTAGACTTTGTTAGTGTTTAGAAATTGGTTTTAGTATACCTTGTTAGAGGATCACGTCAACACTTTCTTAGCATTTAGGTCTTATTTATTTCAAACTTGGCCTAACTGGTGATATTGTGTTGTCACTATTGGTTTCAAACCTATCTCAAAAATCATAGGGAGTAAACTTTTGTTGTGACTAGATTTGAGTTTTACATGTTATTGTATTGTCATAGAAATCTTGTGTCATATATTACCTTGTTAGGGTAGATCATTCTTTATTCTTTAGCATCCTTAGGTTCATATTGACCTATTAGATTCATGGCTATTCTATAGTCACCATTTTTGTGATGACTTAGTGTTGTTACGCTACGAAAATTTACCTAGGGTCCATTTTTAAAAACCTTAGTGGAAATATTTCACATTGTACCCCCTATTTCAAGTATGCCTACTACAAGAATGGGGTCACAAAAGTTAGAAGTCAATCTCTTTGGAGGTGACAACCCTCTTTTAGAGGATAATTTCATGATTGACCATAGTGGTGGAGAGGAGGATTCTCCTCCCATGGATGTAGAGATTCATCCCGACCATTTTGACGATTACTTGTTTCAAAACAAGCATGAGGTTTTTTTACTTGTCATCAAATTAGGGGCAAAATTAGTGTCTACAATAGATTCTTCTCTCATTTTCTCGGAATGGTTCATGGAGAAGAAGAAGTAGACCAACCTCACCGCACTATTAATGAAATATTAAACCCAGGTCATACCTCTACTTCTGACGATAAAATAATGAGGAGGTACCTTTTGAAAATGACGGAGACTATCATATACCTATTGTTAGAGTACGTTGTGAAGACCATGAGGAACATGCTCATCATGCACAACCTCCTCCTAATGAAGATCGTAACAAAATACCTACTCAAGAAGTAATGTTAGAATAACAAGTACAAGCCCTTACTCGCCAATTGGCAAGTTTGGCCTCACATATACATAAGGAACAACCAAAAGTTTTGAAACAAGCTATACCAAAAGCAAAACCTAAAGCTTTGTTTCATGAGTTCCCAACAAACACTCCTCGACAGGAGACATGAAAATACCCTTATGAAGAATTTCTCACAGAGAATAGAGGTGGGAATACACCTAGATTTAACCCTTCGTATAGACCTATGCCACCCACACAAGATCCACTCTTCAATCAAGAGTGGTCCACTATGAAGAACGCCCTTCTAGCATTACAAGAAGGCAAAATTGGTAATAACAACAAGAAATACTAGTTCGATGAATTATTCCCTTATCCGTTTGATAGAGCCATGTTACAAGTACCTTTCCCATGACATTTTGATTGTTTGAAGTTTGATAAATACAAGGGAAAAGGTGATCCCCAAGATCATATCAAATATTTTTATATGGCATGTCAAGAGGTCGCATATAGCGATAACTATCTTATTCGCCTCTTCCCATAGAGTTTAGGAGGACAGTGCTAGAGTGGTTTTACACATCCCCAAGGGATCCATATCTACATGGCTAGAACTAGCAGAACATTTTGTATGTCACTTTTCTTTTAATATAGAGAGTGATGTTACCATGTTAGATATATGTAATGCGAAACAATGAAACAACGAGAACTTTGTTGCTTTCCTACAACGGTGGAGAGGGTTAGCTAGCCGCTTCCCTTTCTCCATACCTGAAAAACAGTTTATAATTATATTTGTTCCCAACCTCCACCTTGACATCATGTTCCACTTGCAAATGTATTGTGGCAACACGTTCGAAGAGGTAATCAAAAAGGGAGTCAAATCGAAAAAGTGTTGTTAGCCAGAGGGACTCTAAATCCCTTTTCATGCGATCATAAAAATTCCAAAGCTAATGACAAGAAAAATTTCACCCCTAATAGGAAAAAAAAATCGGTGAATTTATATGAATGAAATTGAAGGAGCAACTATTTTAATATATCTAGGAATTGACAATTAATCTATTGACGAATTTAAAACAAACAAAGCAACCGAGTATAGCTACTTGCCTGTGCAGTTGTAAATCTATTCTAAACAATGAAATAACTGATCTAATCTATTTGAAAGACTCTCGATCCTACCTCAGAAGTGAGGAATGAATCATAGTCTCTCAGAAACTATCAATCCCCACAACTTCCCTGGTAATATCGAAAGTAAAATTGACTAAAATAAAGTGAATTGGTTACTCTATTTGATATGCTCCTAATTAGAACTTTAAAAGCTAGAACCTGGATTCTGCATAACAGTGGCGAATCTGATGGTGTGTGTGGCTTTGTCCCCTCAGTGTGATCTCCTCGTTCCTTCATGTTCACGTGGATCAAGAAAAGCGTGTAATGCTAGCATCAACAAAAGTAGATATTGGGACAAAGGCAACTTAGGATACAGACTGAATACAATGCGAGTAGGAGAGAGATAGCGCAAGAGTACAGAGCTTGGCTTATGCAATTCCTAGCGGGATTTATTGCGAGTCATGCAACATAAAATGTCTAGAACCTGAAACTATCCTGTTTGAAGAACAAAACCTGCAACTTTAATGGCTTCCTATTGAAAACAAACTATCCTATTCCAATTGATTTGGATGAAATGATAACAATTTGCACAAGATGGATATGTGGCTTCCTAACAACAAGACAACACTAACTAAGCATGCAATGAATGAAACTAAGAATTCTAAGAAAAATGAAAGACTAATCTATTGCAATAAGAAATTCAAAGGTAAATTTGAGGGGCCATTTGCTTGAGCACAAGCCAACTATTTATAGCATTTGCATTTACCCAAGGTAAAAACCAAATTGATCTCTTAAACTATAAACAATGGAAAAACACTATTCCAGGGAACCAGAATCATTAATGCAAGCCCAAGGCGGTGAAAAAAAGCTGGTAAACGTTGAAATTTACGTGAGTCACGTTAAAAGAGCATTTTGGAAAATGCGTGAAGGACCGCCGCCCTGAGCAGGGCGGCGGTTATAGGACCGCCGCCGCCCTATCCAGGGGTGGCGGTCACGAGACCGCCGCCAGTAGGGCGGTGGTTTCGTAACTAAAGAGCAAAAGGAAAAGAAAAGAGGGGAAAAGAGAAAAACAAAGCACGCGGGGGCTAAGCGGGGCATGCGGGATGATAACGCATACTTGGAGAGCTTTTTCTAGATCCTAAACACCTTGTGAGGAGACCTATATCATCATTGGGGCACGTGTTACGTTGTTCCGGCAGTGCAGTACCCTACAATTTTGGGTACGTACATATTGCCCCCTCGAAGAAGCATTTTAGCCATGAAGAGGTGTAAAATGGTGGGTCCGAGTATGGTGGTCCTGTCAATCACCAATCCGCACTATGATAATTCTTCACCGGAACTCCTCGTCTTATGATTATTTACTAATGCACGACCTTTAGTTTGGTGGATGTAATCTGGAAACAAAACAACAACATAACACAAGAATACCATCAACTATGAAATGATGACAAATCTGAAATATCAAAGTAAATTATAATATTAACATGAAATTGTTACAATCTCACCCATGAGGTACTTCAAGTGTTATTGACTTCACTTTCCTTTCACCAAGACTATGGGAGAAACTTTACAATTACACCTCTTAATGGCTTCTTCAACACACCTTTAAACTGATGGCTTCCTTTGCACACTTCCTACAATATTTCTCACTACTTCCTTCTATGCTAAATGAGGGGGGTGGCCTCTCTATTTATAGAACTTCCAGGCTTATCCATCTTATCTCTAAGATAGGATAAGAAATCCACTCTGACGAATCATATTCCATACCTTAACTCTTATCTGTACATGTAAGCTTATCTTTTAAGATAAGATAAACCTTATCATTTTACATGGGTTCCACATTTTTAGACTTTTTACAAATAAAATACACAAAATATTTATGACCTCACTCCTTGTCCTTATTACCAATATAATATTTCTAATTCCTAATCATGTAGACCCTACTTCTCTAATTACCCAAACTTTGACATTTTAACATTACTGGACCACTTACGACAAATATTTACTTTTTACAACATTCCTATTGTACTTTGACTGTTACCGTACTCTACATTATTGGCGACACCATCGTCTTGTGTGCCCGTTATCTTCTATCGACGCTACTACTAATTATATTATACTTAACAACATCCTATTCCTAATACATACATTAATGAAATAGAAATTACGGAGGAAAATTTTAGTGTCGACATCTTCCCCTTTCCTAGCTTCTACTCCGTCCTCGGAGTAGACTATTCTGGTGCTTGGAAAATCTTCAACTTGTCGTGGTTGACCCATTTCATAATGGGAGTGCCATCCAATTCCTCCAGTTGGTACATACCATTTTCATGCACATCTGCTATTTTGTAGGGCCCCATCCATTTTGGAAGAAATTTTCTCTGTCTTCTTTTTTTGTATCTGGAATCATATACTAGAACCAAGTCATTCACATGAAATGGAGACCAACGGATCTTTTGATCAAAGTATTCCTTCTGCTTCATTTTCTTCTTATGGCTTGTATCCTTTGCTATTTCCCTCATTTCCTCTAGCAAATGAATATGTACCAACCTTTCTTTTACTGAATCACTTTCATCCATCCTTTCATTTTTCATAACTCTCATAGTGGGAATATCAAACTCAATAGGAAGAACTAGGATCAATGCCATAGGCCAACTGAAATGGGGAGTATCATGTTGCTGACTTTGATGTTGCCCTATATGCCCACAATGTTGCATGAATCCTTTTATCCCACTTATGTACCTGCAAGGCTACATCTTTTGCTAGAATTTGACACAACACAAAATTTGTTCGTTCCACTTGTCCATTTGTACTTGGCTTGTATGTTGTTGCCTTCCTATGCTTAATAGAAAATTTATTGACTAGGGCTTCTACTACCTCATTAATGAAGTGGCTTCCTTGATCTGTTACAATTTCTAATGGACAACCAAATCTGGTGACAATGCGTTCATATATGAACCTTGCCACCTCATCCATGGAAGTTGTTTTCAATGGCCTAGCTTCAACCCGCTTGGTTAAATAATCGTGCAACTACAATATACTTATTTTGGCATGAGGTAGTTGGAAGTGGACCTCACATGTCTATTCCCCACTTTTCAAAGGGACCAAGTGGAAGAATAGGGCATAATGGAGTGATGAAGTCTTACGGTTACCATGTGTTTGACAAATATCACATGTCTTACAATAATTATAACAATCTTTAAAAAGAGTGGGCCAGGTGATAACTCGCATCCAAGATCCTTCTTGCTATAAGTTGTCAGAGAAGTGCCCTCCACATGTACCATTGTGGAATTCTTCTAGCAGCTTCCTTCCCCTTGATCACGTCCAACCGCCCTCTTGTCTTTGTCCATCGTCCTAATCGAAATAATACTCCATGCGAGAATAGAATATGGACGGCTTGAGAGTAATATTTCTCTTAGTCTTTGCATTGGCACCATCAGAAACTTGAATTCATTCGAGATAATTCCAAATATCTATGTATTCACTAGGGATTGTGTCGAGGATAACAATGTTGCATCGGGGAAATCATCATCATCACAAGATGATCCTAAACCATCATAGGCTCGAGAGAGTGCATCTGCATTGACATGCTTCTTTCTGGCCTATCTATAATATCAAATTCAAATTCTTGTAGCAAAATTATCCATCTTGCTATCCTCCTCGATGGGTTAGGCTTATTTACAATATATTTTAGAGCACGATGATGATTCTGACTAGAAATTTTTGCCCTAGCAAGTAATTTCTAAACTTCTTTACAAAAAAATGATAGCGAGCCTCTTTTTTCGATTCTGGTATAATTTACCTCAAAGACTCTCATTTGTGCTGCTCCCAAAGTAAATTGGATGTTCATTCTCATTTTCATCCTTTTGGCTCAAAGTACTTCCTAGTCTTTGCATCATCGAGGCATCGATGTACACAATGAATGGCTTGCTCCAATCTGAATTCTTCAAAACAGTGAAGACACGGGGGCTTCCTTGATTGTCCAAAAGCTTCATGCGCCTTATTTCTGGTTCATAAGTAACATCCTTCTTCAAGAAGCTGGGTTAGTGGTCATGCAATCTTTGAGAAATTCTTGATGAACCTTCTATAGTAACCCACATGGCCTAAAAATGATCTCAACTTACTTCTATTCATAGGAAATGGTAAATCTTTGATTTTGAAACTTTATCGGGATCGCACCAATACCATCTCTGAATACAACATGCCCTAACAAAACGCCTTTAGAACATCCAAAGACACACTTTGTAGGGTTTAGTGAGGCTTGTGCTTCATCTAACCTTTGAAATGATGTCTCCATTTGGTGCAGGTGGTCCAACTTGCTCCCATAGATGCAAAAATCATCCAGAAATACTCTGATGAAGGTCCCAATGTAGGGTTCGAACACCCTATTCATCAAACGCTTGGAATGTTCTTTGGAGCATTACACAACCCAAAAGGCATAACTCTATAAGCAAACGTTCCCCAAGGAGTGGTGAACGTGGTCTTCAGTTGATCTTTCTCTGCTATACGAACTTGGTTGTAGCCGCTATATCCATCAACAAAACTATAGCACTCTTGGCTAGCTACTTCGTCCAAGATCTGATCTGAAAATGGAAGAGGGTAATGATCCTTCTTTGTTGCCTTATTGAGCTTCCTGTAATCAACACAAATGCGTAGCTTCCCATTCTTTTTTATTGAGATCACAATAGGAGAAACCCATTCTGAATTCTCCACAAAGAAATATGAATCTGCATCAAGCAACTTATCTATTTCTTCTTTTACAGTCTTGGACAAATTAGGATTCATTCTATATGGCATTTGCTTTATGGGCTTAGCACCATCTACCAGCTCAATAGAATGTTCTACTCAACTTACTTAACGGAGTTCCTTGTAATCAAAAGTGAATATGTGTGTGTACCTTCGAAAGAGCTGGAGGTAGGATTCCTTCTCACTCTCCATCACAGCATCACCAATCTTTATTTGTTGGAGACGATCATCAACTTCTTCTTCAGATAATTTTATGGGGTCATGAGTTGGTGTGACTAGAAGGATATCCATGACTGAAACATCAACCTCACTTTCTTCATCCTCGAGTGTCCATTCACCGTACTAGAGTAATCGAGAGGATGTCCAATCATCGGTTTCATCACTTGAATCGACAGGTTCTGCTTTATAATGCCGAGGGATCACATTTATTTTCACCCTCTCTCTACCACGTCCAAGTGTCATGAAGCCTTCATTCCTGTAGTTTCTTGCATGAACTCTCCTTAGCCATGGTCTTCCAAGTAACATTGGAGTACATAGCAATAAGTACCATTTTCATCACCTGAAAGTCTACCACACATACAACACCCATAACAGATATTGCCACATTTGAAACTACACCTTCTGGTTTAGTTTTTCCCTTATTTAATGACCTTAACATAAGTGTTGAAGGGTGATCAATTTTTAAACCCAACATATTCATTACAGACTCGGTCATTACATTAACTGCAGCACCTCCATCAACTAAGACATCATGAATTGAAATACCATTACATAATACCTCAGCTTGTGGAGCATAGGGATCCGCCTCTGCCTCCAAAACAGGGACCTCAACCTCCTTTCTTTGTCGAGCATTGAGTCCACTTCGCAGCTCCCACCTCTTCTCAGAAGACATAGCCAAGAGTTGACCATATGTAATATTTGCAGGCCTTTTGGACAGATCTTCCAAGATGGAGTATGGTCCTTGCCCCTGTGAAATCAAGAAAATCCTGCACACCCAACTTTCTTCTCCTATGTTTCTTACTAGTTTCTCCTTTCATCTTCTTAGGATCATTTCCATCTTGATTATCTTTTTCTTTCTTTCTTTTTATTACAAACACATCTACTTCATTATTTTGCTCTTATCTACTACATCAAAAGAATTCACAGTGCTTTTCCTTTATCATTATCTCCTTTACCGTAAGTAGAAGCTCTATCGGACAATTATACTTATAATGACCCTTTTATAACAACCATAACATACAACTTCAGAAATATTTCTTTTTGGACCTCTATCTCCTCCCGAGAACTAAATTATTTTCCTTGAAGAAGATTAATAGTTAATCGACCCATCTTTTTGAGCGAGATCTTCATACTCGGTAGATGTACTAGGAGAAATATTTGTGCTCACCGGGAGTGGTTGTGGATTACGGACCAAAGGTCTTTGGTGTAGGCTCTACTTTAGCAACAAGTTCTTTGGGCTCCTCTTCCATGCTTTCTTCTTTCCTTCTTGCAATCTCCTTTGCTTGTTCAATGGTAGTTGGGTGGTCATACTTTACTCGTTGTCTGATCTTTGGCTTCATCCCAAGAATGAAGTGCTTACAGAGGAGATTATCCACGCCATTCATCAACCCATCCGCTAATCCTTCCTTCCAGATCTGGGCATCGAGCTTCCTCCTTAGCTCTAGAACACGAGCATGATAATCCCTTATCTTCTCCTTCTCTCCTTGGGTTAGCTTTGTGATCTCGATCATGAGATCTGCATATTTCATTGTTAACCAAATACTTGAAAACTTTCAGTTAATAAATCCCATGAATTTTTCACATTATCACCTAGTGTTTCAAACCACCTAAGTGTTGAACCATCCAAAAAGGTAGGAAAAAATTCAGTCCATTGTTCCCTTCTTATAAGGCCATTACAAATACAAGATCGTTTAAAATCTTGAATGAAAGAAGAAGCATCTTCATTAGATTGAGCTGAAAAAATAGGAATCTTTCCCATTTTCAAAAGTAACCACCGTGAAATACCAACCCACAAGTACAATCAACAAGACTTATGTGCACAAATAATTGGAATCACTATACTAGAAAGTGACTTTACACCTTTCTACAATAAAATAGAAATGACCACGGTAAACTATGGTAAAACTTGACTTACTGCATGTAAAACGACTTTCTTGTGGTAAACACTATTCACAATAAAAAGTGAAGTTACTGCGGTAAATACTATTCACGATAAAAAGTGACTTTACTGTGATAAATACTATTCACAGCAAAAATGACTTTATCATGGTAACTACTATTCACGGTAAAAATGACTTTACCATGGTAACTACTATACCATGCATAAAAATAAGGTTACCCTCCAATTGATTTTTGACTAAGTGGGAATATCTCTCCGAAAAATCCACCAACGAGGAATGGTCCCAAGCGGAACCAAAATGTCATCACCAATCCGGACTATGATAATTCTTCACTGGGAACTACTTGTCTTATGATTATTTACTAATGCACACCTTTAGTTTGGTGGATGTAATATGGGAACAAAACAACAACATAACACAAGAATACCATCGACTATGGAATGATGACAAATCTGAAATATCAAAGTAAATTATAATATTAACATGAAATTGTTACAATCTCACCCATGAGGTACTTAAGTGTTATTGACTTCACTTGCCTTTCACCAAGACTATGGGAGAAACTTTACAATTACACCTCTTAATGGTTTCTTCAACACACCTTTAAACCGATGGCTTCCTTTGCACACTTCCTACAATATTTCTCACTACTTCCTTTTATGCTAAATGAGGGGGTGGCCTCTCTATTTATAGAACTTCCGTGCTTATCCATCTTATCTCTAAGATAGGATAAGAAATCCACTCTGACGAATCATATTCCATACCTTAACTCTTATCTGTATATGTAAGCTTATCTTTTAAGATAAGATAAACCTTATCATTTTACATGGGTTCCACATTTTTAGACTTTTTACAAATAAAATACACAAAATATTTATGACCTCACTCCTTGTCCTTATTACCAATATAATATTTCTAATTCCTAATCATGTAGACCCTACTTCTCTAATTACCCAAACTTTGACATTTTAACATTACTGACCACTTACGACAAATATTTACTTTTTACAACATTCCTATTGTACTTTGACTATTACCGTACTCCACATTATTGGCGGCACCGTACTGACGGCGCCGTTATCTTCTATCAGACGCTACTACTAATTATACTTAACAACATCCTATTCCTAATACATACATTAATGAAATAGAAATTACGGAGGAAAATTTTAGTGTCGAAGCAGTCCCGAAATGGGAAGTTGGAAGTTATACCCGATACGTCCGGTGTGTCAAAATGATGCCATCCAAAATTCCCGCTCCCATTTGTGAGGGGGTAAGAACTTACCTCTGTCGGCGCTCCAAACCTGCGAAAAAGGGCATTCAAAACAAGTCAGGTTGCTATATATATGAAAGTGAGCCCATTTTCCTATTCATTTGCGCGTGTTGATTTGATTGATTCTGAGCTCTAGGACCCACGGTGACGGTTTCTCACGAGAGTAGAGTCAAAACGTTCATGACAAGATAGCGATCATGCCTCCGCGAGCAGATCATCGGCCCGTGAGATCACAGGTTAGTTTTCCTCAATTTATCGTTTTTACCTCCACACTTTTAAAATGGTAAAATATTTGTCGTGGGGGGGTTATTTTTGAAAATGTTAGGTTTAAAAGGTTCAACTAGGGGCGCCTACTGGGTAGGCTTTGTTTTTAGTTAAAATGGTTCTTTTTTGGTGTTTTTAGGCCTTTTTAGGATATAAAACCCGCGTGGGTTTTCGAGACACGACCGCCGCCCGCCTAGGGCAGCGGTTACACGACCGCCGCCTTGTTCAGGGTGGTGGTTACAAGACCGCCACCTTTAAGGCGGTAGTTCTTCCTGAAATGTCAAAAGAACACTTTGAGATTGTTTTTACATTTTTAGCATTTCTATGTGTTTTCATGATTTTTATAATGTCACTTGGATGCTAACTTGCTTTGTTTGTGTGTGTTTTGGGTGTATGCGGCGAGAGGAGTACATTTGGTGGAGCCGAGAGAGAGAGTGTGAATGGATCTAGTAGTACTAGATGCCCTTTCTCAAGACAAGCATGATACTCTTGGAGGTGGTATACTACATATATCGTGGGTTCCACATGTTGCACCATCAAGTCACATACTCGTGACTTATTTTCCTACTAGGATGCTTTGATCGGAACACCTTTCGATTACAGGGGTCCGAGGTGAGTGGACCATCGATCCGGAGGATGTTTACCGTATCCTGGGGTCCCAATCATCGAGAGACGTCTTACTCTTGAGACAAAGCGAGTTCACGGGCCTAGATAGCACAAAGGCCTCTTACATGGGAGATGCAGTCATCTCCACTGGTTCAAAGAAGGGGGTCAGAGTTCGGTCTATTCCTAGCTTGCCCATCCCCTTGATTCGTTAGGCTATTATGGGGATCCTTGCCTCGAGATTGATCGGGGACAAGGGGGAGATACACTATTATACTGTTGGTCCCCCATCATTGCACAGATCGAGGGTCATGGCCAGATTTACGCCTGGGGAGTAGATATACTTGGGACTACCTACCATGACTTATATAGGGTAGTCCGTTTATAGGGGCAATCCTTGAGCCACCCGACCCTAGTTATGAGCTGGGTTTATGAGCACTTCATTCCCTACGGCAGAGGTGTAGAGGTGATGATCCCGAGGCCGTGAGGGCGGCGGATGGATAGACATGTTGGTGCTTAGAGCACCTCATCAGCCAGTTGCTTCTCTGACCACCGATGACATGGAGGCCACACCATATCAGGCCATGGCATGCTTATGGGGCGAGGAGGCTATCACTTTGATCTCTGCTCCACCACAGGCAACTCATTGAGAGAGAGGGCGAGTGGAAATACACCCCTTTGGCCAAGTTCCTCGCCAGCTTTGGCCTACCTTACATGGGTATGCTTCCTCCGGTAGTGCCAGTATACAGGTCAGTTCGAGAGGCCAAAGGGGGTCCTAGAGGCCGGGGTTGGACAGTTGTTACCCCCTGGCATTCCTATCATGCGACTAGGCGGGTAAGACGTGCGTGCAGGGAGAGCCGTGCTCCTCGGCACCCTTACTTCGAGTTGTCGCGAGTCCCGCCACAAGCGATGACCCCATTGACATGTACTCCGAGTCCGAGGAGTTCACGGGGAGAGACGAGGAGGAGACTGAGGAGGACAAAGTGATCCTGAGTGGCATGATACTCAGGATATCATGTAGGCAGAGAGGGCAGAGTGGAGTGTAGAGAGGGTGACTCGCGGTTTCGGAGGAGCCACCTACTACCAGGGCCATAGTGGGGAGGATGAGTCCGTTGCGGGGATGCTTTGCTACATCGCTCCGGCCGCGGGGGGACCACCTCAGTCAGTGGCGGCCTCTGTGGCGGTGCGCGACCCTAGAGATCCGTCCTGGAGGCCTGGTGATCCGAGTAAGTTACCATCCTTCCTTTTAATGTTTGTTTTTAATTAGGATTGCCTTAGTTTCTATCTCTCCTTTTGTTTGCACTTGTGTTTTATCTCTTGTTTTATTTCTAATTTGTTTTCTCCTTTGTTTGCAGAGACCACCGATGAGTGGCGAGATCTGATTCGCAGGGTATGCATTGATACCATGATGATCCCTATGGAGAGGACTCGTGCAGAGCTGTCTGTGGATGCAGGGGATCCTTCAAGAATGGTAGCAGCCATACGACGTCTTTGCCCCCTCCTGGCATGTGGCCAGGATGGTATCGACTCTCCGTACGGAGCTAGTGGGGTATAGGACAGCCGAGCGCCTGATGAGGAGTCATTCTCGTGGCGAGACTGTGGCTGCCCCTCGAGATCCTGAGCCCTCCGTGCACTCAGAGCGCCGGCGTAGCCAGAGTCCTAGGCATGGGCATGCACCTTCAGAGGGGTCTCATAGGGATTGAGAAGCCACTTGGATCTCCTATATTTTTGTATGATATTCTTGTTTATCTCGGGCTCTTTGAGCGTTTTGACCATGCTTAGCGCATGATGGCATTGTACAGGAATTTTGATCATATATATATATATATATATATATATATATTTTTTTGATCAGACTTTTGGCATTTATGGCTTTGCTTCCATTTCTGTTTCCTCATGTAAACTATGATGTTATGCTTATATGCTTTTTAGAATGTATGCAATGGAGAACAAATGATACAAATGTTTACTTTCTTTTCGTATTTCATGATGCTGATATATGATAATGTAGATACAATGTGATTTTGAATCTTAGTTTCTGTAAGCAATTTTGGATACTTCATATTTGTTTTGGCAAAGTGGTGAAGACAAGCCGGTATGATGAGTAGATAGACTTGCCCCACTCCTAACCCCACGCAACTAGTAAGATGCGAGGGCTCATCACCGAGAGCTGGAAAGGGCACAAGTTATGAAATGTGTTGAAATGATAGTGATGAAAGATAGACAAAGCTTTGGTGGAACCAAATTAGGATGCTACAAGCCTACTCCACTCGAGTGACTTCATAGTTTTGGGATGCAACTTGCTTTGCGGTTTATCTAGACTTAGATCCGTAGATGGCCACATGGTAGACAAAATCTGGGTTTTAGGATTTTTAATTCTCTTGGAATTTTGGACATCCGATTCATTTGTTTTTGACTCAAGACTTCAAGATTTGAATTGTTTGTTTATGACCTTTTACGTTTGTTTGTCAAGAGGACCCCCCACACCTTGCCCCATGCTACTAGTAAGAAGCGTGGGTTTATCACCTTAGGCAAGGCATAGGCGAGTAAGGGCATTTCCATCCTTTCCCAACCCTACGTCACTAGTAAGAGACGCAAGCTCATCACCAAAGGTTGGTGGGGCAAGGAAATGTGTAAATTTAAAATTTTCTGTTTGATTTATACTTGACTTGTTTGTTTGAGTAAAATGTCAGCATGCTCTTACTTCCAAAGAGATATTCATACGGGATAGATGTGACACAATGAAGCTTCTAGAATAGACCATAGGCAAGACACCTATCCTAAGAAGAAACCAAAAGTGAGAACAAGCATGCAGATCTTGGTATGGTTACCATTAAGACTTTGTCATATCTAACTTTATTTGATGAAATGATTCCGAAATAGTTTGATGATATCATGGAAATGAAGAAGTATGATTAGAGCGTTTATGCCAATACCATCAGAAGTTTGTAATGAATTGCTTTTTTTAAAGAATAAATTCCTCGATCACAAAGTTGTACAAAACAAGTGGACAAAATGATCCTAACTATATGAAGATGCAATGTAGATATAACTATACAAGTAGTACTAGTCTGTTTTTACGCGTAGAATCGTTTGAGGTGTAGGGAATTGACTGTTTCACCAAATTCCTCACCTTTCAGTGTGCATAAGAGATATGCACCATTTCCATAGTCCTTCATGACTCGGTATGGGCCCAACCATTTGGGCGGAACTTCCTTCCTTCGCCGATCTTTTTGTCGATCCGACTGTCTAGCCTTAGAACTAGATCACCTTCATATATGTCGCGTTCATAGACCTTCTTGTTATACTGCCAGCACATCCGGTCAGCATAGAATTTGTGTCGTTGTTCAACATCTAACCTAGCTTCATCTAGGCTTTCTAGTTGGGAGAGACGTGCTTCTCTGTAAGCGTCTTCGTCTAGAATCCCTTGTAATGAGATACGGAGACTGGGTATTTCAACCTCAAGCGGGAGAAGCTGCCTTACGCCATGAATACCAACGAAAAAGGAGTGGCTCTTGTTGGTGTTCTTATTGAGGTTTGGTGGGCCCATAAGGTGGATATAACTTCAAATGCCAATCTCATTTGTTTTCTTTCACCGTTTTAAGGAGAATGGCCTTTAGTGTTTTGTTTGTCGCCTCAGCCTATCCATTGGCTTGGGGGTAATACAAGGAGGCCGTATGATGGCTTATTTTGAATTTATTACACAATTCGTGAACTTCATCATTCTTAAAAGAAGTCCCATTATCTCGAGATAATGATTTGCGGATACCGTACACAAAATGATTTGGTTCAAATGAACTTGGTGATCACAGTAACTGTACAGGTGAGTAAGAGGCATGGCCTCTACCCACTTGGTAAAATATTCGGTGGTCGTGATTATGAAATTATGGCCATCTGTAGATGAGGGAGAGAGCTTCCCTATTAAATCGAGGCCCCACGTAGAAAAGGGCCATGGAGTAGCGATTGGTTGTAGAGCTTGTGCCGCATGTGGATCTTGTGGGAGAATTCTTGGCACTTATGACACCTTCGTACAAACTCTACTGCATCGTGTTCTAGAGTATGCCAGAAATAACCCATCCGATGTATTTTACGAGCGGTGGCATGGCCACCAAAGTGGCCTCCACACATCCCACTGTGAGATTCGTGGAGAATCTTCTTGGATTCTTCTGTGTTGATACATCTTAGAAGCATTCCATCGAATGCTTTTCGATAGAGCACTTGCTCTATAATGACATACTTGGCTACGATAATGCGCAACCGCCTTCTTTGTTGTGGTGTAGCACCTTCCTGGATATGTATGATCCATGATATAATTAATAATGTCAGCATACCAAGGACACTCAAATATGGGAGGTTTGGTTTCGACGTAGTATACGCATTCATCAGGAAAGTCCAGATCTACTAGATTACCTCTGTCTAGTGGGTTATCAGCTAACCAATCCACGATGATTTTTCCTTTAACGGACTTTTGATTTACAAATGTTAATTTGAACTCCCCCATTAAGGTTATAAAGCATCTAGCCTTTTTAGATAAGGACCTCGTATGAGGAAAGTTCGTAAATGCTCTGTCTTTCTACAATGACCTTTGTTTCTTGATTTAGCATGGCATGTCTTAAGCGTTTGTTGCAAAGACTATGGCGAGGCATTCTCGTTACCTTGCGTGTACCATGTTTCATAGTCGAGCAACGTCCGGCTAATGACATAGATCACACGCTCTCTCTCTTGTCGTCATCTTCTTGAGCCAACATACGAGTAGCGAGACATTGGTGGCTCACGAATATAAAATTAACGGGTGATCCGGCTTAGGTGGCATTAGCGTGGGTGGTGATAACAAGAAATGCTTAACTGCGTCGAAAGCTTCATTGCAGTCTTCGGTCCAATCAATGCTATAATCTTTCTTGAGTAGATTGTTGATTGGATGAATGGCGAAACTTAAGTCCGGGATGAATCTCCAGATTGCACCAAGTTTTCCGAGAAATGACCTGATTCCAGATTCATCCGAAGGTGGGACCATTTCGAGAACAACCTTAATTTTGGCTGGGTCAACATCGATCCCATGTGATGATATAATGTAACCTAGGAGCTTCCCTCCTGTTACACCAAAGACGCATTTTTCTGGATTTAGCGTGACTCCGTATTCTATCAGACGTGAAAGAATGATGCGAAGCACTTCCGGATGGTCACAACGCTTCTTGGCCTTGGCCAATAAGTCATCTACGTAGGATTCCACAATTTTGTGAATAAGATCATGAAATATATACGTCATAGCCCACTGGTACGTAGCGCCAGCGTTCTTGAGACCGAATGGCATAACAACATAGCAATAGGTTCCCCAAGGAGTTGTAAACATGGTTTTAGCTTGATCTTGTTCGGATATTCTGATTTGATTGTATCCCGAGAATCCATCCATGAGAGACAAAAGCTCAAACCCAGTTGTTGCGTCAACAATGACATCTATAGATGGTAATGGGAAGTCATCTTTAGGACATGCCTTGTTAATGTCTCGGAAGTCTACACAGATGCGTATCTTTCCATTTTTTTTTAGAACCAGAACGATATTAGATACCCACTGAGAGTAATCAACTGGTTTGATGAATCCTACTTGGAGGAGTTTCATTACCTCCTCTTTCACCATGAGAGCTACCTTGGGTTTCATTGGTCTCGATTTTTGTTTAATCGGTTTTGCATCTGATTTAGTGACGAGGTTGTGCACCGCAATGTGTGGTGCAACCCCTGTCATTTCTTTATAATTAAATGCAAAATCCTTTTGATGTTCCTTGAGGATCCGAGTGTGTATTTCTACTTCTGATGGAGTTAACGAGGATCCTAACTTCAATATCCTTGGTTCATCTTCTGTTCCGATGTTAATATCAATTGTTTCTTCGATTAAAGAAGCGTTACCTTCTTCAAACTCAGGCGGGCTGGAGGTAGTTCCAGATCATCTCCGTTCTCGACTGTGTATATGTTGAGTTCCTTTTGTGGGGGAAGTTCTGTCATGGGATTCCAAGTAAGAAGATGAATGTGGGATTAAAGACAAATCTATTACATGATGGGTGAGATGTAACGCCGCATAGGTGTTTAAGTAATCAAGAGTGATTGTATCACTATCAATGTGGTTTAGGATAGTAGATTCATTCTCATCTCTGTTCATCAAAAGAGGGTTTGACATTGCTTTTACCAATGGTTCAGTACGAAGGGATACCATGAAACGGGTGTCCTCTAACTTACTATTTGGAGTAAAGCGCGATGTTGAGGTTGCTATTGAATCGGTGAGAAGATTTTGTTCTCGCGGGATTGCTTCAATTGATATGAAGTCAAACTCCTTGCTTAAATTCAGTACAGCTTGTTTTGTAGAGTTGTAAGTGCTCGGCTCTGGTTTCATACATCTCAGAAACTTGGTTTGCTACCAATTGCGAGTCTCCTAACACTCTGATGTTATCAACACCGATTCTCTTGGCTAAGATGAGGCCAAGGAGGAGGGCTTCGTACTCAGCGCCGTTGTTTGTGCATTCGAATTTTAGTTTAAAGGCAAATGGTAGGACTTTTCCCTCGGGAGAAGTAAGGATTACTCCTGCCCCAGCTCCATAACTACATCTAGCTCCATCAAAATGGAGAGTCCAATACTTAGCTGGGAATATGGGCGTTGGGATATTTGTTGTGTTAACATCCTCTACCTCTACCATGCAGAGATCTACTGCTGGAAGAGAACCAACACCTAGGGTGTATCCCATGCCTACAGAATCAAATGGTAGGAACATTGGTAGATCCTTTTCTAGTAATTCAACAAATTTTGCAGTAGTTCCTAATGATATTGTTTCTACAATTTTAGCCTCATCTTTGAGGGCTGGGATTGTCTTGGCTAGGCTCATGGTTTCAAGATCTATCGTAGGTACCAACTTTTCCTCTGGTTTTGCGTCAGTGGGTTTATTAAGTTGGTTTGTTGGGAGTTCAAACTCCGAGTGAACGCCTGGTCTTCTCTTTAAGTCAGCCAAGTGTATATCAAATGGTTTTGGATCACCTTTGGCTATGAATATCTTTCCTAAGTGTAAAAACCTTACTTCTTGAAATAGCGTAGAAGGGATTGCCTTCATACGGTGTATCCATGGTCGGCCGAGGATCATATTATAGTTAGTTTCCGATCTATAATATAAAATTCAGTCAAGATTGTTTTGGGTCCTAAGGTGACCGGTAGTATTATAGTTCCAATCGAGGTGGCTTTAAGGCTATCATAGCCTCTTAGTGTATTTCACGTCGTGGAACAATTTATTTCTCCATACCCTAGCTTTTAAAGGAAAGAAAAAGGGACTATGTTAATTGTTGCCCCATCATCAACCATCGTGCGTTTCACATAATTGTTATAAACCCATACTTGCAAG
Source organism: Taxus wallichiana var. yunnanensis (assembly GCA_018340775.1). NCBI lineage: Eukaryota > Viridiplantae > Streptophyta > Pinopsida > Cupressales > Taxaceae > Taxus > Taxus wallichiana. Next base: position 373,241,280 of record CM031234.1, on the reverse strand, counting down.
TGTAAGGCTGGATCACCTCGGCGTGCAATCTCAGTGTCTGTTGGCATTTTATTTATTTCGAATATGAATTCGGTGTCCCTATCCGGCTGCCCCGGAGGGTGGATATCAAAGTCTATATGGTTTACCTGTGTTTCGGGAGGTGGAGTGATGTTAATTAGATGACCTAAACCCAATGCTTCTAAAAGAGCAGCCCTGTGAGCAGGGGAGTTCTTCAATAAATCTAAAAAGGAGATGTGCGAGAAGGTTTTCATTAGATCGTTAATTAAATCATAAGCACCCACGGGTTTTATTAATACTTGTTGGATATTGTCTGTTTCTAGCGGGTAGTTTGGACTTAGCTGAGAGGAATACTCTCGTGTCCTTGTTATAGCTTCTACGGGTAGTTTGGCATCTAACTCCACTAAACCGACTATCTTAGGTCATGGCTGACTTCCTAATTGTGGCGCAACTAATGGATTCAGTGAAGTTGAGGCTTCATGATCATTATTTCCTGTAATTACACCCTTGTTTGTCCCATTTGGATTTAACTTGTTATTGTTGTGATTTGGGAGCGGATCATTGAAGATCTTGAGGGGTGCATTTTGAGGGGAAACTACCCTTGTAAAAGTATTTGGTCTTGGTGACGTAGGATCTCACGTGCCAAGAACATATCTGTAAAAAGTTGTCTTTGTTCCTCGGCAAACGTTGCATGAATTTATCGTAGTCATGGCACGTTCTAGTGTCATGGCCTCGGATTTTGTGAAAACCATAATACGAGTTAGGATTGTAATTCCTATTTTGTTGGCTTGGTGTATATTGTGGCCTAAAACTCTGATCAAACCGCTGCCTATTAGGATTAAAGTTTTACATTTGTTGTTTCTGGTTTTGGTTTTGGCTTTGATATCCAGTTGAATTTTGGCTTGGACCCTGTGTAGGGTTTCACCATTGTTGTTGTTGTTGTTGTTGTGGATGGTTAAAATCCACTGTATTGATTGTTGGGGTAAAATTGTTGTTTCGTTGGTTGTTTATTAGTGGTGGAGTATTCACAACATTTACCCTTTTGCCTAATCAGTTACTCCATCTGTTGTCACTCCACGATTTCTATTAAGGATTTTAGGTCCTTGGTTGACGCTTGTGGTAGTGGAATAAGACGTAGTATTCTGGTTAGCGGTGATTAACCTCTCGTTTGTTCCATACGTCTTACGACCGCTATCTATTGCCGCTTGATCTATTCAGAGAGTGCTTTCAAGTACTTCATTGTAAGTCCTTAGTGGGAACTTCGGACTTCTTCCTTCACTTCTCTCGTTGAGAGAATGAAGGAATAAATCACATAATTCCATTTGGTCCATGCTTGAAGCACTGGTGAAGAATAAAGAATCAGTATGCCACCTTTGGATGAAATGAGCAACGGATTCATTGTGTTCCTGCTTGATGTGCAAGAATTCCCTGATTCCTGTTCTTAATAGTTTGTTCATGTCAAATGCCTTGATGAACTCTGAAACAAGTTACTTGAATGAATGGATGGAAGCCTCAAGTATTCTATAATACCAATTGAGAGCGATGCCTTCCAAGGTTTTTGGGAATATTTTAGCAACAACCCCATCCCAAGGGAGTAATTTCCGAATGGTTGTAGCGTAAGCCTTAATATGTGCATTCGGGTCCCCCTCACCTTTGTATATGGGTAAATTTAGAAGAGGTCTTAGAAGCATGACGCTTCGTATGGTGAAATCTAAGGGCTCTTTCAAGTATTCTGAATATGTCCCTATCGCATAGGTTTCGACCATTGATGGTGCTTGTTGAGGGAGTGGAGGTGGAATGGGTTGTTGATATGGCGTAGCGTACGCGTTGGCGGGGGCATAAGGAAACCCCTATGTTTGAGGAACCATGCCAAGAGAGGAGAACATATCCCCCTATGGTGATTTGGAGTACATGTTTAAGTATGAAGGGGGATTGTCCAAGAATGGATTATTTTGTACTAGACCGTGAGGTGTCGAATGGTGTTAGAAATGGCGGTTCTTGCTTGGGGTTTGTTGTGAATACCGAGGAGTCATGCCTAATGTGCCTATTCTGTGAGGAGGTCTATTTGACTAGGATTAGACTTTCCTGTCTGTATGAGTTGAGAATGGTGATTTACCGAGCAAGTTCTAACCCCCTCACTTTTTCTACTAACGTTGAAATGACTTCATTTGGTGAAGTCACGGTATTTTTCCTTAGCGGTGTTTGTTGTATAGGCATGTGATATCCTGCTATGAATTGATTGCTGCCCTGCCAAGTTTCCCTGAGGGCATTTCCTGTATGTAGTGGCATGAAGGTATTTCCTTGAAAAGAGACCTCGGGTTGTGTTTGTAAATTCCCTATAGGTGGGTACATACTCCGAGAGCGTTGTTCATTCCTGACATAACGTACTGAATGTTCATCATCTAAACCTAGGTATGGGTCTGATTGTCTACTAATTTGTGGTCTAAGTAGTATCTGAGGAGACGAACCAGATTCTCCCGTGAACGTCATATTGTTTGAGCCTGAAGGCTCTGTTTGTTGTGTTTGAGCGAGCTGATCCAACTCCTCTGTTTGGAAAGATGAGCTATATCTGACCCTTGGAGTTTGTGTTGACAACTGGTTAGTTGAGTAGTTGTCACCCCATACTGAGAGCGAGGGCGATGATTGTCTATTCAGTTGAGCATAGTATGCCTCAAGTCCTAAGAGAGGCCTACCATATGCATCGATCCCGAAAGATTTGGGGGGTATATGAATACCCGCATAATAATGGGAAGGAGCGAAGGTGATAGTGAAAGCTGATGAGGTAGATAAGATGAAATAAACGTTACTTTGAAAGAGCAAGTAGAAATATGACTCTGAACCAGAAAGTAGGAAGTTTCACGTTGGGTTCACCAATTTTGTTGGTGAAGCTGATGGTGAAAGCCGATGAGGTAGATAAGATGAAATAAATGTTATTTGAAAGAGCAAGTAGAAATATGACTCTGAACCAAAAAGTAGGAAGTTTCACGTCGGGTTCACCAATTTTGTACGATGGAAAAGTGACAAGCGAGCGTGGGAATCTACAAGTAACTTTTCCTCGCACCCGACCTCCCAAGGTCGTGCTGAGACAGCTGGTGGGGATTGAATATGCGTGGGATGTGGACAAACTAGTTAGGCAATTTGATGTCTTCGACGCGCACTAGTGGAAATTACGAATCTAAGGCAAAGAAGGCCCTCCTAACCTGAATTGGTGTGATAGATCGATCAGCAAGGATGACTGCTCGAAGGCTCCAATCAATATCAAGCTCTGGCGTGATTCGGTCTATGGGTTGTGGAATACGTGGAAAATGACCTGGGATAGTTTCGTGTATGTCTCCAGATAAGGTCATAGGGTGGATGGTAAATATAATTGACTCTATGGGCGATTCTCTGGTCTAGTCCAGAACTCCTTAGCTTTGTTAGCTACTATGTCTAACAAGGATAATTGTTTGATGATGATAGGTGGAAGTGGAGTAGATCTGAATACTAATGTACGTAGGCCAACATCTATGTCTGATTCACCTATGGACTCGTTGGGCTGTGGGATTTGTGGGTCACAACCGAATGTTTGCTCTCTTTCAAACCCTTCCATAGTCATGCGGATGTATATCTAGGGTAATCTATAGTTTGGTTGACTTGACCAAAACGTGTGCGCTTAGTCGTCTTCTATGTTTAACCCGCTTGACTCGTAACCGATCTGTTGTAAGTTTGTCATTGTTCGGAAGACTTGGATCTTAAGATTCTCGATCTATATCGATTATTCTTTGTGACGAGATTGGGTTGGGGCATGATTGGCTTGAATATGTATTCTCTAGGCTCTCTAGGTCCCGTGATTGTCATACAAAAGCAACAACGTAAATCCAAATGCAGCAAAGTGAAATTAACTATGTAAAGTGTATCTATAGCATATATGACTTCTCTATTTTTGTATTTTTCTGATGAATTTATATGAATGAAATTGAAGGAGCAACTATTTTAATATATCTAGAAATTGACAATTAATCTATTGATGAATTTAAAACAAACAAAGCACCAAGTGCAATGCGATTGTAAATCTATTCTAAACAATGAAATAACTGATCTAATCTATTTGAAAGACTCTCGATCCTACCTCAGAAGTGAGGAATGAATCATAGTCTCTCAGAAACTATCAATCCCCACAACTTCCCTGGCAATATCGAAAGTAAAATTGACTAAAATAAAGTGAATTGGCTACTCTATTTGATATGCTCCTAATTAGAACTTTGAAAGCTAGAACCTGGATTCTGCAGAATAGTGGCGAATCCGATGGTGTGTGTGGCTTTGTCCCCTCAGTGTGATCTCCTCGTTCCTTCATGTTTCACGTGGATCCAAAAAGCGTGTAATGCTTGCATCAATGTAAGTAGATATTGGGACAAAGGTAGCTTAGGATACGGGGCCCAATACAATGCGAGTAGGGAGAGATAGCGCCTTGAGTACGAGCTTGGCTTATGCAATTCCTAGCAAGATTTATTGCGAGTCATGCAACATAAAAAGTCCAGAACACAAACTATCCTATTTGAAGAAAAAAACTGCAACTTTAATGGCTTCCTATTGAAAACAAACTATCCTATTCCAATTGATTTGGATGAAATGATAACAACAATTGCCTGAAGATGGATATGTGGCTTCCTAACAACAAGACAACACTAACTAAGCATGCAATGAATGAAACTAAGAATTCTAAGCAAAATGAAAGACTAATCTATTGCAATGAGAAATTCAGAGGCAAATTTGAGGGGCCATTTGCTTGAGCACAAGCCAACTATTTATAGCATTTGCATTTACCCAAGGTAAAAACCAAATTGATCTCTTAAACTATAAACAATGGCAAAACACTATTCCAGGGAACCAAAATCATTAATGCAAGCCCAAGGCGGTGAAAAAAAGCTGGTAAACGTTGAAATTTACGTGAGTCGCGTTAAAAGAGCATTCTGGAAAATGCGTGAAGGACCGCCACCCTGAGCAGGGCGGCGGTTACAGGACCGCCACCCTTGTCAGGGCGGCGGTCGCGAGACCACCGCCTAGGTAGGGCAGCGGTTTCATAACTGAAGAGCAAAAGGCAAAGAAAAGAGGGGAAAAGAGAAAAACAAAGCACGCGGGGGCTAAGCGGGGCATGCGGGATGATAACGCATACTTGGAGAGATTTTCCGGATCCCGAACACCTTACGAGGAGACCTGTATCATCATTAGGGCACGTGTTACGTTGTTCGATGGTGCAGTACCCTACAATTTTGGGTACGTACAATTACACAATCACCCAAATATGTTATTCCTAACCAAATAATGCTTACTATGGGATATAAAGGGCGAGTATGTGGCCATCGAGGACAAGGTTTATTGGAAGCTCTTCTAGTATTTTCTCATATATTGGGTAAGTCCGAATTGCATTCATCTATATGAATCTCACTTCTCATATGATGAGGGTGCCTCTTATGAACACAAAGATAGTCCATTCGAAAATGAAAGTGAAACAAATTCCATGTGTAGTCTCTACGAAGACCTTACCTCCACAAACCTATTTTCCGACATAGCTATCCTAACTGGAACACCCGTCGTATTCACTATAACTAAAACACTAAAACTCATCTACCCATCACTCATGAATTGGGACCAACAACAACATGTACCCATTGATGTCTTTCAGAATGACGAGGCTATTAGTGAGTTCCTTGGTATCTGTGACATGGTGTTCCCAAAAATGATTATAAGAAAGGGTTCTCCATTCAGCTCAAGACATGTGCGTACTTCGGAGAGGAGGTAGAGTTATGTGGTCACTTAAGTAAGAAAATAAGCAAGGGAAAAATTCCTACAGAAAATCCTTGTGGAAAGAAAAATTCCAAGTCCTATAGCGAAAACCTCTTTGAGGCACTTGTGGAAAAACAAGCAAAAAAACCTATGGACAAGATAGTGTACCCACCTAAAGATGAGGATCTCCCTAAACCACCTTTGGTAGAGGAGGATCTCAATCTCCCGCATATCCTAAGCACATGGAAGATGAATCCAAGTTACTAGTAGAGGAGACAATAGGTGTTAACATCAACACAAAGGAGCTACCTAGAATGTTTAAGTTGGGAGCTTCACTCTCAGCTCAAGAACAAAAACTTTTACGGGATGTTTGAGAGAATATGCGAGATATCTTCGCTTGGTCTTATGCAAATATGCTAGGACTTGATCTTACATTATCGGTGCACAATATTTTTATACACTTGAACACCAAGCCTATAAAACAAAAGGTCCGGAAGATTTATCCTTGTGTTGCCTTGTTGGTTAAGGAAAATCTAGAAAGGTTATTAGAAGTAGGCTTCATCGTAACTATTGACCGCTCAAAGTAGATTTATAATGTGGTACCAATTCAAAAAAAAATCCGTCGGTATCAAAGTGTGTACCGATTTCTGAGATATTAATAAAGCTTGTCCTAAGGATGAATTTTCTCTCCCTAACATCAACATGATCATCGATTCCACTTGTTGGTTATGAGAAGCTATCACTCATGGATGACTTCTCGAGTTATAATTAGATAAAGATTGCTAAGAAAGATCAACATAAGACAACATTTACAACCCCATGGGGGATATTCTACTACCAAGTCATGCCCTTTAGCCTCAAGAATGCGGGTGCTACATAAAGAACAAAGTGATGACTATAATTTTTCATGATACGATTAATGACATCATGGAAGACTACATAAATGACATACTGGCAAAGTCTAGGACTCAAGAGGATCACCTAGAGATTCTGCGACATATTTTTTAGCACCTAAGGGACTACAAAGTCTAACTTAACTTGAATAAATGTGTCTTCGGTGTGTTATCTAGAAAATTACTAGGATTCATTGTTTTAAGGATAGGAATAGAAGTAGATCCGACAAAGGTTGTTGTTATAACACAAATGCCCCCTCCTACCAATATCAGATAACTGCGGAGCTTACAAGGAAAGATCCATGCCATTATAAGGTTTATCTCTGAGCTTGTAGACAAGTGTTATACATTCACGCATATTCTCAAGAAATATTTTAGTTTCCGTTGAGGACCGAGTAACAACAAGCATTTGATTTGCTCAAAAGCTATTTGGCTAAACCCCTTGTTCTAATGCCACCCATGGTAGGAGAACCTTTGTTACTCTACATATCTACTACACACTTTGCAATTGGGGCACTGTTGGCCCAATATGATAAAGAGCAGAGAGAAAAATTTGTGTACTACTTGAGCAGAACATTGATAATTTATGAGCTAAACTATCCACAGATCAAAAACGCTTGTTTAACCATAGTTTTTGCCTTTCGTAAACTACGTCGTTTTTCTCAACAATAAGGTCAAGCTCATTTCTAAGGTTGATCCACTAAAATACTTATTATCAAAACCCACACTCACAAGAAAGATGGCTAATTGGATCATATTATTAAGCGAGTTTGACATTGAGTATGTACATCAAAGGTCAATGAAAGGATAACTTTTAGCAAATCACTAGCTTGAAGCTATGCTATTAGTCTTCAACCTTTGTCTCTGGAACTACCAGATGCATCCATAATGTACCTTGAGGAATCAATCATATGACAACTATAATTTGATGGCTCTTTTACCTTTCATGGTTTAGGTGCCAGAGTTATGTTGATAGCTCCTACGGGAGACTTGATCCCCAAGTATTTCTATTGGTATTCCCATGCACAAATAATATAACAGAGTATTAAGCCCTTATCACAGGGATGGAACTACTATTAAATGGGATATCAAACAAGTCAATTGCATTAGTGATTCAATGCTCATTATAAAATAGGTCACATATGAATACAAGGTCAAAGATGAGAAACTCCTTCCATATAAAAGAATGGTTGATTCTTTGAAGGATTTATTCGAGCAAATGCAACATTTGAGCAAATTCAAAGAGCCCAAAACAGAGCAATCGATGATATGTATTCAATATGATCCATGTTAAGTATTCCACCTGCAAACAAAGATATGTCATTTTTGTGGAACATCTAAGAACGCCAAAGATATGACATACTAGAGTCCTGTTTGGTGTGCGAAGTTGTTGGTCACTTTTCCCCATGGTACTTGTGAAATATTTAATCAATGTCATGATGGATCCTTTCCCAAAAAAAATTTCCCATACCAAAAATGAACCCTCATCCAGTGTAAGCCCATTATACTCTACTTGGGGGCATCCTCTTCCGTCGAAGGCTATAATGGGAATCATTGCAATGTTTAAATTCAAAGAAGTATATCCAAGCAATCAAAGAGGTGCACGAAGGAATCTACGGGGCTCATACTAATGGGATCGTACTTGCAAAGAAAATACTCAGAGTAGGCTACTATTGGCCTACCATGGAAAATGATTGTTGCAAACATGTGAAGAAATGTTTGGATTGTCATAAGTACGGAAATTTGATACATGCGTTGGTGCAATCCTTGCAGCCTATCACAACACCTTGGCCATTCTCAAAGTGGGTTCTTAATCTAATATGAAATCTTAACCCTATATCCTCAGATGGTCATAAGTTCATCATCACTGCTACTAAATACTTTACAAAATGGGTAGAGGTTGTTCCTCTTACCTATGTTGAAGGTGCCCAGATATCTAAATTTATAATGAACCATATCATCTGTCGATACGGTATCCCCTCTATCATTATCATTGACAATGGTAAGCCATTTAAAAATAAAACTGTGAAATCATTATGCAAACATTTTCAAATATCTCTTAAGTTCTCAACCCCTATTACCCTCAAGGTAATGGGCAAGCCGAAGCTTCCAATAAAACCCTCATCCGTATTATGGAGAATATGGTGAATACAACAAGCCGTAACTAGCATTTACAGATTCACCCTACCCTCTGGGCATTCAAAACATCTATCTACACTCCTACAGGTGTCACTCCATACTCCTTAGTATTCGGAATAGAATTTGTGCTACCTTTAGAGATCAAGATCCCCTCTTTGCGTATTGAGCTAAGAGACTACTTGAACGAAGAAGAGGACTACAGAGTAGCTTGACTGGTAGAGTTGGAGCTATTAGATGAGAAAATACTTCATGTTCTCAATCACCTTAAAGTGTATCAAGATCGAGTGCGGTGAAGCTACAATAAAAGAGTAATACCTTGTCAATTTGAGGTAGGAGACTTGGTGTTAAAGGAGAATCAAAAGAACACCAATAAGGACTGAAAAGAAAGGGAAATTTGAACCTAATTGCTAGGGCCATATGTTGTGGTGGCCAAGTTCGGTTCAGGTGCCTATAAGCTTGCCTATTCAGATGGCCAAGAGCTTCAACAACCTATGAAAACAAGCATCTTATTTGTTTCTATGCTTAGGCCATGGTCCCTAAAATATCATAAAAACAAAAAGTATAAAAACAGAAAAAGAAAAAGAGAAATAAACATATACGCCCAATAGTGAAAACCACGTAATGGTGGCACTTTGGACAATTCCTTTGGTGAAAACCGGTTTCCGATGTTGTTGGTTGTTGGATTTGATCTTGAAACATGCAACAATCGTGGGACAATAGTCCCTCCTCTTTATGGGAGATGTTCCCTTATTGAACATAAGCAAACTACTTATTTACAATATACACAGTTGTTCAATATCTTGGTGAGGATTTTGATATTTTAGATGCCTTCATTTAAAATTTTTCAATACAGAAGAAAGGGAAATAGAAGAACTGGTATTTAGAAAATGAAGAGAGGGCGTTTTTAGATACATAGATTGTAGAATGATATCTTACTTATGCCTAATAAAATAACAAGATCTAAACTATGCATATATAAACATAGGACATGCATGTGTTAGACACAAAGTTCTAAGTACAATATCAATTTGAAAGACACAAAGTTCTTGTTCGAGATACACAAAACTTATCATAAATCGAATAAGAACAAAAAGAAATAAAGCATGAGAATAGATGAAACTTCTTCTATATTGATCGGTAACTCAATACTCTCTACATCTAAAATATCCAACTCCGATCCCTCTAAATGACAAGAAAAGTTCTTTAAATAACCTTAGAAACGGTTACAAAGAGACTTTTCAGTTTCCCTTCTTTTAATCTTCATATTAATATCTAATTAAGTATTATAATCTCAATCAATCCTTTATATAACATATGGATAGAGATAAAACAACCACCTTAATTAGATATTTAAAATAAAACAAGAAACTATGAACTAGAGCTGGAATGCTCAAGGAGTGCTTGTAATGCCTTTTATTTTGAGTACTTGGCTTCTAAATCTTTTCAATGCCTTTCAATGTCCATGCCTTGAGGAATGGTTGTATTCATAGTTACATGAGTCCAGTACCGCTTAGGCAATTATCCATCTCTTTTCCAAATTTTGCGTGCTCCAAGAATTCCTTATTGGCTTCTGTGATAGCTACTTGAAGTGAAAAAAATCTTTCATTTTGTCTTTGGACATGGTATCTAGTTTGAACAAATCATTTTTGACAAAAGCCTTAAATTGAGACTTGATTTCTTAGACTGTGAATTTATCTTCTGAATTTTCCTTGAAAATTTGACAGTGAATATCATGGAAAGCAGATGTGACACAGATTTAAAGGCTTCTCCTTTCTGCAACATATTCTTTAGTTCACCAATGGCCTCTTCAAGAACCTTTATCTTCCAATCGATGTTGAAGACCCATTGCTTAGATAAATTCATCTTTGCATCATCAAATACCTTGTTTGCCAAAATAACTTGTACATCTGTATTACTCATTAGTCTAAGATCTTGGATACATTCACTCCATAATTTCAATTCTATATCCATCCCAGTGAGTGTAGTAGTAAACTTCAACTGTATTTTAGCAATTATTTCATATGATTTAAATGCTTCCTCAATGAAATTCAAACATGTGATTATCATCTCATCAACCAAGGCTTCCATTGCCTTCCCATAAGTGGCATGCTTATGAATATATTTAATGGCCTAAACCTCATCATTAGACAAAATGGCAGGTGGTGGAATGGAAGCTAAGGGAGTTAGGTCAAGTACCTTTTCCTCTGTCAATAAGGACTTGATGAAATTTGACAGGATTTGATTATGCTCCTCCAACTGCTCTTGTGTTTGCTTACCCTTTTCCACCCTTTCAATTACTCTGGACATTGTCTCCCTCAGGTTATGTACCTCACTTTTAGGTGTTGATTCTCCAAGATAAATTCTTGTTAATTCCAAATCACCTATTGATAGGTCCTTTTCATCCTTTTCAAGCTTGGGTCTTGTAATCTCCATGAATTGCTGGCCTTGAGAGTCTGAAACCAATCTAGATGTGACCTTAGCCTTTTTAGCTAGAAGGGGAGGAGTAGTACCTAGAAGGGTTGATACTGCATCAAACTTAGGGGAAACAATACTTGAGGTGGTCTTCCTTTTATTGTTTTCCAACAATGGTTGTACCCAGAAAAAGAAGAACTAGAAGTGGAATGAGCAATGGGCCCAAGTGCAGGTGTGCTCATTTCACTCGAAGTTTGCACAACAACCACTTCTAACACAAATGTTTCAGTTTGGGTGGTGGGCACTTCCTTGGTTGATGTTTCAAAAATTCACATATCCCAAGACTTGACTCTTCAACTGATCCTTTTTCTCACTACTCTCCTTGAGGTTGTTTTTCTCATGCTTTTCCCGACCTTCACCGTCATCATCGTAGAAGTCCGCAATTGTTTCCACATCGGGCATTGTTTTCACCGGTTTAGGAGAAGGTGGATTTCCACTCTCTTGAATCGAGACTTCTTTTGTCATCTCATAGTTCTTGTGGCCTTTCCTTTCTTTATATACACCAGAATTGAAGATTTTGGTGGGAGGGAACATATTGCTCATGTGTCTCGTGAGTCGAGAAAGGCATTTCTTTCTAAGGGGTGAAGGTTTCTTGAGAAGAAGACCTGGATTTTCCTGCTCTAAAAATCTTCATTTTTCTATCAAACCAAAGCTTAGTTCTTACCAAGACATGATTTGTGAGCTCATTTAAATCATCCCTCTCCTTAACAAACCAATCAATGGTTTCAATAGGAGTGTGTCTGATTGATCTCTCATATTTAAGGGACTGTAGTTCTTCATCATCATCTTCAAGTCCGTCAAGAACCTTATATACATCAAAATCCTTAATTTGTTATAGGGAAATCTACCATAACATCTTCTCCGAGCTTCGTAATCATCAGAATAATCGTCCCAAAGGTCTTCAACATCAACAAGATGGTGGAAACCCATTATGAAATTAGTGGTAATGATCCTTGATATCAAAGCAAATCCTTGGTTTGTAATAATGGAGGGTAAGGGGAACAATTATCCTGTCGAATATTTTGAGCATCCAAGGCATCCTCAGTAAGTGTAGTTACCCAATGTAATTGGGAACCGGATGCTCACAATCTTTTTATCCATGCAAGTCATATTGAGCTTATCCGATTGTCTGCATATGTCAACCAAAGCCATCTTGTCGTTGCGATACATAGGGATTTTCATAGGTGTTCCTTCAAATCCAACCAACCTTATGTATGAGAATTTCCGAATTGAGTGTAAAAACTACCATACACATTAATCAATTGTTTTTCTTCATCTGAGAATCTCCTAGTGGTATCACCTTCCAACAACCCGATGATATGCATAGTAAATGCATCATTCACCCTTCAAGTGATGATTGCTGATCTTCAAGGTTAACTGTGGACAATACACATACATAAGAGCATCTTTCTCATCTTCATAGGGGAGAAACCCAACCATTCTCTATAAGCAACAATGGTGTACATCGATAGGAGGTCATGTAAAAATTATGAGTCCTTTGAATGTCTGCAAGTTGTTCATCAGGTTATCCAGATTATCTTTGCCCAATTTAAGCTTTGTTTGCCTTCACATATAATATTGATGTAAGGGCACATCCAATAATAAAATTCATTGGTAGAGGGCATACCCATTATCATGGCAAAGAGAGTGATAACATCTAACATTCTTCTTTGAAATCAACCTTGTACATTGTTTTGGGCGCCCTCGAAGCTCCTTTCTTTGGATTCTTGAACCAAGACTTAGCCACTCGGCTTTTATACCGCTCACTATTAGAAGTCAGTTGTGTCGATCTCCGGTGAGAGTGTTCGAGCCTTCAATCGTGGGAATTCTCGAAGCAAGTCTTAATACAATTTGCATCAAGTCGAGCAACTACTTATCCTTGAGGGTCAACGATCTCTCTCATCACCGAGTTGAAATAGGAACTACAGGATAGCACGGTATCAACACATTGGACAAAAATAGAAAGCCCCATACATGAGTGATTCCACTCTCCTTAATCAACCGAGCGATGGGGGTAGGGTTTTGGCAGATTAATGTGTGCCTAGAAGTCATCCAAGTCAAGGTGATGAGCTTCGTTATCACCTATATCTCATACGGTTGTTTAAAGAGGATAGGTTCTCATGCCCTTATAAATTGATCTTCATTTTATTACGAAGCAAAAGGTCTTCATGAGAAAACTTCTTTAGTCCTCCGAGCTACGATTTTGGTGATCCACTACTTTTCTTTATATCTACAAATTTGAAAAAAGCTCGAACATGGCTCGACCACGACTACAAATAATGGAGGGGAAGAAAATGGAAAGGATAACATCAAATACAAGAAAGATGGTAAAATAACCAATTACCCCGATTATTTATACACATCCCGATTTGAGTAGGTCGGCGAGGTGAAATGAATGTTGTAATAAATACTCCATGTCGACTAGGATATTGAAAATCGAAAAAGCGGAGAAAATGCACACAATCGGCCCATGAGACATTGGAACACCAGGGACATGACGGTTGAAACACCCAACTTGAATAAAAAGCATTAAGGTAGACTTGCAGGAAATGGAGGTCAAGGAGCACTTGAGACACGCGGGACGTTAAAAGCTCGAAATGTCCGCAGACATTCAAATTGGGTAAGTCAAAAAAATGGGCATAGACGGTCCTTGGAACACTAGGACATGATTTCTCCAAAAGCCAAAGCACCCACAAACAAAGGGAAAAATTAAAAGCGAGAAAGCGGGAATTGGTGAGTGGTGGGAGCCCAGAGGAACTTAGGACAATAAAACCCGAAATATCCACAAACAAAGCAAAAGCCTTAAAAACTCAAAATTTAGAAAAATGAGTAAGCTGTTTGAAATTAACTTTTCCTTAGTGGACCTTCACAAGGGCATCTTGATATTCATCTTTCCCAAAAAAATTATTATTATTTTTAAATTGAAGAAGAAAATTCACAACACCTAGGGAAGTGATAATAGGTGCCATTGGAGGGCCATTGTTCAAAAGCATTTCAGTGTCTAAGAGTATGATAGCTTTGTCTTAAGTTAGTCCTTACCTTTTCTAAGTCCTCAGTGAGCTATCCATCTTTACACCGATCTAGCTACTCCTAATTTTGAATGCGAGAGTTTGAATTTGAATATTCCTCATCTTTGAGGGGTGAGTTTGCATCGTCACCTTTCGCACATAAAACGTGGCATTCTCGCCATGATACATCCCATCTAACGCTAGGGGCATCCACGTTTCTTTGTTTCCTTACACGTTCGCTTAGGAAAATGTCTTATAAAACATCAAAACATTCATATAACCTTTTGAAAACTCAAAACATTCAAATACGCTTCGTAGAAAACTCCAAAACAATAGAAAATTGTCTCAAGATAATACCAAAAATAGTGAAAAACATCCCAAAACTGTCCCACAAAAACAAAGTAGTAGTTTTCTTACTTTTAGTTGTTGGTTTGTATGGTTTTAGTTGCATTTCTTTTTCGTATTATGTACTTTAAGTTGGATTCACTTGCTTACTTAGATTGAATGTTACTTTAATCTGTGGTGCATTGCATTGAGTTCATTTTATCTTGCATATTTTTAGATAGTTGTGTTGTTTTGATTATATTTGTTTAACTTGTGTTTGTTATTTTTACTTGTACGTTTTTATCATTTCACCATCATATCAAATAAACCATCACATTTATACATCATATATCAATAAAAGCTAAGTCTACATCACACATGTATGTTAAAGCTAATCATCAATATCGTATCATCAATGGGGCAAGAGGGGTTGCGCATGATCAAAATCTATCCCCCACACCAATATCAAAAATAAAAACATGTTTTACTCAAAGTATCTCATCAACATGTAATATGACATCAGCTAAGGTTATCTCATAAATCTAACAACATGTGATACAAACATAAACATACAGATTAAACATGATATCTCATACAAAAAAATGTGATACATTGGTAATCCATCAATCATCATACATCATCATAAATATCAAATGTTTGTGTACAAAATCAATGTGTCTTGATACATATCAAATACAAAAAGCCATCATGGGCATGGGTAAAAAATGTTCCTTCATCACGAGGCATAATAAAAAAAATACATAACGTACATTTGTATAAAAATGTGCCTTCATCACGAGGCATGATAAAATAATACATATACATTCATACAAAGTATGCCTTCATATTGAGGTGATACACCAAAAATATGAATCTAATAGATCAATAAGAGAGTCAACCATGACTCTCACCCTCTTCAGACTCGCATGGCCTAGGGCCCGGGAGGAGAATGCTTTGATGTAACAATCTGTAGAGGCCACTACGCCTCTTTGCCGCACCGTAGGATGTTGAATTGATCTCGGCTGCTCATGAGGTCCTCTGGGATCTAGATCTAAACCTACTAACATCTAGCTCATCAAAAGGGGTATCCCTTCGTCCCTTTGGGATGGCCTCAGTACAATGCTTTATAGTAGGAGGCCTTACCACTAGCTCTCATCGTATCTCGTTAATATATCGACATCCTAGATGTTAAAGATGCCCAAGTAGAGCATCATGCTCTCTTGTCACTCGACTATGTCTACTTGAACCGGTGTATGCTCTGTCATCCACCAAACCCACTCGGCCACTAGTTGGTCCCTCTTTGCTGCAATTGTAGAACCTCTTTTCGATCACCCGATCTCGCTCTGTCATGGTATGTGCTCTCTTGGTCCTAGCCTAATCCTACTCTCAGTAATGAGTTGTTCCCTCTCGCAGATCACTTAGTGTCTCTATGTAATGGCTTGGTCCCTCTCGGTTTACAGCTTTGAAGTTGTAGGGATATAACCCGTCAGTAGTTCTATCTTTGTAAAGTAGCCACCTATCCACCAACTTGTACATCCTGAATATCCTCCTCCATGTCCTCTCCACCCCCGCCATCTCCTCCACCTCCTGGTGGAATATGTGGTGGACTCCCGTGAGAGGGTGATGCAAGTGTCTGTAATGGTGCCCGTAATGGAACCTGAAGGGGTATCCATGGTGCTAATACATGTGGCTATACCACTACCTATTGCTGGACTAACACTTATTGTGTTGGTACCCCTATCTACTGGTCCCGTCTGTGGACTCAGTATGTGCCTGTGGATCTGGACCCTATCCCCCCTGTGTTGTTGCATCTAGTACCTCATGTGGTATGGTCAATCTCCATGGTAACATTGTAGCATACCAACCTACATAATCTGGGGTCATCCTAGATATGCTATTTATGCCTGTTGTACCCAAGGTTGTGGAACCACCTGTGAAAAGCTAATACGAACTCACCTACCCGATCTAAGGCCCCATATGAAAGGTCTCTCTATATCTACATGCATACCACATCTCATCACCAGGAATCCCTTGGATAAGACCAAAGTGTTGCTCAACTTGGTCCACTATGTACCACTCCATGATATGAATCCTACTCCTAAGAATGAAATGGTTGACTATAGCGGTGGTCAACTTAGTTGCATCCTGAGGCCAATGGTACAACTTCAGACAACCGTCATGTGATCATGTGAGGCCGTACCTCATCAAATGCTCAACTATAAGCCCCATGTGACCACAAATATCATCTCCTCCTAGAACCCATCCCATGATGTAAGACTCTCCAATAACTCGAGCTCTCAATGCTCCTACAGGGCATCTTATTACAATATGGTCCCAGCACCCATATCTCGCAACAAAAGTCACAGGACCCACGAACCTTTGTCCATGGTAAGCTATCAAATGCAAATTTGCATATAAATGAGCTAGTATACACTGACCCCAGTAGTAAACCTCTCCCTGAAGAAGGTCGCGAATCACTTCAATAAGGCCCAAAGGAAATCGAGCACCAGTCTTGTCAGGCAATAATATGTCGTTGACAAGAGCTAACAAAAACACAGGGACCCATCCTAACCGTTGATCTGCCATACACCTCTTGATGTTAGTAGTCATACCCTGGTAGGGTATGTTTACCACTCCAAACATCTCGGTTACGCATCGATCAATACGGTCCTAGCAACCATAATATGTGATCAAGCGACCCTAAATATGAACTCGTAAGATCTAACACACGTCCTCAAGTTGTGATGCTCATCTCACTTGTTGAAAGGTGAAACGTCTAACTCTTGTTGCGTCATCTCTTCACTAAGGCTATGATTTTGGGTAATCTATGGCGTGTGTGCCATGTAAAATAAACCGGTCACCTCCAGTGTGATCTCTAAGAAAATCTGGTCCCGATGTCTAAATGTCACCTCATAGGCTCGAAGCCACCCATGTCACTCTAGCGTCTCTAATACCTCTAAGTCCATCTCATAGGGGTCAATTGAGTCATTTATTATGATCTTATTATTTTACTCTGTCATAATATTCTTCTATTCTATCATCTAATTCTTTTATTTTGCTATTTAATTCATTTCTTCTACCATTTAGGTTTTCCTAGAAACCTTCATTTTCTTCTAAAAACACTTCAAAGTGTCTTGTATGCACTACACCCCTTAGTGGTGCCATCGCACCTCCTATGGTATGGGCACCCTCGAAGCACTAACGCCCCCATTTGAGCATGGGCATGCCCTATTTCTCCCCATCCCTTTTGCATGCATGGGCATGCCTCTCGAAGTGCTTCACATAAGAAACGTTTTTACACAAGCGCATAGCGTATACACCTATTAACCCTATATGCATGAGTGCACATCTTAATGCACTGGCGCATACATGCCCATGCATGTTGTAGCTCTGGCGTGACCCCGTGAGCATAAGCATGTCCCAAGGGCCGCGTTGGCGCATTCACATGGCTAACCTATCATAGCTAATGCCTAATAAATATGTTTTAACCAAAATTAAATGTTATAGATTGACAAAGGTGAAAAGTTCGGTTTATGTACCTATGGACCATCCGATGGAAGTCTCATGTAGTCTTTCACACAATTTGCATAAGTGCCTCCGTTCGCACCCTCACCATCTTCTCTCAAAATTTAGATCTCAATCGGTAGAAGAAAGGTAAGTGTGTGTGGTAAATAAACTTGTCATGCGATAGCTTATATACCCATTTTTACCCTTGTGACGTGTTTATAAGCCTCGAGGTGCCCCTGGATCTGTCATGGTTCTTTTAAATTATTCTAGCACTCGCCGTGATGATTATTTTTAATAAATAATTATTTTTATGCCCGTTTTTACTACGAGAGGGGCATGTTTTTGCTTCCCGACGACCTTTTCTACTACATGGGCATATTCTTGCCTCACGATGACTTTTGGTGATGTCCCATGACTTCGTTATTTCTTCTATAATATTTTCTTCCTAAAAATCAAAAATTCAAAACAATATAATTTTTTTCAAAAAACACAAAAAAATTGGTAAAATAATTAAAAATCAAAAAAATTGCATTTTTTTCAAAAATTGGTAAACGACATGCACACAATTGGAAGCCTGTATCAAATGCATTGTCCTCAAACATTGAAATTTATCCTATAAAACAAATTTTTAGGTTCTTGTTTGTTCTTGTCTCAAACGACTTGTGTATCATCGTGATCTACCTCCATCAACAAAGTCGACTCATTTACTATGTCGGTACTCCCGTTCAATAATGAGTTTAGAGACTATGTCATAGTGCACAATGCTTTCCACAGGACTACTTGTGTTCTCCATTTTTCCCTTGATGTATCCTTGCTTAGGGCACCATTTTTAACCCTTGTCGTTATAACACAAAACATTCGGAATTGAAGCTTGATAACAAAAACATTGTGCAATTATCTTGAATTTTTTAGAGTATGTGTGATTGTATTTGTTTCTCTGTTAGGTTGGTTGGTTTAATTTCTCGTATTGCATTACATTATGTATGTTGCACGGAGTTATGTATTTTTAGCAATAAACAAATGCCGAAGAATATAGCTTTTCATTTTATTTTACACTTTTGTTTATCTTAATAAAAGCCGATGATGTAGATCATGGTGTCCCCAAGATTTCACCCTGAAATCTGGGACTACCCCTTTTTAAATTTTCATTCTTTTTAAAGTAAAGGGTCATGTTTTTGTTTTGTTTTGCCTGTAGTTGCTCGCATTGCTCAAAGGTATCTCCAGAAGTCATAGAGCCACATTCGCCAAATACCCACATGCTGAAGCTCACTCAATTCACTTCCGAAACCCAGTCTGGTTTTATAAAAGCACTTTTACTTTTTTATATTTAAAAAGTAAAAGTTCATTTAAAAATAGATTGAGCTGAAATTAAGAAATTTGGGTTATATAAAGCACTTCACCCCATCATTATTACCACATAGCATTCACCCGGGGAAGAGTTTTTACAGACTAACTAATTGGAGAAGTTTTTTTAAGTAATTTATTAGAGCTTCTTTCGGGTATTTTGTTTTTATTTATTTCTTTTATGTTTTGTTTTTTGGTAATACTCTATTTTTCGTCTAGCAATCCTTGTACCTATTCTTTCTTCCTGCTAGACCTTTTCCCGGGCTTGGGGTTTTGAAAAGCTATCCAGTGTTTTTAATTGCCAATCAATTTGTCTGTCAAAGCTTGTATTTGAAGGTAACCAGATCAAACAAGAGGAAAGCTCAGGATTTTTTCCTTGTCTGAGGTTTAATCCAGGTTGAATGATTAAACAGATTGTGGATCTAGAAGAGTTTGTCTTCCTTTTATAGAGCAACCATGGCCAGGAAGAGAAGGCAACATTCGGGGGTCGTTGAAGGGGTGAAATCACTCAGAAATTGCATCAAGGATCAAAGCAAGAGTCTTTTAGTGCAAATTGTGGTTTTTCAATGCTAAGTCTTATGTTTTCCATGATGCTATCCTCTTCTAATTTCAACGCAATTCTTAGGAAGGAAAGCCACTTAAGTTATTGTGAATTCAAAGGTCCATGTCTTCTATAATCGACATTTCCCTCCTTCCTCAAAATCCTTGCAGTTGTTCGTTGAGTTTCAATGCAAATACCAAGAAGAAATTGTGGATTTTGAAGTGCTTGTTCATTCTATGAATATGAGAGCCAAATCGTGGTTTTTCAGAGTCCCAGGCAGCTGCCTTGTTTTATCAAAATCCATGCAAATATGAAAGGGAGAAATTGCAAGCCCAATCGTGGATTTCAAGTGTCTAGTCTTCCTTGCAAAAGCAACTGCCTTCCTTCGTGAAAATCAATGCAACCTCTTATGCAAAAGCAAAATCCTCTAAGCCAAATCATGGAATTCTAGCAGTTATTCTTCCAAAAATCAACGCAATTCTATAAAGAGGAAATCACTTAAGTTATCATGGTTTTTTAGTAGCATGTCTTCTTGATTTCCACGCAAATTATAAAAGGAAGCAATGTCACTTAAACCAGATCATGAATTTTAATGACCTTACCTTGTGTTTTCAACACAATTTCCTAAAGGAAAAGCCCCTTAGACCAAGTCGTGGATCTATGCAGCCTTGTCTTCTAAAGTTTAACACATTCCTACCCCCTTGAAATCCACAAAGCTTTCCTTTATATTAACCACGCAAGTCTTAAGTTTATCATGGATTTTGAAGTCTTTTTCTACCAATTTGAAATTGCCTTCCTTTCTAATTTCCACGCAATTCCCCTAGTGCAAGTCATGAAAATACAAGCTTCCCTCCATCTTCAATTTCCATGAAATTTTTAAAAGAAGTTTCACTTGTGCAAATCATGGAAATACAAGCTGCTCTCCATCTTTAATTTCCATGAATTTTTTAAAAGAAGTTTCACTTGTTCAAATCATGGAAATACAAGTTGCCCTCCATCTTCAATTTCCACAAATTTTTTAAAAGAAGTTTCACTTGTGCAAATCGTGGAAATACAAGTTTCCTCGCTCCATCTTCAATTCCACAAAATTTTTAAAAGAAGTTTCACTTGTGCAAATCATGGAAATACAAGTTGCCCTCCATCTTCAATTTCCATGAAATTTTAAAAATAAGTTTCACTTATGCAAATCATGGAAATACAAGCTACCCTCCATCTTCAATTTCCATGAAATTTTAAAAAAGAGGTTTCACTTGTGCAAATCGTGGAAATACAAGTTTCCCTCCATCTTCAATTTCCACGAAAATTTTAAAATAATTTTCACTTGTTCAAATCGTGGAAATACAAGCTACCCTCCATCTTCAATTTCCACAAATTTTTTAAAAGAAGTTTCACTTGTCCAAATCATGGAAATACAGGTTGCCCTCCATCTTCAATTTCCACGAAAGTCTCTTAAGTGAAAATCAATGCAACCTTGTGTGATTAAAAGTAAAAGCACATAAAGCAAATCATGGATTTCCAAGTTGCCTTCCACCTTCGAAGTTCATGCTTTGCCTTCCACATTCAAAATTCACACTGCCTTCGTCCTTTGAAATCCACGCAAATAATAACGAGAAAGTCATAAGTGCAAGTTGTGGATTTTGAATGCTTTGTCTTCCTTTGCAAGTTGCTCTTTCTCTTCAAAATCCACACAACCTTTTTGCTATGAGTGGAAATTCACTTAAGTTTTGTCGGGATATTTTAAAATCTTGTCTTCTATATTCCAAACGCAACCCATGTGGAAAATATTCATAATTTGCATGCTAAATCCCTCTCAAAGCCCCTGTATGTTATTCTCAATCTCCCAATTAAGCCCACATTAATCCTACTTCTCTTTACTTGCACCCGAATTAATTCCCAAAATTTATGGCTGCCTATATATAAATAAAAGGGGATGAGTTGAATGTTTGTCTGAATTCTTTCCGGACAATTCACTTGTGCACATACTTGAGAAGAACTGCAAAAGCTTCAAGGACAAGAGGTGAAGACAGGACAGAGGCAACATCCGCAAGCAAATCACAGTTAGCTGCTCAGGGGGAAATAGATGGAATCATTATTCCTCTCACGGGTAATCCAGTTGAGAAGTTGATAAAATCTACAGTGATGCCAGACCCAGTTTGATGAGAGTCAAATGAGAGTCAAAGGAAAGGATTCAACAACATATGGGAGAAAGAGCTTCTCAGATTCAAGGCAGAGATATCATTCATATCATTCATGAGGTGGAAGTACAATACATGTTGGATCAACATACAAAGTATGGAAGGAGAACAAGACTAAGAGTGTTGCAGCTAGATTAACTTCTAATTTCTTCTCCTCTTTCTTATTTTTTCTCTTATTTTATCCAAAAATTAATTGAGTAATCAATTAAATTGAAAAACTTAGGTAATTGGTTTAAAAGTTGTTACTTCGAGTTACTAGAAAAATTCAATTCTTGTGGAATAGGTGGCGGATACATGTAGGGCATTGATTTAGTCTTCAAATAAATCATGCATTTCATACAAAGAGGAATTCTAGGAGGAAGATTGTTAATTTTTCCCTTTCTAATAGCTTCCACATGTAAGAATTCATTGAAAGTTACCTATTTATATTTTCCTTCTTGCACTATAAATAGAGGAAGAACCTATGGGTTAAATAATCACAACTTGTTCATTAGAACTTGTTTAGCAAAGACTTTTGTAACTAGAGCATTCTTGAGTTCTCGGAATTTGTGATGGAACCCTTGATGTGATATTTCGAATTTGGGGATTGAATAAAAGGTGGTTTTTTTGAGAACTTTGTGTCTACAAAGTGCTTTGTTGAGTACTTCTATTCAAGATTTGAAATAAACTTTGTGTTATCTTAGATCTAGGTTAGAAGATTGTTTATTTCCCTCTTTGATGAATGTTGTGATCTATCTATTTATTTAATTTGTGTGGATGAGACCAACTCTGAAATCTATTGGTTGAGTCAACACATCTTCTTTTCTTCTTTTCCTACTTCTATATTTCCTCCTTCTACAAATATCCTATCACATCTCGCTACTTGCTACATAAAATTACCCAATTTGTGATTCACGAGCTAAAAGAATTAAATCAAAACCCCTATAAGTAGTTATTAGGATTCACCCTTGTAAAATAGATAAACATCTTACACGGGAGCTTCACCATTAAATGAAGGATATTTATCTCATGACTTCCTATGTTTTATGTTGTGTATAAAATCTAGCCAACAGATCATAGGGAAACATGATAAAACAAAGTTGCTTATTGAAGATTAGATGAAAAGAGCTATTCCTATTCTAAAATTTCATGTCTTATCACTATTAATTTGTCTTCAAAATCACTTGGGGAAATAAACAATCATGTTTATTCCTATCATATTTCTTCTATCCGTTTCGATCGTCAATTGACTTCTTTTATCACCCCATCGACACTCGAGGGGCATCTTTCATTCTACTAATTTTTCTTCAAAAATTTACTTGTTTATTTTTGTTTACTATATTTGAAGTTAAGTTACTTACTTCACCTCAAATAGGGGCAAATGTAGACACCTAAATTCCGCTTTTGCAATCTTATTGCTAAAAGCACACAAATCACCCTCATTCTTACCATTTCCGTTATAATTAGTGATTTTCGCTAATTAACTAACATTTCTTACCATTTTGGTCAATTAACAATGCATTGTTGATTACCTAACGTCTTTCATGTTCAGGATGCTAATTTACAATAGCAAATTGTAAGTCAAAATCCTCTTTCAAACAAATTATTAGCGATTATTAGCTAATTAAGCCTATTTTACCCTTGTTTTGAACAATATACCCTATTATTGGCTCAAACCGCTTTTTTCCAACCACTCAAAATTAGCCCACTTCCTTCCACAACATCTCGAAGGCTTCAAAAGCTTATCCGAGCCTCCTAATTGACCCTAAGTGGTTGATTAAGACTCTTCACATCCTAATCACTTGTTAATTCACTAATCATGATTAACAAGCCTTAATCATGATTAACAATTCTTAATCTAATTTGTGATTTTAGTCCCACATGCACTAAGATGCTAGTTTTCCTCAAAGGAAAAACTATAAAAAGACTAACCACATACCTTTAAACTTTACACCATGCTTTGATTTGCATATCATATAAGAAATATGATTAATAGCCAAGCTCAATCCTTGCCTCAAGTCTTCAATGGGGTTAGTAGATGGGTATCCAATATGATCTTGTAGTCATTTGTTGGAGAGACCATCTCACCTTCTTTGGAGTAACAACAAACCCCCAATTCGATTGCTTCTAGATCTATTTAGGTCTATGTTAGCTAACAATTGAACATACTAGTAGGCATGCTTTAGCTAGGTTTTGAATTATATTCATGTTAGTTCTTTCAAGCATTCCATTAAGCTTTTATCTTTGATGTAACTATTGTTAGATTCAATAAGCATTTTCTCAATTAGATTATGTGGTGTTAGTCTTATTAGTGTAGCTTTGCTTGGAACTTTTATTAGTCTTCAAGATTATATTTTATTTTTCAAGCTAAATATAGAAATACCTAAGGGAATTTCAATAAAATCAATAGATTCTCAATTAATCATAACACTCTTCCTAGTTGAATCCTTATATTTAATCATTGTTGATGGTATAAATTAAGATCAAACATGGAACATACACATTATACATACATCAAGGTTTAAAAAAACTAACCCGGGTTTGGGACCAAGTATAACAAAACTAGGGTCACTAGATCTAAAGCATGCAATGTAGTAAAGCTTGGAAAATTTAGACATGTTATGATTTGGCCTAAGAAGAAGCGAGATCTAACCCTAAAAGGGTTTAAAGATTACATGTGTGAGCATCAACATATGTTATACATAAATTGAGTATAATTAACACCAAAAGTACCCAGTTACATTATACGAGACTAAATAACATGCGTGAAATAACAATCAAGCCTAATTAATTAATTGTAAAACTAGAGAAGAGAGGGATAAAAGTTTGATGCTTTTTTGATTTAGTGATCTCGTGATAATTATCAAGATGTAATATTATAAATACACGCCTTGAAGTAACATAAATCAAACCCAAAATTTGACAATAGACAAATAAGTTTCCTAGGATCATTTTTACTCTTGTGATGGTGTACAAAGTATTGTGATGTTCCTATAAAAATGCAAACATGTACAACAAAACCGAATGAATACATTTTCCTAGTTATGATCTCAAAAACTTTTCTTAGTTTCTTACATTTTCTCTTTGGTCACTTACAAAGTATATTTTTATTTCTTACCCTAATTAGGTAGCAATACTTGAGAGCTTAAGGAAAACACAATTCATTTTGGGGCATGCAAAAAAACTAGAGAATATTAAAACTATCTTGATATTTGTCAAGCCCTAAAATGATAACAATGTTGAAAACATCAAACTTCGATGATTGGGGTAGTTCCAAAATATTATAATTGATGTTGTGTGATGCGTGTCCAACATAAACTCATGTTCTTCAACGCAATAAAAATAATGATAACCATATTGTTCTAAGCCACAAAGATCTCAGATGTTAATAGAACATCACATTCAATAACTTGAAAGCAATTCCATATAATAAACTTACAAAACACATTTGCAAACAAAGAGCAACAATATCATATATGAAATTTTATACAATGCAATAATGCCATGAATTAGCTCAATAATTAGGATGGACATATAGGAGGAGAGAAGTGTAACTACTACCTAGACTAGTGGTGAGAACTCCTACTAATTAATATCGGTAATTAAACTAACTCCACAAGACTAGTAATCTAACTCCACAAGACTAACAAGCTAACTCAACAAGTGTAGGGATAACCCAAGTGCAAGGATTATCCTAATAAATAAATAAATGGATAAATAATAACCTACACTAATACCCCCATAAGTGTAGCTTAGGTGGGTGGAAAATAAGTTGGGTCTTAACAACAAGGCCTAATGAGGTACCCATGTCCAATAACTGAGAAAAAAAGAGTCGTCATGGGTGAAAAAAATCACCGTAAGGTAGCCAAAAACCAATAACAACAAAGTAGAGAAAGTAAAATCCCACTGTAAGGCATCCCTAGAAGCACAACTCAAAAAACTCATACTTTGCTAAAGAAGAAGTTTGGTATGCATTGTGGTCTAGATCCACTGCTCGATCACAAAACTCAAACTCAACTGACATTGATACAACAAAATAGCTCCATACTAGGAGACTGTAAATGGAGTCTCTGAGAGTATAATTCAACAAAAGAGCTACCATTCGGAATGAGAACAAACTCAAAAAAATGAAGGATACTATTATAGGTCCTCCTAAATGGAACAAACCTCGTATAACAACATTTTATTCTCACACTACAAAACAAAGATGTTCATGATAGATCCAAGAATACACTAAAAAATGATGCAACACCCAAAAAGTTTGTGGACGTCGGCCTCGGCCAAAAATGCGTCTACACGTGATTACAACACCCCCAAACTTTGACACTTTATAAATTAGTGCATTTTACAATGTAAATAGGCCTAATGCATGGAAAATAAAAATATTAGCTTTTAAAAATGAAACTCGATTTGAGCTATTGATAAAAAGTTATTAAATAATTACTTTCCAGTAAAATGTTATTGGTATTTCAAAAAATAAAAGATGTTATGGGGGCTACACTTAAGCACCTACTAGTAGAAACCCCAACTTTAAGCCCTCGTGTGACCATACCCTATGACAAGGGGGTTAAGGTTTTTATACCTGTGGCGAAAGAGAGCAAACCTCGTCGTTTGAAAGTGACTTACCGTGACCTGGACTGGAACTGGATTTCCAAATCCATTTCCTGTGTCTCCCACCACAAAACGTAACAACAAACCAAATAGATACACACCCACAAATCAACAAAAACATATAAAGTATTCAATAGATCCTTACTAAATGGAAGTTTTTGCAAACGAATGAGACGAATACTCAAAACAAATCGGGAAAAACCCAAAAAATATAGAAACCATTTTTTCAAGACGTCTTCGCACATTTGCTCATTTACATGCTTTCCGTATGGGTTACCATGTGTCTCTGCAGATGTACAAAACCACACATAATTCAAAATCGTTGCCTCTCCGCCAAAATGGCCGAGTTTACAATCGATCTTGGGGTTTTGTCACCTTCTAGATCCAATGGTGCACTCCATTTTGCATAGAAATACACTGTAGAAAAGTGCTAAGAAATTCCAAATATATGAAAACAAATAAACTCTTCCTTACAAAAAAATTATAGATGGATGTCTACAACATCTCTTGCTCTAATACCATGAAAGGAACGATAACCAAATTGTTCCAAGCCGCAAAGATCCCAGATGTTAATAGAACATCACATTCAATAATTTGAAAGTAATTTCATAAAATATACTTACAAAACACATTTGCAAACAAAGAGTAAAGAATATCATATATGGAACTCTATACAATGCAATAATGCCATGAATTGGCTCAATAATCAAGATGTATATATAGAGGAGATAAGTGCAACTACCGCCTAAAATAGTGATGAGAACTCTCATTAATTGATACTGACAATTAAGATTACTCCACAAAGACTAACAAACTAATTTCACACAACTAATACACTTAAACAAGCTAACTCAACAAGTGTAGGGATAACCTAAGTGTAATAATTATTCTAATAAACAAATAAAATGATAAATAATAACCTACACTAACATGAATGCCCGATGATTGGTTGATTTCATTTAAAATGCTTGTATTTTCTTAATAGATTTATCCATAAAATGTTTGGTGTAATTCTTGATTTGTTCATGATGAATGAATTAGAATGCACTTATCTACAAATTGAATTCAAATAAGGACCCTATTAGCACTGAAATTGATATCCAAAGTGGTTGAAAAGTGAAAACCATGGAAAAAGGATTATACGAGAAAGATTTGGGAGTGACCATATCAATGGGCCCGTAATCACCTTAATAGTCTAAACAAATCTATGAGCATTTATATGCTTTGAACACATAGCTCGAGGATAACGCAAATGAAGGAGAAAGAAAGGGGACATATAAAGGGCCTTGGGAGAAGGTGTGGGGACCGTCACAAGGTACTAAACATGCCAATAATGCCTAATTTAAACCAATTATCGACAAACCCATAAACATATTAAAAATGTGTAAGTTAACTAATAACAAATGTTTAAGGGCTATTCGAGGTGTCTATAAACACATAAACACAATCTAACAATCATTAAAATTTACAATATACTTACAAAACACATTTGCAAACAAAGAGTAAAGAATATCATATATGGAACTCTATACAATGCAATAATGCCATGAATTGACTCAATAATCAAGATGTATATATAGGAGGAGATAAGTGCTACTACCGCCTAAAATAGTGATGAGAACTCTCATTAATTGATAATCGACAGCTAAGATTACTCCACACGACTAACAAACTAACTTCACACAACTAGTACACTTAAGCAAGCTAACTCAACAAGTGTAGGGATAACCTAAGTGTAATAATTATTCTAATAAACAAATAAAATGATAAATAATAACCTACACTAACATGAATGCCTTGATGATTGGTTGATTTCATTTGAAATGCTTGTATTTTCTTAATAGATTTATCCATAAAATGTTTGGTGTAATTCTTGATTTGTTCTCGATGAATGAATTAGAATGCACTTATCTTCAAATTGAATTCAAATCAGACCCTATCGGCACTAAAATCGATATCCAACGGTCAAAAAGTGAAAACCATGGAAAAGGATTATACAAGAAAGATTTGGGAGTGACCATATATCAATGGGCTCGTAATCACCTCAACAGTCTAAACAAATCTACAAGCATTTAGATGCTTTGGACATATAACTTGAGGAGAAACACAAATGAAGGAGAAAGAAAGGGGACATATAAAGGGCCCTGGGAGAAGGTGCAGGGACCGTCATAAGGTGATAAACATGCCAATAATGCCTAATTTAAACCAATTATTGACAAACACACAAACATATTAAAAACATGCAAATTAACTAATAACAAATGCTTAAGAGCTATTTCGAGGTGTCTACAAACACATAAGCACAATCTAACAATCATTAAAACATTTTATCATTATCTGAAGCTCACATCATATTGTGGAACACTTTAGCACACAAAATAGATTTCATTGCTAACCCTTTAAATAAACTCTTAAGCTCACTTTATTTCCCTTAAGACTCTCGGGGTATTTTTTTTTATTTAGGTTTCCTAGGGAGAGGGCCCTAGCCCATTATGGCATCACCAACCCACACCAAACAGTGGAACCATTTAAAGATGGAAATTTTAAGCTCTCGGCTAGCCCATAAATTAAACTACATTACTGCGGTGCTCTATCACAAGGGTATCTAAACCGTCGATAGTAGGCCGCCTTAACACGGAGCCGAGATTTGAACCTTGGACCTCCTAATTACAAGGAGACCAAGACCATTATATCACTACCCGTTGGATACTCTTAGAGTAAGTTTAAGATAAATATACAAAGTCTAATTTATCATAACATAATTCTATCAAAATAAGACCACCTATTTTCTATTTTCTCTCAGATCTTCCCTATATCTATTTTTAAAATAGATAATTCATCAAACCTTGTTTACTATATTTTATTTCTACACATGGTAATTTATTTAATTGTACTAAAATATATGCTTATTAGTCCAAGGGAGGCTAATATAGTAATCACTTTCTTATTACTCAATTTTTTTTCAACCAATCACAATCAACTTTTTTTATTTCATATGGTCTATGCAATAGTTTTAAACAATATATAATTTTTTATTCATTTACAAATACTAATTTTCATGTATGTGATTGGTTGATAGATTTTTCTCCTTATTCTCCTTATTCCCATACAACAAAATGATGTCATAATTCATTTTATTTTCATGGAACACTTCCCTATTTTCATGGATCACTTCCCTATTTTCATGGAACACTTCCCAAACAATTTTTTTATTGGAGAGCAATATAATTTTTTTGTGGATTTAAATTAACAACTCAAAATACAAAATAGCCCTAAACTTCCTAGAGATTTTTATAACATAATTACTTTAAATCAATTTAATGTCATTTACTTTAAAACAATAAACAATTCATCCTAAAAAGAAGGACTAGTCGCATTGGACTCTTGTTCATTTAGTTGTATTCTTAAATATATACTTATTCATTGTAAATTATACTTTTTCCAGTTAAAAATGAAATGGTTTTAATTACTCTCAAAACTCTCCTTTCCTATATATATTTTTAATTTTTAGAAGTTTTTTTATTTTTAATTTTAATTTTTAAACAAAAGCAAAATGAGATTTAATGTATAGAAATAGCAAAACCCTTAAAACCCTAGAATCTTAGCACCGGCAATGGACTGTGATCGACCACAGTCAGTAGGACGACTTCAACTAACCCTGGAATAACATCATATACGCACAAAATATATCACAAAACATATCAAAAAATATATCCACCCTCAGTAGCTTTCAAGAGAATCTCAAACGTTGTGTTTGCGATCTTCATTCAAACTTCAATATAATTTCGTTCCCTTTTAAGATATTTAAAGTGTTGCCACATTTACGTCACTGGGGCTAAATCCTATAGGAAAGATGGGGATATTCGAGCCCTTCAGAGCCCTGGGATACATCACTGATGGCACTCCTTTCGCTGTTCAAAGGCGTGGAATGGAGACCTTTGTCACTCTCAGCACTGGCAAAGCTTGGCAAATTTACAATGTAAGAACGAGTTTTTGTAGTTTTTTTCCTTTTAGAGCTTCGCATTTTAGGTTATGCGTGCGTTGTATGTCACGAGTTTTGAAATTGGATAATGTACATGAGGAGGGAGGTGTTCTCAATGTATATATGTTTTGTGCAACGTTGAGCAAAAATCATTCTTGGCAAATTAATTTATAAGAATTAGTGTTTACTTTGTTTTGGAATTTGGAGAGTTGACCCTGATTATTTTTGCTATGCTTTTGCAGTGCGCCAAGCTGAATCTTGTACTTGCAGGTGAGAGTGTCGTACTTCCTTTGACATTCAGTATATTTGTTTGTTTTTGTTGTGTTCCGAAACACGGCTTGTATTGTTTGGACAATTGCACGCGTGCTATTCGAATTTGAATGTGAGCAACATGTTCTTATGTATAAACTCTCAGCATTTTTGTTTTTGGATAGCTCAATGAGGGTTAAAAACAGGTCCCTCGCCCTGGGAAATCAGATAAGCAATAAAGCCTATCATTAACAGCCAAGTTAGATTAGTAAGAAGGTCTATCATCATCAGCCAAGTTAGTAAGAAGGCCTATTATCAACAGCCAAGAGTGCATTTACTGGCACTCAAGTCCTTTCAAATACTCAGACTGAAACACAAAAACAATTGGTTTTATAACTAAAATCAGTTTCAACTAGTTTTGAAAATTTAAATCAGTTTCAACTAATTTTGAAGGATCTCCATACCCTGTTCCAAAGCTCCAAGAATAGCACAAGCTTTGATGATGTTGATAAAGGTTGACGAGTCTGTATTTACATTTGCTAATGTCATTGGATAAAAATCTAGATGTTTTGTCAACAAGCCCATCTAATGCATATCCAGTAGTGAGTGCAGTGTCTGAAACCACAACAGCCTTTTATTAAACAACTCAAATGCCTTCTGAATATTGGCACATTATCCATATATGTCTATTGTAGTTTTCACAAACACATCAGACATAACTCCAATTTACTATGACCTGTACCAATGCTCCAAATTAAGCACAGGCTGGGCAAATGCTAACTGAGAAAGATGACTCTGACGTGACACCCTGTTCCAAAGCTCCACATTTGGCATAAGCCAGGAGGTTGTAAACCACAATTTCTGAGACTTCCTTTACATTTGCCTAGTGCAATTGTAAAAAACAAGGCTTAGTTAGCAGACAATTTTTGTGCAAATCCAGAAATTATCGCAGCTCAACAAACTGCATTCACTGAAGCATTTTGTCAATTACTTTGTGTGCCTTTTACAAAAATATCCAAATCTTCAAAACTGGCACAAGCTGGCAAATAACGATGATTCTGGCATTACACCTGCCACTATGATTTTCTTGAAAATTAACTGAGGCTTGGTTAGCAATCCAAAATAGTTCCCATCCATGAGATATTGCATCCCATTGGACCAAAAACTGACGAGGCAGTGCACATCCTGTCAAAATCTGCATTCACTAATTTTGATGGACCTTTGATCTGAAGCTACCAATTTTATTTTAGGAAACTGGGCGTATATTGCAGCTAGCTGAAGGACTACGGTGTTATCATGCTCATGACTCTATGAGCATTCTGTGTATGGTGTTTGAGCATAATTACCAAGTCTGGAAATCCAGGTCTGTCTGGGAGGGCAAAATAACCGGAATTCTCGATTCTTTTTAGAAATATCTGGTCTGCTTATGTATGTATATATGAGCATAATTGTATAAATATGTAAAATTGACAAATATAGTGATAAAAATTAATATTGTAATATAAAATGTTAATATACTATATTGTAAGTAATATATAAGGTTGCTGGGCATCTTTTACTTTGCAAAAAGCAAAAAGCAAAAAGGGCCGACGTGGACCAAACTTATCTAGGACGGCTGAAAAATCCGGATCCAACCAGATTTGGTAACAATGCGTTTGAGTTAGTACTCTGTTCGATACTCACCATACTTAGTAAATCTGAGTATTGATTAGTCAAGGCTCAATTATCAGCTGTTGGGAGTGTAAAAAGGATTAAAAAGCTGACATGAATGTATTTTGTATGATTGTGCAATCCTAATATATATGCATAATCTAGATAAGACAAAGTATAGAAGATATAATGCTCTCTTAGGATAGATAGAGAATGCGAAGAGCCTCTTTTGTATGAAAGGAAGAAGAAGGGATTGGTAACTCAACAGTCGCCTCATTTTGTATAAAACGATGTAAGCGCACTACGCAGAAGGTTGATCTTTGATTCTAATAGAATTTTATCTTGATTCCTTTACGTTCCATTCTGAAGGGTGTCTGTGTTTTGATTCAGTAATAGGCATTCCTATTTTATTATATATACACGTATTCTCAATCACCGACTCTCTCTCTTCCTTGAATTATGTGCATTCCGTAGCTATTGCACAATTGTGAATTAAGTCTAGCTATCTCTTTTGTGTCTTGTTTAATGAAAATAATATGAGTTTAATCTAGGCTACAACTTGTTGCAAGTCCTGATGCCATGATCCAGGGACCTTTGCTAACATCAACATAGTTTTTCTGCTCAGTCAACCTGCAAGTTTACTGTTTAGTGCTTGCCATGCAAGATACTCCCACTCTTCATTTGGATCTTTTCAATATCTATGACTATGCTGAGTATGAGTATGCTATGTAGGCTGAATCACCTTCCTGAGTACAAGATTGTAACTTGCTGCAATCTCTATTGACCATGCCCACGTTTCTTTTTGGCAGTAAGTTTTGGATCCATATCCAAGAGCATTTTAACGACTAATACATGGTAAAACCGAGCATCCAAATGTGATATATTCTATCTATTGCTTTCACTTTTTCATCAACACAGGCATCACACTCAAAAAGTGCATGTACAACTTCTAGACAAGTCTTAATACCAGTTGAGTAGGGAAGAATTGAAGTTTGTAATCCAAATTACTATTTGAATCAAGTTCCCTTCTTTATAAAAAGGTATTGTTGAGGCAATTTTTAAAGGTTAGTTGATATTCAACAAATTATTTGGAGGAGTAGATTTGAATCCTAATTGAAGTACTAGTTATTGTGTGCCCTGCCCAAGTAACGCCGTGGGTATGTTTTTCATTTGCCACTTGAGTAAACACAAACAAACCCTTCAAAAGGTTTTTTTCATGGAATGATAAAATATATATTGTTTTGATTAAATTTATTCTTCCCGGATAGATATTTGGTATTAGATGTCCACGCTGTAGATTCTCTTTATAATATATATGCTTTCTTTTGGATATAAGTTTTTATGTTGTTTGCCGAGTGAAAGGATGCTCAAGTACATTTGTTTTATTAGATTTGTTTTCTGGACTGAATGTATATTGCTTTTTTGTTGTGCAGGACCTCAAATGGAGAAAAAAATTAGAGCACTTGCATCTTGGCGTGATTTTACATTTGCTGCTACTGGACATGACATTATGGTGTTCAAGCGAGCTCTGCAGGTATGAGGAATGAGAGGCTTATGCTTTGGAGCGTTGATTGTTATTGTGTTTAAGTTAAATTTTCTCTTATCAATGTTATTTGAGAAGGAAAGTGAAAAGTGATAATTAAACTTTGAAACAAGAACATTGTGAACGTGTTTTATTACCATAGAAAGAATGAAAGAAAAAATAAGTGTGCTTCTCTTGCATTCTTTGGAATGTCGTCTCAAATTCACATCCACATATCATTGCACATCGAGAACTACTAGTTGATTTGGATCATATCCCATGAACTGGCAGTATGATGCCGACTTAAGTTCAGGCATGGTCTAGCTTGCTTTACTCTCACACAAAATACCTTTACGATCCCTAGAATTTAAAGGGAGTACCATCATCTTGTATTGCATAAGAAACAAGAATACCTTTTGTTAAAAAGGAACGAGCTCCTGGTCATATTGTTTGTCAAGTTGGGTTGAATATAAATCTAACAAGATAAATTTCTTACTTCAATTTCAAATGGAAGTTTATCTGAACACAAATGTTGTGAAGTTTTTGGTCTAGTGGGATACTAAAAACAGTTCATATAAAACTAAGCATAAGTGACTTACCTTTGAATTCTTAACATGGAAGGGAGTGTTGTTCATTTTGAAAGATGAACAACATAATCCCTTCCAAAACCTCAAGAAACGACTAACCAATAGACCTTTATTGGTCTACTTAGATTGGAGTAAAGTGTTCTATGTGCATGTTTATGCCTCCAAATTTTCCATTAGATAAATGTTGGCATAAGAAGGTATACACAAATTGGAACATCGTATTTACTTTGCTTGTAAACACTTGTCGAGGGTCAAACAAATAATAACACTATAGGAGGCATTAGGTGTGGTGTGCTTGATAAAAAATGAGATATGAAGTGTTGGCCAAACCCTTTGTCTTCTATTATGACCATCAAGTGTCATAGTGAACAAGCCTAGTTGTTACCACAAAATGCCTCCTTGAAGATCATGTAAGGCCCATGAAGCATTGTAGTCCATGTTTTGATGAAAAGTCGAGGGAGCTTCTAGAGGGAGCCCTTAATGACTTCCCTAACACCAAATTGTTCCATGTATTGGCAATTTCTTGTAGTGACAATGTTCCTTGAAGAGATGAGTAAATCTGAACAAAAGAAAAAAATCATTAAAGTCAAGATTGTTTTACTTAATTATTGGCCTTTCATGCAAGATGGGCTTTCATGGGGTCCTTCATTGATATGTGACGAAAGGTTATTAGAGGAGTTGTCAAGGAACTCATGAAGGATTTGTGGGAGATCACATGGTACCACACATCACCGAGAAATGTACCATTGGTAGGGCTTTGGTGGGATACATTGTTTAAGAACACCAAAAATGGGTGGTAGCTTGTGATACATGCCAATATGTGATATGTTGAAGAGGGAAGTCACACCCTTACACCCAATGCTGTTGTAAGAACTTTTTGAGAGATGAGGTGTATACTTTATAGGCCCTTTCAAGAAACCAAGAGGTCTATGAAGGTGAAAGTATGTAGTTGTGGCTACAAATAGCTTACAGTGGGTAGGTCAAGCCTTGCTTGACCACTCAGCCATGGGTGCAACTAAGCTTTTATTTAAGAAAATTCGCACAAGGTTTGGCATAACTTTGCATCTTTATAGTGAAAAAAGAAGCCATTCTATAAATGATAGCATTTGATATTGGCCGCAGAGCTCAAGATCTTTTAGATCTATCATTGCCAAGCCCTTACTATCCACGAGCCAATGGACAAAAAGAGCTTGCCAATAAAGTTTGTCTTTGTGATCTTGAAATCACGCGCTACTCAAGGAAACGGCTAAGAGGAAAGACTTCCAACAAAGTAGTATGTGTGTACAAAACAACCTATTAAGTAAACACTCTAAAGCACACCCTTTCAATTATCAGCATGGCCTTGAGGTTGTGGTCTCAATGGAATTTTGATACCAAGCTTGTAGATAGCCATAGAATAAGCTTGAGGATCAACAAAGATTACATGTATGTTGAGTAGGGTCAAGTAACTTAGATGACAAGAGATTTTTGATCTCTCAATGGTCGATTGATGCTGTGAAGAAATGAAGGATGCACTAGCATGATAGGTTCCTTTGGAGGATGAACTTTAAGTTTAAATGTTTGGTATTGAAGTATGTGAGAATTGAGATCAAGCCAAGTAAGTTCAAGTTATTATGGCTTCGTCATTAAGCTAAACACGGTGAAAGACAACAACGGATTATACGAGACACATTTGACAAAATTATATGAAAAGTCAGAGTGAATGAATTTAGAGTTAAAGCCTTACAAAACTAGAGTTTAGAGGTATACAATGTGATTCTTGTTTGTTCAAGGTGTTATTTATTCAGTAGGGGTGATGACTTCGTAAAGTTATTTAATTGATCTTTAGGGCATCAGACTTCATGCCATTTTGAGGGGAATTTGATGAATTGCCCCAAAGGAAATAAAAGTTGTAGGATAAAATTGGAAATTGTTGAGCTTGTTAAAAATGGGAAGTATTATAAAGGGTTTGCAAAAATACACTTTAAAAATATTAAAAGGGGTTTTAAAAACATACATTTTATGGAAATAATTTTGAATAAGAGAAAAAACAAATGCTACCTAAGACTATTCAATTTGAAAAAATAAATATAACAAAAAGACTAGACTGTCTGAAACGCCTAAGGCCCCCGTACCAGCACTGAAACGTACTGTGCAATCGGTGGTACGGTATGTACCCGTGGGTACGCTTGAAATGTACCCACAGGGGATAGGGTACGGTCTGGTATGGTTTTGCCGCACCTGCACCGTACTCTCCCCTGTGGGTATGTTTCAAAGCGTACCCATCAAAAAAAAAAAAACTTGCAAAGACTCATTTGTTTCCTTTTTTGGCAATTCTTTCCTTTTTGGATTTTTGGCTAAAAATCACTAGTATAGAAAAAAATTTGCTATTTTTGGAAAGGGTCCTAAAGATGTAGCAATAAAAACTTGCATGTGCCATAACTTTCATTCAGTGACTCGTTTCAAGTGTCGTTTTCTCTAAAAGTGTATATTTTCTCGAGCTCTACGCATTGATGGCAATATTTTTCTTATTTTCATAAAATCCATTTTTGCACCTTTTTGTACCAAGCAACTTCTTGCAATCTTATGAAAGAATCATGAGCTTTGATCGCTTTGTAGACAGATTAGTAATTAAAAATACTTGGATAGCTTTCCAAAACTCGGCGAGTATTCTCCCGTGCTTGGACTAATCGTCCCACCGCCACTTGGATCCATATTTTTCCCCGCTTAGTTATGATGTTTCAGAAATATGTCGATAATACCATCGTGTCTTGAGTGGATCAAGGAAGGTCACCATGAACAATCAAAACTCCTTGAATCTTATCACGTCACTAAGATAAATAACTGTGATAGAGAAATAATAAATTTCAATAAGTATGCAAATGCTTCTTTAAATTTATAATTTGTATACATATTTATATATTTATATATATATATATATATATATATATATATATATATAAAACGTACCCAAAAGCGTACTGCACAAGATTTTTAAAAATTTGCCATATCGGCGTACGCATCGCACTGCACTGCACCCGTATCCGTATCCGTATCCAGTTACTGCCTAGCAAAAAGAGAGAAAATAAGTTATGGAGTTTACTTATGACCGCTTAGGGTCAGCAGTGTTTCATGTCTACAACAATCTTTAACGGAAGCAAAATTCATTATAAATTCACATTTTGAAGACCGAGAATCAATCGTGCATGAGAAGCATCGGAAGCAAATATTCAACAAGATTTCAAGATTAAGAATCTAGGTTAGGGATTTTGACTAACCTCTAGGAAATCTGCATTCCATATTTGGAAAATCGACAATAATGAGGAATTTCAATAATTCTAGTCTGCTTTCATTGGTAAAAGGTTGTTCAAGCCCTAATTGTATTGTCTAGTCCCACAAGTAGGGTTTTTAGCTTTTAAGTTTTAAGTGAGTTGTTTGGGCATGCCGTTGGGCTCTTTGACAAACCAAAGGCTGCTTCAAGGAAGATCAAGCTTTTGAACAAGGGTGGTTGTTTGGAAGACGAAGCATTAGTTATTCGTAAGAGATTGGGCTGTCCAAGAGCACATCAGGGTCTATCAGGAGAAAATCCAAATTGTCTAAGAAAAAGGGGAGAGTTGTTAGAGGCAGCGGGTACTTTCGATAAGTACTTAATTGCAATTTCTCACTGCAAGGACTCCTCAACCCATCAAGTTCAAGCGCTGCTCAAGTGTAGTTCCTTTGCTTTCAGGATTTTCTAAACCCGCCGTGTTCTCGTTTGGATTATTTAGGATTAATCTCTAGCCATCTAGGATTGGTCTCCAATTGTTTTAACTTGCCACCTTGCTAGCTTGGTCATCTATAGGAGTGTGTTTTCAAAACTATGTCTAGTGTTTTGGAGAATAAGGAGAGGCAAATTTTTTGGGCTCAGTAAAGTGTATCACACTCAATACTTCATAAATTCGGAATTGCTTGATTCATCATGGTATCAAATCTTGTATATGTGCTCTAAGGAGTTACTTTGTGTTCGAGGGCTTATATTTAGCAAGTTGGTAGGTTGGATGAGCAGCTTTGGTGCGCCCATGTGGCTCGTGCCACATGTGAACTAGTAGAGGGTGGAATTTATGATCGGGTCAAGAATTTATAGAAACTCAAGACTTGTTCAATTAAGTGCTTCAAAGGGATCTTACATTTCGTTACATGTTTGGATTTGTTTTATGATTTTGTGGTTGTAATAGAGGTGAAGCTTCTAAAGACAATCACAACCTTCTTCTTTGGTTTCTCAAGGAGACTAAATGGTGTTCTGAAAGGGAGTTACTTAGGGGTGGATGTTCCACCTCCCCAACATTTCAAGGAGAAGGCACCAAGCCAAAGAAGTTGAATGTGGTTGTCGATGACAAACACATTCTGTCTCCTCAAAAGAGGCTACATTTAAACAAGTTCGGGAGGAAGAGGTCCAAAGTTCTTACTCGGAGGAAGGTGACAAAAACAAGAAGGATTATTAGATTGAGGATGATGCCATTGCATTTGATGACAATGTGCCAATGTGCCAATGTGGAGGATGAATATCCATCGACAATCACTAGGTGGCATTGCCAATGTGACAATTATCTTGGGAGTTGAGGAAGCGATTGGTAACTAGGTATTCCTTGGGAAGTTAATTTCTCAAGAAAAAACTAACTTTTCTTGTGCTCCTTGCCTTGTAAATACTCCTTGCCTTGTAAATACTCCTAGCACTTTGGTTGGTACAACAAACCAAAATGTGGGTGTCTCTCTTTCACCTCTTCCACTAGCTACTCCTAAACTTGTGGTGCCAAAAGTATAGTTCTTGAACATGAGAAAATTCCCACTACCTAATGTTTCTCCGATTTTATAGTACAAGGAGAAGGTGGATGTGCTCTTGGTAGGCATCAATTTTTGGACTTGGTAAAAAGGGTATCACACTCAATAATGTCTTCACAAATTTGGAATTGCTTGATTCATCATGGCATCAAATCTTGTATATGTGCTTGTAATGTCCCCAATTCCGAGTAGATGGCCTAGGAGGCTTTTCGTTCGTCTTAGCCTTGGTCATACCCGAGGGGCTAACGACGTTGGAGGCTATTGGGTATGGATGTCTAATTACCACCTTGCTTTATGTTATATTTTGTTGTTGACATTAAGTTGGACGACTTGGTGGTAATAATTGTTATATTTTGTCGTTGGGTGACTATATGGTACTTTATTGTTATATTCTTGCGTTGGGGGTTACTTAAGTCCCTTTTTGGCGACTAGGGGATAAAAGTAACTTAAGTCCCTTTTTGGCGACTAGGGGATAAAAGTAACTTAAGTTACTTTATGTTTTTATGATTCTCCCTAGAAGGGGTCGATTGGGGTCTTTTTGGGCCTCTTGTTGCTTGGGGAAGTTATAAAAGGAGGTATGGGGGAGTAATAGAGCTCATTCTTACACACTCACATATTTTCTTATTGAGCAACTGCTGTTTGCAATCTTCTTGCTTGTGGAGTAAAATCCCACAGGAACCCTAGCTTCGGTGGTGAGAGATCCACTCCTAGCTAGTAGGGCACTCTTCGGTGGTGAAAGATCCACCCTAGTTTGTCATTTTGGAGCTGATTCAAGGCTGATATTCAGAGATATTTTTCAGAGATTCCAAGGAGGAGTTTTAGAGGGTTTCAAAGGCTTTTTGTGGAGGAAATTTGAAGGGTTGCAGATCTGATTTATTGCAGCATTCAAAACAGGGTTTGGCGCAGATTTCAGAGGTATTTTCGTGGATTTTCAGCCTCTCCCTTAGGGTGACATCACCCCTAGGGTTTTGCAGCAACTTTTAGGAGGGTTTCAGGTTGTTGTTTCCAGATCTGGAGGTTGGGTTCTCATCTATATCATTTGTAGATGTTATTTCCAGAATTTCAGATTTTTATCTATTGTATTTGCAAAGTTATGAATTTTTGAAGATTTCCAGCAGTTTAGGGCTTTCTAAAAATTATTGGCATTCATAAACTATTCAGAAAATTCCAAAAATATTTTCCTAGTTTTTGTTATCATTGTTGCAAGCTCTATATAAATTTTCGTGGGATTTGGATAAGTATTTTGTGAGTTATCAATAAAAATCAGTTCGCTGCCCTAGCTGGTTTATTTCCTGCAAAAATCAGAATTTTTATTTGCTGCAAATTTTATATATATTGTGGATTTTTGAGCAATATCCCTCTAGGGATATTTCAGTGCTTTAAGGAGTTACTTTCCGTTTGAGGTCTTATAAGTAGCAAGTTGGTAGGTTAGATGAGGGGCTTTGATATGCCCATATGGCTCATGCCGTACATGAACTAGTAGAGGTTAGAATTTGTGATTGGGTTGAGTATTTTTAGAAACTCAATACCTAGTCAATTAAGTGCTTCAAGGGATATTACATGTTGCTACATGTTTTGGATTTGTTTTATGATTTTGTGGTTGTAATAGGGAAAGCTTCTAGAAGACAATTACGAACCTCCGTCTTTGCTTACTCTTAAAAGAAACTAAATGATGTTTAGAAAGGAGTACTCAGGGGTGGTTGTTCCACCATTATGACCTTTCAAGGAAAAGGCACCAAGCCGAAACAAGTTGAATGTGGTCATTGATAACAAGCATATTTTGTCTCCTCATAAGAGGTTACATTTGAAACAAGTTTAGGAGGAAGAGGTCCAAATTACT
The DNA here is from genome assembly GCA_018340775.1 of Taxus wallichiana var. yunnanensis. Classification (NCBI taxonomy): domain Eukaryota; kingdom Viridiplantae; phylum Streptophyta; class Pinopsida; order Cupressales; family Taxaceae; genus Taxus; species Taxus wallichiana. The sequence continues at coordinate 373,199,880 of CM031234.1, read as the reverse complement.
TACTCGGAGGAATACAATGAAGAAATGAAGGATCATCAAAATGAGGATGACGCCAATACATGTGATGACAATGTGCCCATTGGGAGGATGAATATTCCATTGACAAGGACTAGGAGGCATTGCCAATACAACAATCATCTTGAGAGCCGAAGATAATAACTAGGTAGTCCTTGAGAAATAAATTTCTCTAGAAAAAACTAATGTTTCTTGTGCTCTTCACCTTGTAAATACTCCTAGTACTTTTGTTGGCACGTCAAACAAAAATGTGGGTAAGTCCCTTTAACCTTTTCCACCTCTTACTCCCAAACTTGTGGTGCCGAAAGTAGTAGTTCTTGTGCATGAGAAAATTCCCACTACTTGATGTTTCTATGATTTTCTAGAGCAAGGAGAGAGGACGGATGTATTCTCTGAGCAGCAACAATTTTGCTAAATTTGGTGATGGCAAGGGAAGGTGCAACGGATGGCAAATAATCTATATCGAACGATGATAAACAAAAATGCCACAAAGGTCACAATGTTTACTGTCATTTGGTATGGTGACTTTCCATTTTAAAAATACAAGAAAATTGGGAAAAAAATACAAGAAAATTTGAACAAAAACACAATTTTCATGGCTCTTCATTTTGCATAATTGAACATTGTAAAGAGATGCATTGAAAATATGAACATAAATAATATTCATAACATTGGAGATTGAACAATGGAGATTAAAATGGAAGATTGATGTTGACAAAAATGAATGCAAAATTACAAATATTTGATTACTAGATTATTATGAAAATAACTATATTAACAAAGTCTTAAGTCTCTTATGACTACGAAAATCAGAAAATCAAAATATAACAAGTGCATTCCAGCCATGTCAAAATGCTAAGCTGTAAGCATGGATCAATAGGCTCATAATCATAGTGTTGTCAACACATCTCCCATGCATCCCAATAGCTCATCCATGTTGGACTTTGGATTACTTGGCCCCTCCGTTGAGACCCAACCAATTTTGGCATCAACCTTCCTTGGCTTCTCGGTCCACATCCCATTTTGTTGATGGTTTCTCCTTGTTTCAATTTTCTTGCAATCTAGGAGGCGCATACCTCTATGTGCAACAATTAGCTTCTCTCATTCTCGTAGAGATAAGCCTCTTACTCTTGATAGAGTGGATGAAGCTATATGTGGGCCAATTCCTTTTAGTGGTAGATGGGCTAGAAACGTGTGAGAAGGCAAATGACAAGTGTCGGTAGGATTGTCAATTTTTGTGTAGCTGCCATCATCCTCTAGCATCATCTTGCATTAGAGTGAGTCGATCCTCCCTTGCTGTGGTACTTTGGTGTCTCGAGCCTAGAATATGTGTAGTGGGGGTTCAGCTTTTCCCATTTGTGTTGAACAATGAAATGTGTTTACTCGTCATAGAATGCCAAGGTGGGGTTTCTTTCTTGTGAATTGTGTCTCTCATCTGACCAAGCATAGTATCAATGGTTTCATCTATCTCTACAAGGTTAGGAGAGTTAGAGTCACCATATTGAATGACAATAAACATAGGTGGCACAAAGGACACGATGTGCCTTACATTTAACCAAAAATATTTCTAACCACCACACCCTTCACTATATCGCCTTGCACTATCTTGGACTCCCCCACGTTGCCCACTCTTGAGTCATAATCATAAGCTGCAAGGGTTCCTGCTACTCAAGTGTCCTCTCCAATACTAATATGGTGTGGAATAACAAACAGATGTTGTCTCCAAAGGTTTGATGAATTCGTTTCTTGAAAAAGGTACGTACAATTTATTGGCTCATAAACATCTACACCTCTAGAACTTGTCACCACCTGTTTCACACTGCAATTTTTCCAATATCTTTTGTTGCATTGTTCATTGCATGTGCAAAACAAGCGAAATAGATGAGCCTAAAGGAAGCTTAATTAACTTTCTTGCTGCCTGGCAGACATAAGGTGCATTTGTAACTACATGCTCAACATTGGCAGGGTAAACCTTCCCCATGATATCCTTCATTATTTAAAAATGAAAACCAGCATCCTTGTGTGAATGATCAATAGCTCTAAGGAAGTAAGGTTTTACCTCACATGTGTTGATAACATTGATGAGTGGGCGATGCCTAATATCCGTCTACCCATCCATGATAATAGAACACCCTATTTTCTCCTATGTCGCCTTCATCTCCTTTTAAACACATTTGCTTTTGAGTAGTTTTTGTCAAGAATGTAGGTTCTCAATTTAGTTTCTTCATAAGTTCATATAGACACATAAGATTGACTTGCTTTATATGCTTTATAGAACTAAGCTATATGAAATGGGATACCGTTCGCAAAATAAGTAATTAAATTATTAATTATTTGTAGATTCTTACTCACGTGTGTCTAAGTCATCTCAAGATTACTTTCACGAGTAATGACATGTAATGAGATTGTAATAATAATGTGACAAGGGAACCCACTTAGCAGTTAGCACACAATCACTGTAAGCATCATTGGCTGCATGTTATTTGGATGCTACTTCTCCCAACTTCACATGAATATTTGGAACCCTAGGAGCTGGAGAAGAAATCCTGGAAGTTTTCGTGGAAGAAAGCCTAGAAAAGGGGTGGGCATATTGGATGCAGCAGCAACAGAATGTTCCTCGTTAAACAACTTCTGCATTTCAGCCCTATTTGCAAGCAAATACCAACTAACCCTGGGGATGCTCCCCTTCCTGACATGATTCCAAATATTTTATTTAACATGGTGTTCCCCTCTAAATTTCTTGGATTGTTTGTGTCAAGAATAGTCACAAACTGAAATTGGTTGGTTTGAATGGCCTCCTTGCATATGGCTTCAACAAAGGTGATGGGCATTCAAATTAGGTGGAACTATCAATCGAACAATTTCTCTCCCTTGCCCACCCCACCCCACCCCACCCCACCCCACGTCCACTCTATTTCTCACATATCCATCCTCTCATTACTACTTAAACACGTCGTAACTTGTAGATTGCTGATGTAAGGCATTTTCCCTAAACAAAATGGTATAATGCTTTTTAAAAAATGTAGCAAATGCATAAAAATCTCTCTCCATGCTGAAAATTTCTTTACTTGCATTCAATTTCTTATCTCTTCTTTCTTATCCTTTTCTCTTTCATGCAAATGAATGTAATAGGTGAACTTAGGATTTTGGGGGTGTACTAGGTTGGGCACCTTGGTGGCCCTCTGACCTTTTTTCTGCTTCAAATATATTTTTATTTAATATTTTATGTTTACATGTCATTGGGAATGTCTTGGTGTACGTAGTTTGGTCAAGGGACATCCTAATAACCCCTTATAGGTGAGGGACGTCCTCGGAATTTGAAAAAAAAACGGATGCCTGGATGATTCCCTGAGGGGCTGAAACGTTCTAGGGATGGTTATGAAAGGAAAAAGAGGGTGACACTGGGGAGGTAGTGGGGATTGGGGCGGGCAGGGGCAGGAACATTTCTTTTCCATCCCCTTGTACCCAAAACACAAGTAGAGTTCCCCTGTGCTTCCTGAGGGTCAGGGATGCGTCCTTGTGGAACATTGCCAATACTGTTATTATTGGCATAGATTGAAAAATTGTCATAAGGTTCTATTTGTCACTCTAGGTTTTGAACTTGCCTTTGAATTCTTTGCACTTGTTATACTGATTTATTGCCAGCAATTTTCCATGTCTGACAAGGAGATTTTTCAAAGCACTTGGTTTACATTTCTGGCAAGGATTTCTGTATTCACATTTGTTGACAAATATAAAGCCTACTTCCTGCTGATTTCTTCATCTAGACTTTGGTACCGGAGGAAGGACGTCAGCACTTGAAACAATCTCACTCTTCTCTCTTTCGCTGTTGGTAACTTTTCATATAAGACGTTAGTACTTCAATAAAATATCATAGGATATTATTTTGAATTGTGAAAGATGAATATGGGTGCAGACATTTACTTTTAAGAACAGTGAATGCTGTAAGGAACTTTTTCACTGCAAGCCTTTCATCCCTGACAAGATAATTTTTATAGTTCCACTTCAGTTTTTGTGTGAATATATGGTTTTTTCAAGTATGTATTCTATTGCCCCTTGAGGTTGAAATATTATAGAACTTTATAATGTGTCAAAATAAATATGTCAAATTATAATGTCGTTAAATATAGTATTTCCTGACTGAAAAATTTAGAGCATGGTGTTTATCATAATTTTGACTTTGGTGCCTCTTTGAGCAGGTGGTCACGTGGAGTGGACATAAGGCGAAAGTTGTGTTGTTACTTTTATTTGGAAAACATGTTTTAAGCCTTGATTTACATGGCTACCTTTTATATGGACTGCTGTTGAATTGAATCCAAACAAAGCACTAGTTGGGCAAATACAACTAGGAGAGAAGTTTTCTCCAAGTTGCATTATGCATCCAGACACTTACCTAAACAAGGTAGGTGGTATCATGCCTTTATTCCTTCATTTGGACTACTAGGCACTAAAAGCATTTTTGGCGCATCTTTGATTAATATTAGGATGGTAAATTTTGGATGTTGGGCCAGTAGATTTTGTCTTTTGATTTGCTGGAAATATGAATAATTTTTAAAGTCAAGAATATTACAAGTGCAGGTCCTCGTTGGGAGTGAAGAAGGGATTTTGCAACTTTGGAACATCAACACACAGAAAAAGCTTTACGAGTTTAAGGGATGGGGATCCTCCATTCGGTGCTGTGTCTCATCTCCAGCTTTAGACGTGGTTGGAATTGGTTGCTCAGATGGAAAAGTTCATGTCCATAATTTACGATACGATGAAGAGGTTGTTACATTTACGCATGCAACCAGAGGTGCAGTTACTGCATTGGCATTTAGGACAGGTACAGTATTTTAAAATTTTATTCGACATAAAATACTGTCCTTCAAAAACAGCAAATCAATGATTTCTGAGGTCCATAGATGAGAACATATCTGTTTGAACTAGCAAACTAACGGAAAATTAGGTGTATAGTTGACTATCTATTGGAAATGAAATTCTCTACTAGGCAATTTTTGTGAGGGATGGAACTGCATATCTTTCATATACTGGTATAGATGGTAAGATGAACACAATTATTCTAACTGACAAATGATATGACCATTTCACATTATTGTATTGGTCTGATTTGTTTCTGTAAATTAATTTCATTTTTTTTTGAGGGTCTTGGAATGTTAAAGCGATGTATGTGCACTTGTAGATTTATGGAAGGGTATGGTTATTTATATCTTGGTTTAGTTAAATTTGCAAGTCGTATGCTTGGTGTCCAATGAACCTTTACTACTCATAACTATGTTTATTTGCAGAGGTTTTCAAAATGTCAATCCTGGTTTATATATTTGTTGCAATTTTATGGCATTCAACATAAAATTACAGATTTGTGTTAAGCAATTGAAGGCTTCCACAGGCATTTTTAGTTTAATTTCTTTTTATGTCATGAGTTAACTGCTTTCTTTTCGTATAGACGGGAAACCTGTTTCACCAGCATTAATTTTTCTTTTCTTTTTTTTTTTACATGGATAATATTATATCTTATGCTGGTTTAGTTTCTTCTCTAACCAATTTTTGTTCTATGTTACAAGTTTAATTTTCTCCTTCATATAGATTGGAATTCTCTAAACAACATTAATTTTTCTTTTGTTTTTCAGATGGACAACCTCTTCTAGCAGCTGGAGGTTCCTCTGGGGTAATAAGTGTATGGAACCTTGAAAAGAAAAGGTTACAGTCAGTGATAAAGGATGCTCATTATTCGTCCATTTGCTCTCTTTACTTTTTTCAAATGAGCCCGTCCTGTTGAGTTCAGCAACAGATAACTCAATCAAGGTGAAAATTTATTCGTAGTATTGCATATTTACTTTATGGGACTAGCCAAATTCTGCAGTAGAATGAGGCAATTTAGTTATTTGAGAATAGCTGATGTCTACTCTGAGATATATATTTAGGTTTCAAGTTGCTTCTATATACTCTTTTCTGTCACGTTCTTTCTGAATTAATTTGCTACTTGTTTTTAGAGTTTTCCTTTCCTACCAGAAGAAGAACTGTACAATATACTGAATATATAGTTTTATTTTTTATTGAAAAATGGTAGTTTTGATTTTTTTAAAGACACTATAAACCTCACCCCCTTCTTATTCTTAGATGTGGATATTTGACACAAGTGATGGAGAAGCACGCCTATTAAGATTTAGAAGTGGTCATAGTGCCCCTCCTACATGTATAAGGTAATATTCTTTGCTTATTTTAATTGCATTTGAATCATTTGCATGTAATCCCTTGTTAGAATGTACAAGGACTAAATCACATGTTTTTTAATATTGTAGTCATGGTTGCTGGGAAAAAGGTACAGGTATTGGTATGGCGTTTTTCAGAAAATAAGATGACGGGTTTGGGAGAACAAATTTTGACTTTTCTCATTTAATTGTAGTTTAGGTTTTTAACTTTTCACATGTCATTTAATTTTGACGCATCTTTTGCCGATATCTAGTTTCTGTTCTTTAAAAGCCATTCCATAATAACCAAAAACCATTGCATAATAATTAAATTATCGATAGATACATCTTATAAACCTATCAATCAATAATTTAATTATTATGAAATGGTTTTTTAAGTACGAAAGCTAGATATTGGCAAAAGATGCGTCAAAATTAAATGACATGTCAAAATTGAAACCTAAACTACAATTAAATGAGAAATGTCAAAATTTTACGGGGCTCCTATCTATGCTTTCTATGGGGTGGGGCTTGACCAGGGACTCGACCAACTGCAGGAGACTAGGGGGCTGGGGCACCTCAAATTCAAGAAGACAACCGCATCCACGCTCTCCCTTTAGAGTCGAGTATCGCAACCGCTTCGAGCTGGATTGGGAACCTGCACACCCCATATATAGTTCTACTAGACTTCTCTGAAGGAGGCCCTATTTATATATGGGGGCGGCTAGGCTATATACAATTTAGCTCCCGGTTCTACTATGGTGAGGGCTCCCCCTCTCCCCCATAAATAGGGGAGCAGAAGCCCTTGCCCCCTCCCTATATATCTTATCTATGGGGGGTGCTCCCCGCTTGGCCATACCATATATCTCCAATTCATACCAATCAATAGAAAGTTGGGATGGCCGCATCTATATGCTGGAGTCCAAAGCGAAACCGTTTGAAGAGGATATCATCTAGAGCAAAACGGGGATATTACTCAACCGATTCATCACGTGCATCACCAACCTCCTTAGCTATATATGGTGGGGAGTAGGTTGGCATACATAAATAGGGGCCCTCTACTCTCTATAGACCCCGTATATAGATATAGAAGTCGAAGCCTTTCTCTATATGGGGGAGAGGAGCCCGGGTTGACCGACCGACTAACCTATGCATATGTTCTATATAGAGCCCCCATATATATGGCTGTATCCAAGGATAGGATAGTACCGGTCCCTGGGTGGTACTAAGCCCATATAGAATAGGCGGGGAAGGTTGCACCCTGTCAGATATATATAGAATAGGGGCTCGCTCACCTCGCCCTTCAGTATATATGGCATCCCATACTCCCATACTCTATAAGGTGGGGCGGTCAACTAGAGATTAATGTTTCCTCGCCATATATCTAATCTAATCTATACTAGGAGGGGGCCCAGTCATCACCTGTAGTACCCCAGATACAGATAGTGACGGTTGTATATATAGACATAGATCTACATGCAAGTAAGATATATATTCCCATCCCACCCATATCCCATATATAGAGAGGGGAAGGGGGGCGGGCCCATCTCCCCAGTTCGGGCCCATCTACATCTATGGGGCAGGGATAGGGCTCTAAACTAGAAACATACACACACCCATATGTATATATATACATACATGCATTACACCACATGCCATAACAAAATTTAAAAACTTAAATTACAATAAAATGAGAAATCTCAAAACTAAAACAAAAATTAAAATTAAAAATAGATAAAGAATAAATATAATATACTAAAATTTGAATAAAGTAAAAAGTAAAAATAAAAAAATGAATAATTTAAATTATAGTTAACTATTAAAATTTTAGATTAGCTATGCCCTACATCGTTGGCAGTGTTGTGGCACTTCAACAGAAATGCCCAGGGCATTGCTGTAAAATTTAAAAGTTAAGACTCAAAATTGCCGAACGGGAACTGATGAAATCCATCCACATTGACTGATGAATTCAACCTATATGTGATTTGGGTGCTTTTGACTACAATTTTGGTGACTGCAATTGCCATTCTGGCAAATTTGATTGCGATTCTGGTGACTAAACTGCAATTCCAGCGACCGCAACTGTGATTTCGATGATTGCAATTGCAAATCCAATGCAATTCACACATTTAGGCTTTGAATTAGGGCTGTGAAGGAAATGACACGATTTTTGCCAGGGAATGTGAGGGAGACATTGAAAGTCTCTGTGTATGGGAGATGTCTCCGTATCCATCTCCCATATCGAAAACATGCCCTTGGTAGTGGGGGATGCGTCTCCCTGCAACACTAATTATAGTGTTTGGTTTTATGTGCCCCACCCATATAGCAGGGATTTTGTATTGTTGCCACCTTTTCTTAGATATTTTTAGGTGCACCATGCTATTTTATGAACTACTTGATTTTAGATTTCATGTCTAATAACATTAACGGAATTCAAAGTAAAAAAATATTCCATTGTTTTTAATCAGCAATTTTAAGTGAATATCAAACATTAACGGAACTAGAAATTTATATACATGCATGAAATGTCAAAAAAATAATGGAGATATTTAAAAACCTTGTTTGTTGTTTTATCTTTAATGTGTATTGTGCAGAGAATTTATTATTCATCAATTGTATGTTCTTTTCCATAAGAAATTATTGTTAAAAAATTTGGCAATGAAAAAGTATATAGCCACTTATAATAAAGTTGCAAGTAGAAGATTTTAAACCTTATTTGTTGTTTTTGTTTAATGTGTACTGTGTGCAGATAATTTAGTATTCTTTAATTGTATGTCGCAGTTTGAATTTCCATAAGTAAACTACGTAAACAGATTTTTTGGTTATAAATGTTGGCACTGATTTTTTTATAGAAAATTACAATAAATAATGGTAAAAATAGTAGGCGTTTGCATGAAACAATGTGAATTAAATAGAGAAATTATATTAATGTTGACGAATGACCAAAGCTGTTCAAAGGAACTTAGAATATACCCAATTACAATAGAAAGTGCTAGCGTAAAAGGGCGCTAGGATAAAAACTAACTAAACAAAAAGAACTAAAGCATTGAAAACAAAGATAGATTCAAGGTGAAGAGCTTGGGTGAAAAACTTGTCTTAGACAATGGACTGATGAACAATCTGTTTGCAATGGATCATATGTTGAATCATGTGAGTGGACCTTTCTCAATATGAGCCTAATCAATGGATGCCAAACTAGGTCCCCAAAAATTGAACCCATACACAGTGTGAGCTTGATGACTTTGTCAACAAGGTGCATCTTCTAAGGGATGTACTGGAAATGAATTTGAAAACATTAATTCTCCAAGACAAAAAGGAGGCATATCCCCTTGCAAAGACCCGAATAGGAGGCAAGCTTCATACTAAAGAGGGTTTGGAAACTTGGATCCCCAAGAAAGTGGAGGCTGATGTGATCTCCAAAGGTTTCCCTTTAATGAGGAAAAAGGGAATTGAAACCGGGAAGGAGAACCTTTGTAGGTGTTAAATATCACGATTTGGTTTTGCTAAGGCTGACCATAAGTTGGCGAAGCTTACAAAAACGAGCAAGGACATCTAGTTGTCTTTGTAAACCCTCGGCAGATTGAGAGAGGAGAACAACATCCTTGGAAAAAACAAGTCTCACGATCATCGCATCATGTAAAATTCAACCATTATCAACATGGGTATGTTGTCAAAGAAAATCCTCTAGCTCATTAATGTGGACATGAAAGAGAGTTGGTGATACATGGCATCCCTAATTGGCCCAAATGTTACTCTTCAAAGCTATAACGGTTTTGAAGTATGAAGTTCCCTAGCAACTGTCTCATAGAGCTTCCTGGTGGCAATAATGAGAGAATCTAGAATGCTGATATCACACAACTTCTGGAAAAACATATATCTCAGAACCGAGTCAAAGGCCTTCCCGAAGTCTAAAATGCAACAAAAGACCTTGGAAGACTGATGACAAGCCTCAATAATAGCTTAGAGTGTAAAAATCTTGTCAATTGTTTGATAATCTCTTCTGAAGTCGGCTTTCCGCCCAACTCTAAAATTACATCTCTCCAAGTGCTCAGAAAGCTGCAAGTCTAACATTGTGGCAAAAAAATTGGCAAACGTATGTCCAATTGTAGTAGTCCTGTAGTTGCTAGTGTTGGAGCTATCCCGGCCTTACGAATAGGATGGATTTGGGACCATAAATGGGGAACTCTTGAGCAAACAACCTCGTTAAAGAGATATGCCAATCGGGAGGAAAGGGAATCCACACTATATTTGAGGAATCCAGCTTAGCATCCCTCTCAATCTGCTGCTTTTCTGGTACACAATTTCCAAATAACCCTTCTGACTATGCTTGCAAAGAAAACAATAAAGGATGGTGGAGTGGAGGCTGTAATGCCTCAAAACTAAATACCCAAATTACTACTTAATTCACCGTAAATACGAGCTAATTTTATTTTTGTTTAGTTAATTCAGCTACATTAGTTTAGTTGCTATAAACTTAAATTTTCATTTTCAACGCGTAAATTTGAGAACCGATTTCCACGGTATATTTTCCTTTGCAATTGTTTGCAACACAAACTGAAATACCCAATGCTTGATTTTTAACACAGCTATTTAACTCTATCATTCAGGAGATAGACGAAACTTTCCAATCAAATTCCACTTTCAACTTCATTCTTCCCAACATTAAAAATTTCAATGAAAACCTATAAACCAACTTGTTCAGATATCAAATGCACTTTAACTTGTATATAAAAGGGTAAGGAGAAATAAACATTGAAATTTTGTTTGTAATATCTTTCTTCATTCAAGTAATGCTTTCAAACACAACAATAACAAAGGCTTGTACAGCATTTTTTCCATAAGTAAATTTGCAACTTTTCATTGGATTTACACCAGCAAATAAATGCACATTGTTCTCCCATTTGATCCATCTCTTACACAGGTTTTAAAGTACCGCTTTTACAACTTTTTATACAACTTCCAAATAACCCATTTGACTATACTTGCAAACAAAACAATAAAAGATGGTGGAGTGGAGGCAATGACAACAAGCTGGTTTGGGATGTTGTAAAAATAAGTGACATAAGAAACCTCAGCTTGGGGGTCTATGTTTGAAGCTTGGGTTTTGAGAGTCCACCAAAAAGTCTTAGGGGAATAGTGGAGGGAAACAAGGAGAGCAGTTTGTCTAGACGTAAGGAACTCACGTTTATTTTGTTGCAGAACACAATTATACTCTATATAGGAGGGTGGTATGGAGGAGGCTCATGGGTGCGGGCAAAGCGAAATCTTTGATTTATAGATTTACACTCATTATCGTACCAACAGTTCATAAGGTTGGGACCTGTGGGGATGAGGTGAGCTAGAGCAGTGCACCTCTCGGGCAAAGCGAAGTCTCCGATGCATAGATTTACACTCATCGTCGCACCAATGGTTCATAAGGTAGGATCTGTGGGGGTGAGGTGAGCTAGAGCAGTGCATAATGTGGGACACCGGTCAAGGGTGCATCCCAAAGGGCATAACATTGAAGCTCATACATGGACTCTACGACCGGGTGAGGGAGGGAATAGTAGTTGCACATAAGTTGGGAAAGTCGGGTAGTGTAGTCAATGTGTACTCATCATTGTCAATGTGGATCTTGATGTGGTGAGTGTTGGGGGCATAGTGGGAGTGTGGGGGAATAGGAGTGAGAAGCAACATGAGGGGGAAGTCAAGGGAGAATGATCGAAAAGAGGGAACTAATGGAAAATAAGGAAATGCTGAATGTGGGAGATGAGGGTATGGAGAAGGTGCCTCATGTAGGTTGTGTACTAGTGCTCTGTTTTCTTCATTCTCTTAGTAAACAAAACTCCTCTAACTCCTACTCTTGAAGGCATAATTTGTCTTGGTGCCTCACGTAGGTTGTGTACTTTTGCTCTGTTTTTGATTCTCTTAGTAAACAAAACTCCTCTAACTTCTACTCTCGAAGACATAATTTCTCTTGTGCAAGATCACGAACATGTGTATGGTGTGTCCGTATGTGCACTAAAATCTGAATAGGTGTTTAGGGGTCCTTGCAGAGGCATTGGAATTGTGGAGAGGAACAACATTGTCCGTTGAAGAATAATGGGAAACTCTAGATAAAGGTCAAGGTATGGATCTCCATCAACATGCTGAACGAAGGATAATGAGGCGGGGAAATAGGATATTGCGATGAAGACATCACGAGATAGGAGGCGGGCCCCTTTGAACATTCAACCACACGTATCTGGAATGGACATTAGAAGCAACCAACAATACTTTGGACCTAATGTTGTCATGAATGATGCAAGCTACTCCACTTGAACCACATACACCATAAGATTTATGGGTCTCATGATGACAAGGTGAGTCCTAGAAGCAACTTTATAATCGGATGGAGGCCTTGTTTGGGGTTCTCATGGATCTTAATAAGGAAGATGATATTTTGGGTATGCAACCACGTCTTGGAAGGTACCCACAGAAGACCCCACAACACCATTATAGTTCCAACAAACAATGGAGATGCCACTATTACTGTTAGAGACCCCATTGTGCCATCATTTAGATGGTAAAGAATGTTACCACCCTCGGGGTGGGGAAGTACGGATCACAACCCTGCAATCCTGAATGACTGCCCATTTGTTTTATTGTTTGGAAGCGATAACTAAGGCTTGAGCCTTCTGAAGCTACTGCACTTGGGAGCCTAGTGAGACCAGCATTTATGTAGATTATACTAGGGAGGAAAAAAAGCTTCCTTTATATTTCAGAACATTTAAATGATCCTCTATCAATTGGATCTTGATAATAACAGTATTATTAAGAGACGCGTCCATGCCTAGATGAGAGAGATGCCATTCAAGTCTAGGGATTCCCTGTAAAATGGTATCCACTACTTGCAAGGGATCTACAGGCTTTAGGGAAGCCGCAAACTCAAACGTTAAGGGCCTTGGTTTGTAACATCATCCCTACCAATAACCAATGACTAAATTATATGAATTATATCAAATTAACATTTAAATTATATTCCTTCTTTTACCGAAAACAAGAAATAAAGAGGAAATGGGTTGTCACAGTTATTGAGTTGTTGCTTGATAAAATAATCTGACATAAAATCTAATAATGTTAGTCTGTAAATACAAGCTAACAAATATTGACTAGAGTTAGGAGTACATTATAACCAAGTACTTTTATTTCTCATCTCATTGAACCAATAAGCAAACAATAATGTGTTGATTAATTCATCGGATATATGTGGAAATGGAAGTTAAATGGTGACCACAAATGTGTTGATTATTATAAAAAAATGAAAAACTTTTCATTTCAGCCTACCAGGGTGTTGCAAATAGATTTCCAAGTAGTTCACATATTTGTTTGCCACGATATACATAACAAATAATACCAGCTCAGATCTATACAAAATCCAAGTCTGCAATTTACTGAAAGGTGCTACTCTCAATATAAAATTATATTTATATATTATATTTTAGAATATTCACTTATATTCTTTTTACAATTTTTGAATTATTATATAAATTTTACAATATTTTGAATTATGTATTGATATTTAATCAAATATTGTTTTTCATAAATAAAATGAGGGGTTTTATTTGGGCCCTCACTCGATGCATAGAAAAGGATACACATGAAAAGTAGAATAAAATCTAACATAAGGCAAATGGCAATGCCCAATTCCTTGAAACATTTTACTAGTATTCAAGTAAAGAAAAGGTGGCCATGCACACCACTGAAATACTTTCTAGGGAGAACTTCAGAGAGAGTGACACACCCACAAGCATAGACAAACAAAGTTTACACCTTCAGTGAGAAAACTACCATCTCCAAAACCACCTAGCAGCACCAGTTAAAACAAACTACCAGCCAACAAAATCCACCGCCTCACCACCTGTCCAAGTACAACAGAGGAGAAAAATTTATTTAGGAGAGGTAGGCTTTTCAGCAGGATCCCTGTACTCACTTTTCACTCCCTTGTCTTGCAGTCCAAAGCCCTTGTTTTCCTTCTTGTGCTGCATGGGGTCAAAATCAATTGGATTAATGTTTGGTTCACCTTAAATATTCTATATGGTGATATTATGGAGTAAGGTCAGTAAGCATCTGGGGGCGAGCGCCTTGATCACATTTGTAATGTTGGGTACCTTAGATTGGATGCTTATTGAGTCAGGCGATCTCGGTGTTTCCATTTTTCAAGATCTGCATCAGCAATGACAATCAGTGTTGCACACACATGATGCACTTTATGGTGTTGATGATAGCATTGATAATGGCAGAATTTTTTGACTGATTATGACACGATGGATTACCTTCTAAAATAACATTGGTTTGTATTTATTTTCATTGGAATCACTTAAGTGTCCAAGAGCGTGTCTGTCGGGTTTTCCATATTTGCATGGCAATGGGATGTAATTCTTCCCTGATTTCTGGGCTCGTTGGGGATTTGCCTTGACAATTTTCCACAGATGTATTGTTGCCATCTCTTGACAGAGATAATCGCAACGCCTTTAAAAGTAGAAGTGAAATGGTGTCTAACAAAGTGCACACAATTCCTGTAAGCTTTCAGCTAAGTGCTCTCAGTAAGATTCTGTTTAATGAGGAAGATTTTGGAACCTTTCTGGCTGAAGATGAGGCTGGGGTATTTATGAACATTAACTCCTTCGTTGTAGATGCCTGCACTCCTTCACATCCCAGTCTGGACTTCTGAGTAGATTTGTTTACAAGGAGGTGAAAACGAAGTAGAGAATCAGTTGTAAAGTAGTGGGAGAGAAAGAAAGCCTATGAGAAAATCCTGCAAGCCAAATTTAGGGTGCTAGAGCAGTTGAGTTATTCTAGTGTGGAAAATGTGACGTTAAGGTTTGAGTGAAGGATTCCAAGGTACATTGTGATGGCGGTGGAGAAAACCCTGCAACGATTTTGAAGGATGCCTTAAAGATGGATTTCCTGTTGTGCACTATGATAATGTGGGTAATGATGATATTTAATCTTTCATCAGCGATGCTATTGAAGAGAGCAGTTGTGGTGGTGGGGATAAATAAGAAGAGTCAGCAGCAACAAAAATGTGGATCCAAGGATATGTCACCTGGTTTGTCTGCCTGCAAAAGTCGTGAATGGATCCGCTGTCCAGAAACACTGCCACATTGGTGTATATTAAGAGGGCCAATGGCTTGGAAATTCATTGGTTTGGTGCACATGAATGTGATCTGGAAGATAATGTCCACCCTGGGATTTGATGTGTCTGTGCAGGTGGATAAGTTGGTAAAATTCTCGTTGACGATGATTACAGTGGTTGCTTTCACTGTGTTGGCTTCCCGAGTGATGCTTTGAGGCGAGCAGCGGAATGAAGTACACATAGAGCTTTTCATTGTTATTGCTGTGCACATCACAATTTTGGCTGATGACCAACTTGGAATTGAGGCAATTGGCAGGTGAGTGGAACATTGAAGAGTGGTTCACTCAAGTTGTAATTAGAGTTGTCTTGAATTAAATCTTATATTCTATGTGCTTTCCCATAATTGAAGTACATGGTTTATTAAGCTCATGCATAAAGTTTGGTTGGGAATTAGTGCATCTTGGTTTCTTATGTCTAAAACTACCACAGATGACAACCAGCATTATATACACCACGTGAAAGTAACAACCAGATGCACCAATTCCCACACTACAAAATACTACACATGCAACTTGTAACATATTAAGGTTATATAGAGGATAAGTTACTAGGATACATGTAACTTGTAACAAATTGTGACACTAGGACAGCCAAAAAAACACACTGTGCCAAAAGACACATGGCTTTTCCGTACAACATCTAGCTGGAATTTAGCACTACACATGTAAACACCTTTATAACTCCTAGATAGTACGGAATCTGTATGTACCAATATGGAATGTGATGGCACAATGCGATTCTATGTGCAAGCCCTGAATTAAATTTTAGCCTAACATCCATGCTAGCCCATGGGTAATGAGGTAAATTTGCAAAGCCATGTTCAACTAGACTAAAAATGCATCATGCTGTTGCCACTATTACAGGGCCAACAAATATTAGTGCATCATGCTGTTGTTACTGTTGCAGGAAGAACATATACTAGGTATTGCCAGCTAGAAGGCAGTTCCACGTGTAATGAACATAAGGCATATCCTTCCTGTGACCTGATAACTCTCCCATGAACTCCGTAGCCTTTTGTAGGCCGGTGCCAGTTTATATTCATGTATATAGGAGTTTCCTAAGGCTTTTATGCTTTACGAGCAATGTCATAAAATACTGCAAACATTTGTAAAACCAGAAAGCTGAGATAAACAAATAAAATTCAAATGTTTGTGTGCACGGGTGAGGAGAAAGGGATTTGCATAAGGCAAACATTCATAAAACAAGAATGATGAGAAATACAAATAAAAATCAATTGTTTTTGCACACAGCTGAGGAGGAAGAGGTTTGCAGGTTATCTATACAGAATTCGACCCCTTATGTAGGTTGATTTTCCTCCATAACAGGGAATTGATTGCAAACAGCTTTGGAATGACACTTCTTCAGTCTGTTACAGCAAGTACCATTTCAGTTTCAACAATAAAGTATCAATCTGGTATACATGCAAATATGATATGCTATTCTATGACTATATATATAATAACAAGTATAAGTCTGATGTATTAAAATCTGGTATTCATGCAAATATTATATGCTATTCTATAAGCTGGCTCTCCCCTTCTAAACTTTTTTCTTTTCGCAAATTGTATGAACTCTCCCTTCCTTTTTAATCTCATACTTTCTTGAATAGCTCTAAATGTAACTAGTAATTCTGAGTAGAATAGAGTTCCTGTACAAAAAAGGAATATTTTTCAAGTGTTTGTGCATGTTGTATAATCTAGCAAATTGTTAATGTAATCTAATATCTGAGATGTAATCTTAAGTGCATAATAAAAAATTGAATGATTTTGCTGGAAACTGAAGGTATTATGGTAAAGGGAGGCATATTTTATCTGCTGGGCAAGATCGTGCTTTTCGAGTTTTCTCTGTTATACAGGTTTGCAATTATTTTTCATCCAATTGTTTGGCTGCATTGCACCTTTTTTCATTCTATGTCGGGTCTTCATTTTTTACGTTTCCTGTTTAGTTTTGTCACCTAGTATTTGCTGTACCATAAATGTGGTTTAAATATTTATATTGTTTTATAATCATTCCAGTTCCTGCGCATGTTATATTTCCATTTTTATGAGGTACATGCTGAATCATATTCAAGAAATTGCCCCAAACTAAGATATTTATACTATGCCTAACAGGATCAACAGAGTAAAGAGCTTTCTCAGGGTCACGTTGCAAAACGGGCCAAGAAACTTAAACTTAAGGTGGGTGTATTCTACAATTTTCTTTATGCACTTTCCAAAAGGATTCTTAAATATGTCTCTTCCTAGTCCAAATGTAGAATAATGTGAAATCAGTCAGAACTGATCATATTTGTGTGGTGAAGTTTGTCGGAACTGATCATTTATATTTCATGGACATTCTAATGTTCCAATAAGCAATTACTCAGACTACTAATTCTTGACATCTAGTTGGTACCATAATGTGATAATTGTCAATTTAATGCAAAGAAATGCCCAAAAATACTGGAAAGGCTCTTTCATGCTATCCTTTTCTATGAGAGATATATAACAGACTGAATATTTTCACAGAATATATGATTCTAGCCTTTTTCATGAATTTCCTATTGACAACTGATTTATTTGTAGGAAGAAGAAATAAAGCTGCCTCCAGTTATCGCTTTCGATGCAGGTAACAATTGTTATCCATTCATTTAATTATTGAGTGAAAAGTCTATGTGAATACTGGCTACGTACTTTATTTAATCACCAAAAGTTAGTTTCCAATAGTACTCTTAGTTCACAATGCCACTTTATTTAATGATGGCACCATATTATATTAAAAACCACAAAATATGGCCAACTTGTCCTAGTAAAATCACAGTATTTATAAGGCTCTCTTGCCGTAAGAAATTGAGGACAATTCTTACTAGGAAGTGTGAAAAATCTCTTCCATTTTCATAATTTATCCCAGCACAAACCTCTCCTGAAACCTACACCTAAGGGAGGATTAGTAAAAGAGCTAAAATTATTATTTATGGAGTTCCACGTCAGTGTGATCTTGGTCCGGATCATCTAGAAGACCTACTTGGATCTCGTAGATGGATGCGCTCATCATCATTCTTGTGTTATCAGCTAGATGATCAAATTCATACTAGAATTCAGTGTTTTTTCGACAATCTATTCAGAAACACATCTGGAACCATTTAAAGATCATCTTCATATCTATGCTGCCTACACTCACCATGTAGATTAGAAATACACTTCCATGCCAGGCATATCCTCAAATCCTGTTGGTGTACCTGCTAAAAATTTGGAACCATCTCAATCATGGCAATCATGGCAGCAATATGCAAGTTTGTTCTAGATTTAACAATTATATTACCTTGTAAGATTGTGATCTATGCACACAGAGGAATTTTCCATGCTTGCAAATCCTGCTCTATTATTGATTTGTTTTGCATGACCACTAGCACTTAAAGGTGTTCTCCATGGTATACTGTGAGTTGAGGTTTTCCATACAGCTGAAATGTTATCCATGGTGTGCCTGCAATTGAGGTTCTCCGTGGGTACAAAATTACAAATAGTTCAGGTGTTCTTTTCGGTTTGCTAGGAATCAAGTTTCTTCATAGTATGGGCTGTAGTTGAGAAGTTCTCTATAGAATATTTATTATCTATTTATATCTATGTTGCCAGGAAACGGGTACGGGTGCTGGTCCGAAATGTGGAAACACTGATTTTAAAAAAACCTTGGGTACAAAATGTTACAGAAACGTCCGTACAATATATTATAAAAATTAAAAATTTAAATATATATATATATATAATCAAAATTTTAGTCCATGGACCATAAGAGATAATTGATAAAGCACTCAAAATATTTTGTATTCATTGAAGTTCTAAAGATTCATCATTCAACATGGTTACAATTTCAATGTTTCATATATACATGATTAGTTTAATGATTAGCTGCTCCTTGATGTCTCTTTGCTCTTCACAATGCTAAATGTTAGTTTAATGAAAACTGAATTTAGCAAGAGAAAAAAGAGAGTGTGATTTAGAATGGACCAAAGATGTCATTATATAGCTTTTAGGAAGTGTCTTTAGGAAGTTTGGGTGGGTAGATTAGGTTTAGGAGCAATAAATGTTAAAAATTAGTTTAAAATAAAATGTTTTTAGCTTTTAAAACTGAAAAACAGGCCAAAACGTACCAGAAACGTCCAGGACATTTCCGGGATGTTTCGTACCCTTTTCCGTACTGGAAACATTTCAGACAGGGTATGGGGGTGTTGGGGACGTTTCCTGGTAACTCAGATTTATATGATTTCAAAGGCTGGCTAGTTGTGAGAGTTGGTCAGCGTTCCAAATTTACAAGTCTGATTCCTAATAGGGAACAATGATGAATGCCAAGACATGCCTTTCCATGAGAAATTTGTTAACAGCATGTGCTGTATCATTCCTTGCAGGCCCGGTAGAAACTCCTGTTGAATGTATCCAGCTCTTAGCTAGTTAGTTATATATATATAGTTATACAAATTTGCCTTTGCTTTTTCTCCACCATGTGCTTGTACAGGAAGGCAATCTGTAAGCAATGTTTTTATATCTGAGCAGCATTAAAATATGATCTTTCAGATAGGAAAACACTACTTATATGTATGAAGGAATTGCATTGGAGACAAATGCCCTCATCGTTAGGAGTCAGTGAGCTTAGATTCTTAAAATTACTTAGTTTATTGGTTTTAATTGGGTTGTTTTTTTCTTGGTAATTGAATTTCAATGATCTTTGTCGTATTTCTGTATGCTAGTGTTGGCCATTCTTAGCACGGCATGATTGAATCTCTTTAGGATCTCCACTCCAACTCTAACTTTCTACATATAAAGATTACAGTGATCATCATTTGCACTTGGTTTTTCATAGGTCCCTTGTGTTAGTAGCTGATGTTTGTTCCTGATAAAGGCTGTCTGTTCATCATTTTGATTTATCCAGATTATCCAATGTCTGAAGTTGGCCTGATGGATTCACTGGGGTTATCACAGATAGTGCACTAATAATTTTTCATTTTGCAATTTCTTATTTACTAGAGTTGGCTTAATGGTTATATTGTCTCTTGATAGAGATTGTCTTTTTGGCTAAGTTACCAGGGTCGGGTTTAGCAGGTAGTCTGGTACCATTATGCTGTTTCTGCAATTTGTTTTGCCCTAGGTACGACCGTCTAAAAAAAATCTAAAATATTAAAAATATAAGGATTCTAGCCCAATAAACAAGAATTATCTACATAATATTTGAGTCTCAAAGCTGGCTCCTAATAAATTTGGAATCCAAGAGATGGCCATACCCATGCATTTACCAAGCAAAAAAAGAGGAATTGACCACATAATATGCATAGACTAAGCAGAATAACCACAAAGGACTACTGATAAATTGATACTGATAACTGGATGCCAAATATTTTGATAAATTTCAAATTCTAATTACTAAATCAAAATTAGCAATCATCACCATATTGCTCTTCTTCGAGAGCATCGTCATCATCATTATGTGGCTCATTAGAACCACAAGCAGTAGCAGTCACCAGTGCCATTGGCACTCCCATTAGCTGCACCATGTGGATCCTGCGAAGAAATCTTCTGCCCCTCTACATTGAGCAATTAAAGTTGGGCAATAGATGCATGAGCATCCATGTCAAGATGCTCTGGCTCTACAACCCAATGCTTCGTCACCTTTTCCTTGTTCTCGGTCTGCTTGTGTGATAGAACTGAAGGTGCAAATTTTCCTTTTGGGTTTTAGGGTGTTGTTTTTTTCATTTTTTCCTTGTCAAAGTATTGAATTTTTTTAAAGGAAAAATGGGCTTTAGGTCTCTGGGTTCATCCCCCAGTTTGGCCTGAGTACTTCTGCCTAAGGACCCAGGCCAAACCTAGGTGCGAATCCACAGGCAGAAAGCCCATTTTTTCGAATGTTTCTTCTCTGTTTCACCATTCATAAAACAGTGTTCTACTTTTCCAGTTTTTAGCAATATCAGGATTTCGAGATGAACTTAGTAAGTACATTATTCGACATACTTACTTTCAAGCTGTATATTTGCACCATGATCATACATTTTCTGGAACTGTTGATAGTTTACTGTTTTATGCACATCATTGAAATATGCAGCTGAGATTCGTGAAAGGGATTGGTGCAATGTTGTTACCTGCCATATGGACAATCCTTGTGCTTATACATGGCGTCTTCAAAACTTTGTAATTGGTGAACATATTTTGAGGCCATCTTGTGAGGTGCCAACACCAGTAAAGGTATATATTGTTCTTTCCTTTCGTAATTCTAGTTTCTCATTCTTTTGAAGGTGGTCAGCTTTTTCATACTTGAGCACCTAATTCAATTTGATTAAATAGGCAGCTGTACTTATAGAGAAGACTGATATATTTGATTTTATACCTGTTACTGCAGTCTTGCAGTATTAGTACGTGTGGCAACTTTGCCGTGCTTGGTACAGATGGAGGGTGGATAGAACGATTTAATCTCCAATCAGGGTTAAGTCGAGGCAGCTATGTTGATATTGGGGAGGAGGAACCTTGTGGACATCATGGAGCTGTAGTGGGTCTTGCCTGTGAGGCTACAAACACCCTTTTGATAAGCGCAGGCTACAATGGTGATATTAAGGTATTTTTGAGTTTTAATCTTTTCTGTGATCCTTGTAATGGTGGCAAAGTATTTTTTCATGCTAGTTATTGCCGAACTTCAAGCTGCATGCATCTTGACAAAAAGAAATTTAACCTGAAGTAAGTTATATATCTTATTCTCTATTTCAAAACCTGATCTATTCAACAAAGGAGGATATAATAGCAAATCAAATGGCATGAAGCAGTAGATTTCCTTAAAAAAATCCTATGCAACATGACTCGAGACAATCTACCCATATGCATATATAAACTCGGATCCTATAGGCAATAAACTACAAACCAAACATACACACAAACAAATATGAACTTTAATACTAATATTTGTATCATGCCTGCTAAAATAACAACATCACTTTTTAGCACCTATAGGCTGCCTGGTTCTGTATGAGACATTGTCAATGAGCATTGCCTCCTACACTCCTGGACAGTGGTGTTCTCTGTAGAAAAAATGAGTACTTATAGAAGTAAAATACAAAGGAAAATAAGACCTTTCAACATAGGGCTCGCTTGCCACCAAGGTGAGAAGGACACTCATCTCCAACCAGGCTTCCATTTCGTCCACTAAGCATAATATGCACGTGACTAATCAACTGGCTGCCTATAAATCTGAGGTTTGAGGGATGATGGATCAAAAACTACATCGAGAATTATACTTGATACCCAACCCGTTCACCAAAATTTACACTTCAGCCGTAACTCTGTATTTCCTTGAGTGGTTTGTTCTTGTTGGATTATAATTTTCTAAAAGATGAATTATCATCCTTTGACTGCCACGACATATCTATTGGCCTGTCTAACAGCTATTATAATTCGTGATATATCAATATTTATTTTGCAGTTTTTGTAATGACTTGCACTGAATGTCTTTCACCCTTTAGGAGCACATTCTGTGGATTGTCAAGAGGAGGTTTTGTTTGACAGCTATGGAGGTTTTTATTGGTATACCCGTTGTCCAGTTTATTAGCATAACTACTCATGATTTCTCCTACAGCCACAGGCTCATGTAGATAGGCACTATGTTTGCAATTGTGTATGTTACATGATTTAATTACGTTCATATAAATAACAATATTTGCAGTTGAGAGAACAGAACACAGAACATATTTTATGCACCAAACTATCCAAAACTCTACAAAATCCCACAGTATAAAACTCCTCTTTGTCAATTCCAAATTTAGCATACCACTTTCCAAGTAGAGTTGTCAGCCATGACCATGCCACAACCATCATGTACATTTCTCACAAAGTCCGGGGTTACTAGCAGTCACAGCTCTTTGACAATTAAGCCTACAAAAATAAGAAACCAAAGCTTCAGAGAAAACTTATACTCTATGTCACATGGTTCTTCGAATTTAATCAAAAAGTTCAAATTTTGCGAACTTTATTCTCATCGAACATGAACTCGAACTTTATCCATTATTTTTGCACGGGAAGTTTTTGACATGATTTTGCATTATTTTACAAATGTGTGTATATATACATATACCAACTGACAGTAGCGGATAGAAAGCTCTGTCCACTCCATCCCTGACATATTTATGTTTTTTCCAAAAATAAAAAAATACAAAAAGAATTGTTTGAATTTAAAGATGTTTTTTTCTCGAACTTTATCCCTTGTCTAACGTGAACTGAACTCTATCCTTGTTGAACATGAACGCGAACTCAAACCTTGTGACTTGGCTTATACTAATGATCACAATGCAACTCTTCAATGAATTTCCTTTTTCCGGACATGCCTGGTTTTGGCTAACTTATGCTTGCTAACAAGGAAATCCCTAAATAGAATAAGCAATGCTATTCATCAACCATGGTCAAACAGTTTAATCGAAATTTGTCAACAATGTGGAGCTTCAACTTAACGTGATTGTAAAACTCGAGAATGAAGGCCGAAAATAATTTACCATTGTCCATGTAATCTCTCTAAATTGGGTCTATAATTGATCTGGAGGTCAAATTTGGGCATTAAAAGTTCCCAAGATCTCCCAGAACATGTTCCTTACGAAAGAGCTTAGAGTCAGCTTTCCGACTCATTTTGACGGTCAAAACGAACACTGTATGCGCAAGATATCGTCTGCGCGGGAACAGAGCCAACGAGCGGAATACAAGCACAAGTGACACAATGCAAGAGGGTTGACATGGAATCAACGAATAGCGTGGTGCGATAACGACAGAGCAAAAATGAAGTTGGTTTTCGCCTCCGGTCTTCGACAAACGGAAAGGGGATTTTTCAACAGTGGGGTCCACTCTTGTTTCAAGGGGACTTGACCACCGTGAAACTACAAGTAGCTCATCAAGCTAGAAACCGAAGTCAGTTGGTTGGCCCGAGCTCATGGCCGAGCCGATAAGCTGAGTCGAGGTGAGCTCATGATGAGTCAAGACCGAGCTCATGGCTCATGGCCGAGTTGATATCGAGCTAGGCGAGCTCGTGATCGAGCCAATGGACTAGTTCAACAAACCAAGCTAGCCCACACAACAGTCGAGCCAAATAGAGACAACATGGCGAGTTAGTGGCGAGTCAAATGGCAAAACACACATTAACGTGGCGAAGCTGCGATAAACCCGATGCTCATGGGCTATGTTAAGCCCTCACCGATCAACCGCACATCGAATGTGGGATTATTCCCCACCGCCAAAAACCTACCGACAAAGAACGCGTGGCAAAACGGTGAGCTCGTAGGCGGGCGATGCAATGGCCAAAGCGGACGTGTTGACAGGAGCTTAGAGCACATGGCAGACAATTCGACGTGGAGTTGGTGGCGAAAGCGTTGCGGGGTCAACGTGGAAGCAATCGAGTCGGGCTCAATAGACATGACGGGCATACGAGTCGTGCAGGTAAAAAATAGTAGGGAGGTTTGAACCGTTGACCTCCCCGCCGCGGCGGACGTCCCAACCAACTTGGCCAACCGAGTTGGCTTGATATAGCCAAAGCCGATAAGGATTTTAAACACAAAAATCAGGCCCGACCCATGTGTAAAAGGGGGTCAAGGCCCATTTCAAAACACACAAGTATTGAATTCAAGTTTGATTCGAATTGTTTTTAGAAAACCTTAAGATTATTAAAGGCATATAGGGCTTTTTAAAAAAGGCATTTGAGTTGTTAAACTCATTATTATTTTGTGAGTTAATATCATTTAATTCATTATTATTTTGTAAAAGGCTATTTAAGCCTTAACTTCCTCAGTGTTGTTACCCAAAGCTTGAGTTTGGAGCCGAGAGGAGTTTTCAAGCATTGGAGAAGTGTTATACGAGAGCTTTGATTCTAGTATTCACTGGGCATAATTAAAGCCAAGTTAGCATTTGCTTGGAGGCTACAGAGGAGGATTGTGTTGTTGAGCTCGACAACAAACACTATTCTGACTTAGCTATGTGTAGAGGCTGGAGGTCGTGCAACAGAGGAGAAATCTACAGGAAGTGTGAAACTGGGAGGCCATGCCGGAACATTGAGCAAGCCTTCCAAGATCAGTTTGGGTTCTGCGGGACTGATTGGCACTGAGTTCATGGTGGACCGGAACATTCATTATAGTGTTGTAAGTTTCTTTGTACTTACAATCGAAATTTTATAATGGATCGGTTCGTCATTTAACAAACCCGGAGATGTAGGCATTTGCCGAACTCCGTTATCAACTTGTGTGCAGCGTGTGCATTTTTGCTTGTATTGCATTTTCTTTCAGGTTGATTTTCTTTTCGGAGTTAAAATATTCGGCATTAAAAATTAATTGCCTATAACGATCTGTTGAAAGTAAAAATTTCAGAGTATGAAGCCTACTTGTTTACGGATCAATAATCTCAAAACTTTCGTTGATCTTGCCATTTGAATCACATATCTATGTCTGTACTCACTCATGAAACAAAAGGGTTGACTAATAGTGGTAAGATTACAGAAACTGGAGGCTTTGTATGGACATATGCCATCAAGGGACATGCATTGAGGACAATTAAAAATATTTAGTACAAACACATATAAACATGCAACATTGAGGATATTAAGTAGTTAAATACATTCATACAATCAGGTTAGACATATTTATTTAATATTAGGGATCATAGTTTTATTTCTTAAAAATATAATAATGGGGAATTTTCATATATTTAAAACTTTTTTTATATAGTTTTTATTTTCAAACTCAACCGAACTGGACCTTTTATGAAATATTGTACCTAGGAGTTTTTTCCTGTTGAACAAACCAAAACTTTCGAACATAGTAACCATGTTGACCACAAGAGAAAATTTCCTGAATATAGGATACCTCAATGTCATAACTTTACAGGGCACAACTTTGGACATATTTGGGGCTCAAGAAATGAATGTATAAATTTGAAGGTTAGAACTTTAAGGAGACCAATTTTGGACATATTTAGGGCTGGAGAAATGAAATTATAAATTTACTGCTGTATTTAATGAAGAACCAAACAATAATAGACCACTATGACCGAAAAGGAGATATTCACACAAAAAGAAGAGATTCACGGGGATTAGATTGAGTATTGATGTACTCTAATAATTGTATGTAATAACATAAACAATTAATTCTCCAAAACCACTATTCATCCAATTTAGGATGTTGAATCCCTTGTAAGTATTTATGTAGCTGCTAAACTTAAGTTGCTAGTTACAGATCCTACATAGGAAAGAACTTGCATTTTTCATATTTTTATTTAATTGCTTAGTGTTTTTGCATTTTGGCAACCCAAGGACCATAAGTCAAATACTTACCCACACACTGATATTCCCCTTTAAACTTGACTTGGGGGCACAAGATGGAAGGGTTCATTACATAACATCCCCTTTAATGTTAACTTTCCCAAAGGCAACATATTTCCTTAAGGATTATTAATATGAACAGATGTTGAACCCAATGAGATCCAACTTTTTTGCACAATAAGCAAGAGCTGAATATCAATCAATGCTCTAAGCATGGTGTATCATTGTATGATGCTGGACTTGACCAAGAAAGGTTATTTAGCTGAATGGTCAAATACCAGACAAGTGTTCCATAACAATGAACTATTCAAGGATGGTCGTCTTGTCACTAGTGACATCTTCCACCATAATCATGTGCCAACAAGAAGCAAAGTAACTATGAACTAGCTACCATGATGGAGATAATATAAATACTAGTATGACCAAAGATAAGTACCTTAGAATGACGGCGAACAAGTGCTCCAACAAGTCACATGCAACAAAATGGTCTTCATATCAATGCATGTGCTGACTTCATTTTTTATGTGACGGTCAACCAGGCTGTTTGCAGAGTACTCAACGGAACTGAGTAAAACACAAATTTCTCTATAAAATTCAAGGCCTTAACGACATCTACAATATCACAACCTCTAGTGGGGCTGTTACCAAGATTATAACAAAACTCTAAGCTTTTACAATGGTGGTGTGGGCTCTTTGGACCATCTATAGGCTCACTTTATCTCCTTTGGATTCGGCTTGCTCCTTAGCAATCTCAACAGCTCTTCCTCAACTCTCTTCCACCGCTCTTCTACCACCCCAAAATAAGATGTTAGTCCTGCTCTTATACTTGCCTGTTTTCTGCTTTTCTCTCATTTGAATTTCCTTCTAGAAATTTCTCCTTTGCCCTCACAGATTAAAAAATGAACTTGGTTCATTAATGGCGTTGAACTACCCTGTTTTCTGGATTACTTACCTACACCATATTAAACCTGATAGTTGAGAAGATCCGTCTTGAAGATCCTTGTTAGCTGATTAGTTGGCTGCTTGCTCCCTCGATTGACACGTGGTCTGACCGATAGCCCTCATCTACTTCCTTTGTCATTTCTCACATATTCCTTAGTGCATAAGCCCATTGCGCAATCCTCCAGCACTTAGTCTTGCACACTGACCCTTCGCGGATTTGCGCACCCACTTTTCTCTTTTGTGCAATTACTGTGGGCAACCTTCGCACCTTCCCGAAATTCCTATGCACCTAAACTTCTGTTAACACCTTGCGCACTATTGTGCGCCCCTTGCTTTGCAATCCTTCACACACTGCATAATTTGTCATTCGCTGTGCACTAGCTAACCATTGAACAAAACAAACGTGCACTCCCACACAATTGCCACTTTGTTACGCCGCGCATCCTTTGCCTTGTCTTCCTCCTTGCCAACGTTGCACTTACGAAAATTTAGTCAAAATTCCAAAAGTTATGCAAGAGACTTGATGGTAGCAATCTACAAGATTGTGCAGCGAGCAAAGTGAAATATTGCACACAAATAATCTCAAAAATGGATTAACAAACCATAAACAACCAAATTTTATTATTTAGAAAACTCATACTCTCCCACATCCGGGAACAAATGAATAAATAGGCAGAACACAAGATTATCCTCACCTTAGAAATAGGTGGGACAACCTATGTTGGGAGATAAGGATATCATTACAAATTGAGAAGCATAACGAATCCTCAACACAACTCCTCCTCAAATGTATCCGTGAGTGCAAACAACTCACACAAAAATAGGTGGAAAGGACAACTAAGCTTACAACTCCCAAATGGAGCTTATTGGTGTGAATGCACAAAAACAAAACTAGTTAGGAAATATCCCTAAACCTGTTTGTGTGTTCACACTTACAACAACACCCTCCCTTAAGCGAATGCCTGGGAGTGAAAAAACAAACAGCCCCTCCAGCTATTATGCCAAGTAAGGTACCCAATACAAAAAGGACTTTTCTAGATCCCCCAAGTACAACTTCTTTAACCCCCAACAATTCTTGCAAGTGTAGAAAACGAGGAGAGGGTAGAGGTTTGGTAAAAATATCAGCAATTTGAGCAGCAGTGGGAACAAACTCCAGATGAACAACACCATCTTGAATCAGCTTGCGAATAAAATGCATGTGAATCTCAATGTGTTTGGTCCTCTGATGCTCAATAGGATTTTTAGCAATTTCAATGGCACTTTGATTATCACACCAGATCAAAGTAGGAGAGTCTTGTGAGAAGCCAAATTCATCAAGTATCTGTTGAAGCCAAAGAGCTTCTTGACCAGCTTTTACTGCACTTCTGTATTCCACCTCAGTAGAAGATAGAGCAACAACTGTTTGTTTCTTACAAGCCCAAGCAACTGGTCCTGAACCAAGGTGAAAAAAGAAGCCTGAAGTAGATTGCTGTGTATCATGATATCCACCCCAATATGAATCTGTGAACCCCTCAATAGTAGAATAACCCTTGAAGTAAGTGAATGTCATAATTGAAAGTCCCACGAATGTAGCGCAAAATATGCTTAGCTGCTTTCCAATGACTCTCATGAGGTTCATGTGAAAACCGAGAGACAAGGTTAACAACAAAAGTTATATTGGGACGAGTATGTGTTAGATACAACAAACTGCCTACCAACTGTCTAAACAAAGTAGGATCAACCAACTTAGTTTTACAATCAACAATCAATTCAATACCTGATTGATATGGAGTAGGTGAAGGCTTACAAGTGGCCATGTGAAACTTTTGAAGAAGATCTGTAGCATATTTCTGTTTCCCAATGGAAATACCCTCTGAAGATTGATGAACTTGGAGACCAAGGAAGTAATGCAACAAACCCAAATTTGTCATATCAAAGTTTGCCTTTGACTTGTGCTGAATGTTTTGAATGTGTGAATCTGAACTGCCAGTGATGATTAGATCATCAACATACAAAACCAAAATTAACAAATCTTCATCACTTTTCAGAACATACACATTGTGGTTAGTCTCACAACGATGAAAGCCAACACAACAAAAACATCCATTTTCTCATACCAAGTTCGTGGAGCTTGTTTGAGACCATAAAGAGATCGATGAAGCTTGCAAACCAAAGAATTATCCTGCACAAAACCTGGAGGTTGCTCCATATAAATCTCCTCATGGAGATCACTGTGTAGGAAGGCACTCTTCATGTCCATTTGATACACTGGCCATCTGTGAGATGCAGCAAGGGAAAGAACAAGGCGTATAAAATCCATTTTCACCACAGGAGCAAAAGTTTCAGAGTAATCTACTCCTTCAACTTGAGAAAACCCCTTAGTGACAAGGCGAGCCTTGTACTTGTCAACAAAACCGTCAGCTGCATATTTGGTCTTATAGACCCATTTACATTTTACAAGTTTTCTTCCCTTAGGAAGAGGCACTAATTCCCAAGTATTATTTTTCAACAAAGAAGAATATTCATCTTGCATAGCTTCATCCCATTCAATTTTATAGCTTGACCTATTAGAGCCATTCGAGAAGGCATAGACGAAAATTAACATTGCCATAAGTTTGAGCTTTGGTATGATGCAAATCACACAGATCACCAGCCAAGTCACCAACATAATGTAGAGTAGATTGAAGCCATTTGGGCATTTGTTGAGCAAGAGGAGGAGGTGGAGGTGGAGCTGGCTGAGCTAGTTCCACATCATTATCAATGTCAAAAACATGTCCTCTGAGTCAGGTATTGCAGAAGGAAGAGGAGAAGAGGGAGCAACTTAATCCAAAGGAGTGTTTGTTTCATCAACACGAACATCTCTTTGATAGAAAACTTCATGTGTAACAGGATCAAGAAGACGGTATGCCTTCACATGTTCACAATGTCCAACGAATATAAGCTCAGTGCTCTTTTTCTCCATGAATTTTCGCTTGTTGTCAGGAACAAAGGCCCATGCTTTGCTTCTGAAAACTCAAAAATCAGATACATCAGGTTTTCTTGCCTGACCATGCTTCTTCTGGAGTGATCCCTTGAACTACTTTGTGAGGAATTCTGTTTTGAATGTAGTTGGCACAATTTACCGCGTCAACCCAAAAATTTGGTGGTATGTTCTTAAATTGAATCATGCAGTTAACCATCTCTCTGAGTGTTCTATTTTTCTGCTCCGCAACACCATTCTGCTAAGGTGTGTAAGGCACTGCATACTGATGCAAAATTCCATGTTCAGTTCAAAAATCTCTAAATGTATTGCATTATACTCCCCCATTATCAGTGTGGAGCTTTCTAAGTGACATTCCTGAATTCTTTTCAATAAAGGCTTTAAAAGCCTTGAAATTATCAAATACATCACTTCTATATTGTAATTATGGAGCAGGGATGGAAGCTTTGTAAGTTTATTGATGTTTAGGAAAATGTAATACAATAGTGAGGGCTGCAATATTTATAGATATTGGACACTTGGATAGAAATAGAGAATAAGTTGCACAGGTGCAACAACAAACCATACATGAAATAATACAAACAAATATGATGTTGCAACAATGCAAATAACCTCATGTATACATAATAAAAACAATATAATGGTTATACAACTATAAACATATAACTACCAAGCTACCTATTTAACCAACTAGTTACTACGGTAGACAACCGGGTACCTCGGTAAAAATTAAATAACTAAGGTACAATGCATAAATTAACTAAGTAAACTAAGTTTACCTAACATTCCCCCCCTTAATTTTGCATTGCCTCAAGGGATGAGGAGAGGAATTCTCTGAACAACTCGAACTTGTCATGTGCAAGTGACTTTGTGAAGATATCTGCTCATTGTTCATCTGTTGGACAAAACTGAAGTTGTATGTTGTGTTTCAAGACATGCTCGCGTATGAAATGAACTTGTACCTCGATGTGCTTTGTTCTCTCGTGAAACACTAGATTGCGAACAAGTTTGAGAACACCTTCATTGTCTACATACATGGTGGTAGGTTTGTCTGTGGTATTCCAAGTCCTTCCAGTATGCGACGTAGCCATATCGCTTCTCGGTATTCGGCTTCATAGAAGAGCGAGAAACAAAGTGTTGTTTCTTGCTTCCCCATGATATCGGTCCATATCCCAAAAGAATACAAATCCAAGTGGATCTCCTGTCATCAATGTTACTGCGTGATCCGAATCGAATATCCATCAAGAAGAATTGATCATTCTTTTTGTATTCTAGACCAAGATCTCTTGTATCCTTGAGATATCTCAAAATTCGCCTTCTTTACCTTCCAATGACAAACTCGGGTTCTGCATGAACACGGAAAGACAACTCAACTGCAAAGTGATATTTGGTCCAGTGTATGTTGGGTAAATGAGACTCCCAATCAACTATCAATAGAGAGTTGCATCTACCACAGGAGATAGATCTGAATGAGATAACTGCAGTCTCGTCTCCATAGGTGTAGCAATAGGTGTGCAATCCATCATCCTAAATTTCTCGAGCGTTGTCTTGGTATACTTCAACTGAGAAACAAAGATGTGATTCTCTTTTTGCCATACTTCTAATCCAAGACAGTAGTGCATTAGCCAGAGATTAGTCATACCGAACGATCGATTAAGATCTTTCTTCGTTGCATCGATCATCTTCATTGAACTGCCAGTGATGACTAGATCGTCGACATAGACAACAACAATCACAATCTCCCCTTGCTTTTTGAGGTAGAGATTGGGATCATATGGATTTCTGACGAATCCATGTTGTACGAGATGCTCATCAATTTTGATGTACCAAGCCCGGGGTGCCTGTTTAAGGCCATACAAAGATTTCTGAGTCTGCATACCTTTGTTTCTTCTCCAGGTACAACATATCCCTCAGGTTGAGTCATGTAGACTTCTTCTTGTAGATCTTCGTTCAGAAAGGCACTTTTCACGTCCATCTGATGGACTTTCCAACCAAATTGTGCAACTAGAGCAAAGATCATCCTAATCATTTTGATCTTAGCTGTGGGAGCAAATGTCTCCTCATAGTCAATGCCTTCTTTTTGTGCATACCCCTTTGCTACCAATCTTGCTTTGTACTTGTCTATGGTCCCATCTGCTTTGTACTTTGTTTTGAATATCCTTCTGCAACCAATGGGTTTCTTCCACGTGTAAGATTGATAAGCTGCCAAGTGTTCTTTTTCATTCTTGATTGATATTCAACATCTATGGCATCTTTCCAAGCTTTTGACTATAGGGCTTCTGGACGGTGGATGGCTCAACAGATTCCACAACTTTACTCATCAAAGCAAAGTTTACTTCTTCTCTTACTTTACTATGAGTCCGTGGTCCAGTGGTGGATGTATTCGGTGGAGCATCCAATTTTAAATCTCGTATCATGTTAGTATATCGGTTGGGCATACACTCGAATTGCTCCCGTGGGTCGTGGTCTATTTGATCATCACCATCATCCCTATCATCATTGTCATCTTCTGCGGGAACATCAACTTCTGTTTTTACAATAGGTGGAATATCTACATCAGGTGAGTCTGGAGGAGTCTCTGCTTCCTTCTTCTCAAAGAACTCAACATCTTTGTTGGTGTAGACTTTCTGGTCTTTGGATCCATCAATCTGTACCCAAGAGTCTCTTCACTGTAGCCAATGAAGATGAGTTTTTGTGACTTCATATCCAACTTCTTTCTGTTATGCTTGGGTATGTGCATGCTAGCTTTGCACCCGAATACTCTGAGGTGTGCAACAAATGGCTTCCTTTTCGACCATGCTTCATGTGGTGTCACTCCATCAAGAGCAACTATGGGCACTTTGTTCAACAAATAAACTGTTGTCTTTGTTGCTTCTGCCCAAAATGTCCTCGCTAGTCCAAAATCATCGATCATACAACGCACCATCTCCATGATAGTACGATTTCTTCTCTCAACAACACCATTCTGTTGCGGTGTGTGTGGAGGAGGCATCTGTCAACGAATCCCGAACTCGAAGGTAGGCTTTGAACTCATTATTGGTGAATTCCCCACCCCCACCCCCGTCGATCGAGCGAAGAGATTTGATGTGTCGACTAGTCTCATTCTCTATAACCACTTTGAACTTTTTGAAGTTCTCAAAAGCTTCACTTTTCTTATGAAGACAAAATATCCACATTTTCCTTGAATAATCATCAACACAAAGCATGAAGTATTGAAATCTAGAATGACTCGGTTGCATCGGACCACAAAGATCGGTATGAACCAAATCAAGCTTACCATGAGCTCGATAAGTACTCTTCTGGAATGAAGCTCTGTGTTGTTTTCTTGCTAAGCAATTAGGACACTTATTTGTATCCTTCTGGAGAGATGGCAAGCCTCTCACCATGTTGTACTGCGAAGTGTTTCGAGATACTTGAAACTGATGTGACCAAGTCTCCGATGCCACAATTATGTTGAGGAATAATTCTTAGCCACAAGTGCCTAATCATCTCTGTGGACAAAGTCAAGTTAGAACATACGTCCCACATTGGAGGCTTTTGCAACAATTTTCGAGCCTCTTGATTTGTCTTGAATCAAACACACTTTCTTACTGGAATGACTATCAAAGTCAATCTTCAGATTGTGATCTAGAAGTTGACTAATTGATAGAAGATTTTTTGTTAACCAAGGGACATATAATATATATGATAGTCTACAATCATTGCGTGAACCAAGAGGTAGAGAAATGTTCCCAATCCCGTACTATGTAAGAAAATCATCACCGAAAACGAAGGTATATTGGATGTATATAGCCGACTTGTGGCTATCATAACTTCTTATCATTATGTATCTTCTTTCATATATGTTATATTTTCATTAGTGGGTCGGCCTTGGTGTTGGCCATAGCATAGGAATAGTATATATAGAGGTTAGTAGGTAGTAGTTTATCATCATTGGAGCATTTGAGTATTATTGTATGGTTTGGAGGTTGCCCCCTCGAAGTGGCGAAGCTATTCTAATTGCATATTGAGATCATTATTCTAGAATATTGTGTTATTTGGTGTTATATTTCTGCTCATGATCTGAATTATACAAGTAATTTCATTACAAGTGGTATCAGAGCTTGAACTCGGCCAACACTGCGTCAAACCCTAATTTTGAAGGTTCGTCCATATCTCAACATCGGTAGAAATTTTTACGCAAATTTTTTGTGGTGTGGCGAAATCAGTCAAGTAAGCTTCCCTCAAAATTTTAATAATTTTTGACTTGTTTTGCAAAAGTTATAGCGGTTTTATGTTTTTTCATAATTCGGCTACATAGGGTGCAATTTGTGGAATTTTTCAAAGTTATTTACATTTCCAGAAAGAAGATTAAAAATTAGTTTGAGTTCGTTCTTTGAGTTTTATAAAATTTGGCCGAATTCCTATTGAAATCCGAAACCCTAAATTTCGACCTTGATCCTTAAATCTTACCATTTTGGGGCATCATGGCTGGGGCTTTGACAAGAGGCAAAAAGAATCCCATCACTCCGGGTAAAACCCATGATAAGGATGAGATAATAGTTGAGGAGTTAGAGTCAGAAGGGGTATCTACAGAGTCCTCAGGGTTAGGGTTTACTTCATTGACCATAAGGTCAGCTATCTTGAGTTAGAGTTGCGAAACCTCGAAGGTAGAGTGGCCAACAAAAAAGATGTAGAAAAGATTGGACAACGATTGGAGGATTTCATTCAAAATTTAGCTTCTGATATCATGGGTCATCATATCATTCCTAATGAGCCACACTCAATCATACTCATATTAACCATGGTGGATCTTTAGGTCAAAGTAATAAACAAACTAGCGAGGTGGATCTGCAAACATGACCAATCCAAATACAAACACTCTGAAGCCCGTAACATGCTTCCAAAAGTGGAAATGCGTAAGTTTGATGGAAAGGATCCACTCGATTGGATTAACCGGATGGAGAATTTCTTTGATCTTCATCGATTCCATTGGGACAAAAGGTTACCATGGCATCGTTGTATCTTGAACTTTGACCAATTCATTTGGTATCGATGGTTATGTGCTCAAAGGAAAAAGAGTGGCCTCAATGTTACATGGACAGTATTCACCGAAGAGTTGCAATTGCACTATAGTTCTAGTGTGTCAGAGAATTATTTCAGCCAATTAGCAAAGCTCAGACAAACAGGAACAGTCAAAGATTACATCCATCAATTCCAAAACCTTTCCTTACGGGTGGAAAATATTCCTGAAGATAATTTGAATGACTTATTTCTTGGGGGTCTTAAAGAACAAATTGAGACTGAGGTGCGTATGTTTAATCCTCATAAGGTTTCAGACTCTATGATCATGGCACGTAGGGCAGAGGAAAAATTTCTTTCAAGTCGGAAACAAACTGTCAGTACTATCAGAGATCGTAGCACCCTTCCACCATCATTCCCTCGGCCAGTGAGACTGACACCTCAACAAATTGAAGAAAAGAGAGCCAAAGGGTTATGTTTTAATTGTGACAACAAATTTGGACCAGGACATAAGTGTGCGGAAAAGAAGTTGTTCTACATTGAGGGACCTACTGAAGAAGAAGAAAATGAAGAAGACGAAGAGGTAGAGCCAGAGGAGGAATTAGGAGATCCCCAACCAACAATATCATGCCATGCAATTTCAGTATTAGCACTCCCCAAACTCTCAAAGTAGTTGGATTCTTAAAAAAATAGAGGGTAATGTTTGATTGATTCGGGAAGTACTCACAATTTCATCATCATAATAAGTTAGCGATGTACTTTGAAGCTGCTTTGTTTATCCGGCTCGAAATGTCAAGTCATGATCGTTGATGGGAAAACTGTTAGTTGTTCAGGAAAATGCCATAACATTAATCTCGCCATGGGAGATTACTTGCTAACTAGCAATATGTATGCCATTGCCATGGGAGGAGCAGACATTGTGTTAGGAGTTCAGTGGCTTACCACCTTGGGAACCATTGAAATGAATTTCCAAGAGTTGTTCATGCAATTTCAGTCAGAAGGGAGGAATTTTAAACTAAAAGGACTAAGAGCAAAGTCCCCACAGATGGTAAGTTCTCATCAGATGCAAAAATTGCTTAGAAAGGGTGCAGAAGGGTTTGTAGCACAACTATTTTCATTGGAAGCACATCATTCCAATACATTTATACCCATAGATATGCAAGTAGTTATAGATGAGCACTCAGGGTTTTGGAGAAATGCCCAAGGGTTTGCCTCCAAAAAGAGACCATGACCATGCCATCCAGCTAGTACCAGGGAGTCAACCACCCAACATCAGACCTTATAGGTACCCCTATATGCAAAAGAGTGAGATTGAGAAGATAGTTCAAGAGATGTTAGAAGCAGGACTTATTCGTCATAGTCAAAGTGCTTACTCTTCTCCTGTAGTGATGGTACGGAAAAAAGATGACAATTGGCGCATGTGTCCAGATTACAGGGAACTCAATAAGTACACAGTTAAAGATAAGTTTCCTATTCTTATAATTGATGATTTGCTAGATGAGTTACATGGTGTTGTTTACTTTACAAAACTTGATCTTCGTTATGGATATCATCAGATTAGAATCAAGGATGAAGATATTCATAAAACAGCCTTCAGGACACATGAAGGACACTATGAGTTCTTGGTAATGCCTTTTGGACTAACAAATGCACCCTCTACATTTCAAAGCTTGATGAATTCCATCTTTAAGCCATTTCTTGAAAGTTTGTTTTAGTGTTCTTTGATGATATATTAATCTATAGTAAAACATGGGAGGAACACTGCATCATGTAAATAAGGTGTTGGAAACTCTTGAACAACATCAACTTTATGCAAAGCCTTCTAAGTGTTCTTTTGGTGTCAAGGAGGTTGAATATCTGGGTCATATTGTCTCTTATGAAGGTGTTAAAGTGGATCTAACAAGATAAAAGCCATGCTTGAATGGAAGGTTCCCAAAACCTAAAAAATCTCTACGAGGATTTTGGGGCTTACTGAGTTATTATCGTAGATTTGTAAGGAATTATGGCAGCATCGCAGCACCACTCACAACTTTATTGAAGAAGGACTCTTTCCATTGGAGCAGAGCAAGCTCTATGGCCTTTGAGAAGTTGAAGGAGGCCATGTGCACCACTCGATTCTAGCCACCCCAGATTTTTTCAAAAACATTCATTGTTGAATGTGATGCTTGAGGTATGGTATGGGGCGTACTCATGCGAAAGGGTGACCCATTGCCTTTGAGAGCCACCATTCAAAAGGTAAGAATATCTCTAACTTGGTTTATGAAAAGAAATGTTAGCTAATACTTTATGCGGTGAAACCTGAAGCCCCAGCCTGCAGAAGCGCCTTGAGGCCCCACAGCCACCCGACACAGAAGCATGCAGAATCTTTGGCGCCTGCGAAGTGCCAATCTCTGTTCTTGACAGTACGGCTTGAAGCGTGGTAAGAATATCTCTAAACCAGTTTATGAGAAAGAAATGTTAGCAATACTTCATGCAGTGAAACAATGGAGACCATATCTAATGGGATGACATTTCAAAGTAAAGACAGATCATGATAGTTTGAAATACTTCTTAGAGCAACGTTTATCATCGAAGAACAACAGAAATGGGTCTCAAAAATGTTGGGGTATGATTTTGAGATAATATACAAGAAAGGGAAAGAGAATGTAGTTGTTGATGCTTTATCTCGGAAGGATGAATCTGCCCAGGCATTGTTGTGTGCCATATCTGTATTACAGGAGGATTGGATAGAGGATCACGAGGTCTGAATGGAAAAATGACCAGTACACAAAATCTCATTCAAAATCTCCAACAAGATCCAAACATGTCAGAAAAAATTTTTATGGAAAGGAGATGTTTTATGGTATAAAGATAGATTATATCTATGTAAGAATTCAATCCTTAAAAATAGGGTTCTATCTGAGCTCCATGCTTCTCCAGTAGGGGTCATTTTGGCTTCTTAAAGACTTATCATCGAATCAAGCATGATTTTTTCTAGGAAGGGCTAAAAGGAGATGTCCAAAAGTTTGTGGCGAGAATGCATGGTTTGTCGGCGAAAAATAAGGGTGAAACAATTAAGTCCCGGGTCTTTTCTGACCTCTATCTATTCCTAGCCGAGGTGGGAAGAGGTGTCATGGACTTCATCACGGGATTGCCTAAATCGGAAGGTAAAAATGTAATCATGGTGGTGGTGGATAGACTCACCAAATATGCCCATTTTTGTGCTTTATCACATCCATTTGTTGCGAGTACGATGTACGGCCTTCGAGGATACAATTCAGAAGCTACATGGGACACCAAAGATTATAGTAAGTGATCGAGACCCTATCTTTACTAGTAATTTTTGGACTGACTTGTTCTCATGCTTGGGCACACAACTAGCTCATAGTTCCTCTTATCATCCCGATCGATGGGCAAAATAGAGGTGGTAAACAAGTGCTTGGAGGGATATCTTCGTTGTTTTACATCAGATAAGCAAGCGAGATGGGTCCAATGGTTACCGATTGGCAGAATGGTGGTATAACACCTCCTTTCATACTTCATCTAAAATGTCTCCTTTCTTGGCATTATATGGGTACCATCCACCATCTATCACTTCATCTTTGAGAGTCCAGCCAAAGGTTCGAGCAGTTGAAGAACATATTCAACACCAACAAGAGGTGCTTTCTAGTCTCAGGGAGAATTTGGCCATGTCACAAAACCGCATGAAGCAGCAGGCAGACCAACATCGTAGTGAAAGACATTTTGAAGTCGGTGATTGGGTTTTTGTGCGTTTACAACCATATAAGCAAATGTCCTTAAAACAACACAAAAAGGATAACAAGCTTTCACCTAAGTATTATGGTCCTTATCAAGTGTTACAGAAGATTGGCAATGTAGCATACAAACTGGAACTTCCTCCGGCTACTCGAATTCATCCAGTCTTCCATGTATCTTGCCTAAAGAAGGTAATTGGACAGACAATATCAACCCAGATAGTGTTACCCGAGCTTGATGAAGAGGGCAGAATCATCCTGGAACCAGAATGCATCCTTCAGACACGCACTAAGCGGTTGAGGACAAGGGTCATCACTGAGTATTTGATCAAGTGGAAAAATCTAGACAATGAAGACGCAACTTGGGAGGATGCAAATTTCCTGCAGCAACATCCAAATCTTCTCAACATTGGGGACAATGTTGCTTCGAAGGGGAGGGGCATGCTACGCCCTTAATCATATATCTTATATTGGATGTATATAGCCGACTTGTGGCTATCATAACTTCTTATCATTATGTATCTCTTTCATATATGTTATATTTTCATTAGTGGGTCGGCCTTGGTGTTGGCCATAGCATAGGAATAGTATATATAGAGGTTAGTAGGTAGTAGTTTATCATCATTGGAGCATTTGAGTATTATTGTATGGTTTCTAACTGCATATTGAGATAATTGCATATTGAGATCATTATTCTAGAATATTGTGTTATTTCAGTTACCGAACCATTCACAACAGGCTATAGCTCCTCAAACTCAAGCTATGTTTTGATCTTAGTCGTCCATGCAACATAATTATCTCCTCTAAGGAGTTGTGAGTTTGGAAGAAAGAACTTGGGGGCATTGGTGCCCATTTTCTTAATTCACTGACAAAGGGTAAGGCTCTCATCACTCCAGGTATATGGTCTTCCAATCTATATATCGTCGGTTCGATATATCGTCGGTTCGATACGAACCTTTCTATATATGCGACCTTCCGATATACCCGTCAGTACGTGGAAGAAGCTCACCCTTTCTATATACTTGCCAATACGTGAAAGAGGCGTTAACGTACATGAAAGAATTTGATACGTGGTACCAAGACAATACTGAAAGGGGTCTGTGCGATTATTGACATCGGCTCAAAGAAATATTCTCATACCCGTGTGTAACTTTGCTATATACTCGGATAATTTCAGTGTTCGGATTTATGTCGTGCAATCGTTCATAGATGGATGAGATGGCTCAAAGTGTGTGCATTGTGTCCTTATTACTCCCCGTCGATTTATAGGGACGATGCCCAGACGACGTTGTTGCAACTATATTAGGTGTTAAGTGCAGTAGTAGTTGCGACGAATTTACCCGTAAGTGCTTCCCAGAGGTATTGTTTATACTGAACGTTGCAAAAGAGATCCAAAGATCTCACGAGTGTTACGAAACCAAATTTTTACTGATTTTGTTTACAATTCTTTGTCAGATTTTAGCGATTCTGAAGTTTGCGGTTGAATATGGCAACCTGCAAATTAGTACAAACCACTGAAAAATACTATTACATCCAATATGCTGAAAAATTGAATGACAGGCAATTTTTTTTTGTTTTTTGAGGCCTGGTGGTCTTCAGAGCTCAGTATGGCTTTGAGTGAAAAACCGCAAGAAAACAACTAAAAATTGTAGTTTTTGATATCCCTCCTTTACAAAAATTGTTCTCGAATGAAATTTTAAATGACGTGGAGATTTTTTTTTGCCCCTAATTAGGTTTTCTCCTCTAATTTTAACTGGGGTTTAGTTAGAACTAGGCGGTTTAGTAGTGATTTTCCCGCTTTTTTGCCGCTAAAGTTGGTAGACCCGCCAATAATCAAATGGTTTAAAAGTTTGTAGTCTTGGGTAGGGAAGTGGGTCGAACCGACGACGTGTGCTTTCCAAGACTCTGCCACTAGCCAGAATGATACTTATAGCGCTTGGAATATAAAATGATGTGGTTGCCTTGTTGGATGGACCACGTGGTCATGCCGTGGGAGGAGGCGGATTAGGTTTCCTGGCTGATAAACCGGATTTGAGTCTTCTTGTTATCTTCTCCTTTTAGCTTTTTGTTTTGAACTCCGCTTATTTTGTTTGCAGCTGTGTATTGTGTTATTGCCTCTACTTTTGTTTTGTGTGCAAGGCTCGATCGATTGCTTTTTGCAAGATCCTCACTTTGCTTTGTGCCGTTCGGGGCTTGGCTCTTTCTGAATGTTTTGTTGTTTGCAGGGAGAATCTTCACCCAACTCGTGGGCACTATGCTTTGCCCAATCTATTGGTGGCTTGGGTCAATATTCTTGGCCGCTTGGCTTGGTTTGGGTTGAAACATTGTGAGCGAGGGGTCGATGGAGACTCGACCGCTTTAGCTCGAAGGAGAACACAATTGCTTGTGATTATACAAACACGGCTCGATTTAGGTCGTAGGGGAGGGCCCATGTAAACAATGCAACTTGCTGATGTTTGCACGGACTCGGGCTTGGTGGAGGTTGTTTGAATGCTCGGTGGCTCGGTCTCAATACACCCAAACAACATGGTTTGTTGGCTCGGCAGGGTCCTCCAAATGCAACCACATAACTCTTTATGTGGGCGGTCTCGGTCCCAAATCAATGCACAACCTAGCTCTGTTTGACAACCCGCCTAAGCAAGATGCAACTCGGTGGCTCCACAAACTCGCTGGTGTTTTGCATAACTCGGTCTTCAATGCAACTAGCCCACTCAAACAACTCGGTGCAGAGCTATCTTTTGCAATTTTTTTTAATTTTTTTTTAATCTATTTTTAATCTGATTTCTATAAACCAGATATGGCTCCAGAAGCAAATTTTGCCTGGTGTAGGGGGCACCAGTGCAAAAAAAATTTGTGTTCCAGACACCTAGAACTGAACAAGAGGGTGTGGGGATGCAGGGATGGGGTTGGGAAGTTGCGGAGGTTGCAGACCGGCTCTCCAACTGCTGCAAATGCTTCTCCAAACTCCTCTATCTCTCTTGCATTCTCTCTGCACACCTTTTCTGCTCACAGGGGCTCCAACCTCCTCTGATACCAAATGTAATTATGGAACAAGGATGAAAGCTTGATAAGTTTATTGATGTTCAAGAAAATCTAATACAATAGTGAGGGTTGCAATATTTATAGATATTGGACAGCCGGATACAAACAGAGAATAAGTTGCAGTGCAACAATAAACCATACGTGAAATAATACAAACAAATATGATGTTGCAACAATGCAACAATAACCTCATGTATACATAATAAAAACGATATAATGGTTATACAACCATAACCATATAACAACTACCTAGCTACCTATATAACCAACTAGTTACTACAATAACAACTAGACTACCTCAGTAAAAATTAAATAACTAAGGTACAATGCATAAATTAACTAAGTAAACTAAGTTTACCTAACATATATTTCAAGAAATACAGCCAAGTTTTTCTAGTGAAATCATCAATGAACGTTAGCACATACTTAGCTCCTAAAAATGATCATGAAGGAAAAGTCATAATGTCACTATGTACTAACTCAAGAGGAGCCTTAGCTTGTGTGGTCTGTCCCTTTGGAAAGGGATCTTGATGTTGCTTTCCAAGCATGCAACTTAGACAAACACCATCATTAGAAGAAACTTTTGGAAGGCTTGTTACCATGTTTTGGGATGAAAGCTATTGCAGATATCTGCAGTTGAGCCAACCAAACTTCTCATGCCATAGTTTACTCACAGAATTAGAGTGAGCAATTAGTGAAGATCCTACAAAAGTCTTAAATTTGTCAAAGAGATAATCTAGAAGAAGGATCCACCACTCCTGTAGCTACAATATCATTAGGATCATTCAATTCCCTAATTACAACACCACTTGGTGAGAATTCAACAATTTTCCCATCATTAAAATGACAAATTTGATAAATAGACAACAAATTTGATGAGATTTTGGGAACATAAAGAACTTACTGTATAAGATCATTTGGAATAATAACAATGCCAACTCCCAAAACATCAACCGAGATAGAGTTGCCCATCAT
Source organism: Taxus wallichiana var. yunnanensis (assembly GCA_018340775.1). Lineage (NCBI taxonomy): Eukaryota > Viridiplantae > Streptophyta > Pinopsida > Cupressales > Taxaceae > Taxus > Taxus wallichiana. The sequence continues at coordinate 373,156,575 of CM031234.1, read as the reverse complement.
AATCTGTGAAGTGCTGCAAGCAAAAACTGAACTCAACAATTTTTTAGAACAAGTTAGATGATGCATGGAACTAGAATCAAAAACCCATTTATCTTTCAACAAAGAGAAGGCTCAAGCATACAAAGCTTTCCCTTTACCAATGTTGGAAGATGATGACGGAGGTGGAACTGAAAGCTTGTGTTGTTTTAATGTCTTTTCAAGTGCTTCAATTCTCATAAAACAAAAGAGAAGGCTCGAGCATACAAAGCTTTCCCTTTACCAATGTTGGAAGATGATGACGGAGGTGGAACTGAAAGCTTGCGTTGTTTCAATGTCTTTTCAAGTGCTTCAATTCTCACAAAACATCTAAACTTAGGGCATTTGTCTTGTTACAATACGAACATGCATCATACACCTTTTTAATGCATGGAACTAGAATCAAAAACCCATTTATCTTTCAACAAAGAGAAGGCTCGAGCATACAAAGCTTTCCCTTTACCAATGTTGGAAGATGATGACGGAGGTGGAACTGAAAGCTTGTGTTGTTTCAATGTCTTTTCAAGTGCTTCAATTCTCACAAAACATCTAGACTTAGGGCAATTTGTCTTGTTACAATACGAACATGCATCATACACCTTTTTGAAAGACTTTTTTCCTTTACCAGGATTGGAAGGTCTAGGAGAAATAGTATTTCTAGGAAATTTAGTGAGGGTAGGAGAAGATTTTGGAGATTTCGTAAGTTTAGGTCTAGGCTTCTTCTTATGTTTCCATTTACCCTTAGGAGAATTTGCTAACAATGCCTGATTTGAGCTTGGCAAGGCATCAAGTGACATTAGCTTTGTTTGTTCACGAGATAACCTATCACAAAACACCTCAAATGACGACATTTTAAACTGATCTCCTAGGGCATCCATTATGGAAAAGAAAGTAGATGTAAATACAATAAAATGACCTTTCAGTTTTGACATAATCAAGAAAATACATTCATCATCTTTTTATCTCTACCACCATTTTTCAATTGACTCTGAGTTCCTTAAACTTTGTCAAAAATCTTCAATGGAAGGGAAATTTGAAGGTGAACATGATGTCAATTCCATTTCTAGTTGCAATAGTTTAAACTCATTTATCTTTCCAAATAAACTTTCAAATTTCTCCCATACCTCTTTCGGAGACTTGGCAGCAAAAATGTGGAACTGAAGACTGTTTGCAACATTAAGTGGTGAAATGAGCCCCGAGCCTCGTCTTACTTGCATGCATAACCGTACTTGTCTTTTCACTTTGGTGAAGGTAGGTACATAATCTCGGAACACGTGCCGAGAGACCCCGGGATTTGAGTAACTGTTCCATTTTTGGTTTCCTTGCATGATTGTTTGTCGAATATAGTGGTTCGAATGAATGAATGTCCATTATATTTGCAGAAACAAAAGAGGAGGCCACACTACTTGACATGTTGATCAGAAAAAAAATACACCCTCCTCAAAAACAATAATGGATATCTTAATATGCCCTAAAAAATGACTTTGCAAAAAAAAATTGAACTTATACCTCCAATAATGATAATTTTCCATTAGAAAAACCTCCAAAAAATTATATTCTTCAGAAAAAATTGTCACCTCCTAAAAAATCGTATACCTCTTAGGAAGAGGTGTCATGCAAGAGTGGCTCAAGCAAGTTGGAAAACCAACTTGGTGAGCTGAGGGAGACTAATTGAGCTAGGAGGGACGACTTGTTGAGTTGGACAAAGTGCGTTGAAGTTGATCAAATTGAATTCGGCGCGACGAGCTTGGTCAAAGGCTCAAAAACCTTGCAAAGTCTCGAACCCTCAACCTGCCAAATGATAGTGTCGAGTCTTCACCATTGCGCCACTCAAGCCATATGACCTTGAAACGCAGTTGAAAGTTTTATAGTTTCCTCGGGATGAGGGAAAAATAAAAAAACAAAGGTTTGATTAGGGTTTTAACTCTAATCGAAATCGACTTGAGTTGGTGAAAAGAAGACCGCCACAGAGTTCTTGCAATAGATGAGTAAACGAGTCGAAGAACAATTGAGTGACTAAGATGTGTCCGAGCTTGGATAAGTGAGCTGCCGAACTAGAAGAAGGTGATCGAGTTCGATGTGAGGGTGAGCCCAACATGAGAGCCAAGTAACCAAGATGTTTGTCGAGTTGAGTTGGAGAGATATGGGGAGCCGAGATGAGGGTAAATCCGAACCGAGGAGGTTATTCTGAATAGGCCGAGATAGAAGCGAGCCGAGCCCAAGTTGTAGGGAAGAGGGTCCAGTGAGCGGGAGGTCTAGTAGGCTGCGATGCGAGATGAGCCGGAAGAGATCTGGACTAGCCCAACAAAAGTTCAATTCGCTGTTGAATTGATGATGCTTTGTTGAGTCGAGCCGAGGGAGAGGGGAGCAAGGGCCAATCTGGGTGTGTAGGGGCTGAGCTGGGGTTGTTGAAGAGGTTGAGCTGGGCCAAGCGGGGCCGAGCTGGGATGACCACAAGGTCAACCCAAGGCCTTCAAAAAATAGATCTTGTCAATGCCAGTAAGTGCATCATATCACACAGACTTGAAAACCAACCTTGAAACTGATTTTGAGCATATTGCGATTTTTGATTCTGCTGCAACTCTGATTGTGTACCAACAACAAACAAGAAGGTGATCATGTGAGAGATTCGGATGCTTTGATACCCTATGGGAGCAACCTAAAGGATTGTGCAATGAGCAAAGCGAAATATTGCACACAAATAAACTCAAAAATGGATTAACAAACCAGAAATTGCACGCACACAACAATCAAACTTTATTGTTTAGAAAAACTCACTCATTCCCACATCCGAGAACAACTAAATAAATAGGCCGAACACAAGATTCTCCTCACCTTAGAAATGGGTGGGACAACCTCTGTTGGAAGGAAATGATATCTCCACAAATCAAGGAGCAAAACCAATCCTCAACAACTCCTCAAATGTATCCATGAGTGCAAACAACTCACACAAAAATAGGTGGAAAGGACAACTAAGCTTACAACTCCCAAATGGAGCTTATTGGTGTGAATGCACAAAAACCAAACTAGTTAGGAAATATCCCTAAACCAGTTCATGTGTTCACACTTACAACAATTTTTTTGAGATGCTGTTATTCAAACATGTTGGGTTAAACAAAAGTGAGCTCTGTCTCACGAGTTAAAGTCCTCAAGAGTATGGCCTATCTGACCAAGCTCTTTTGAACTCATCCATGTCGCATCCTCTCTTTGCGATTCTTCTATTTCACCAAGTATTCCTGGTATTCCTTTCCGAGCGTCTTCTTGACTACCCTTGAGTCCAATATGGCCTCAATTTCCTCTTCCCCTTCTCTGGTATTTGTTTGTTCCAATCAAATGCCTCTTGTGCTCCTTGCGCACCATTATTTGATTCCTCCACGCACTCACACTTTTCTTATGCACTCGCTTTCCCTTCATGGTACTCATATAAATCAACAACATTAAATATCAGCGAGATATCCAATTCTTCGGGTAACTCAATCTCATATGCATTAGGTCCCAACTTTTGCAAAACTTGGCATGGTCGAATCTTTTTAACTTGAGCTTGTGATGTGTTCCCCCTAGATATCTTTCCTTGTGCAAGTGCGCCAATACTTGATCTCCAACTTCAAATTCCTTAACTCTGCGCCTCTCATCTGCTCGTTCCTTGTAACCATAGTTACTTTACTCCAGCTTGTCGCGCACATCTTCATGCTACTTGCACATATATAGTCTTTTGCCTTTGTGCTTTGGTTATCAACCGCTTCTGCACTCGGGTAACCCCTCTTGTAGTTCTCCCATAAACAATCTGGAATTGGGTCTTTGTCGTGCTTTTGTTGACAAAATCATTGTAGGCGAATCATGCTTGTGCTAACACCTAGTCCCATTGCTTTGGCTTATGTCCACCCAATCTGTGCAATAAATTACCCAAACATCTGTTAACCACATCTATTTATCCATCCATTTGTGTGTGACATGTGAAACTGAAATTCAGGCTTGTTCTTATCTTCTTCCATAATGTCTTCCAAAAATGATTGAAGAACTTTGTATCTCTGTTAGATACTATGCTCAATAGTAATCCATGCAACTGCACCACCTCCTCGAAGAACAAATTTGCTATGCTTGATGCATCACTAGTCTTCTTGCAAGCAATAAAATGCGCCATCTTCGAGAATTTGTCGACTACCACAAACATGGAGTCATTCCCCCTTTGTGTTCTTGGCAATCCAAGCACAAAATCCATGTTGATGTTCTCCCATGGTCTCCTTGGTACATGTAATGGCTTATACAATCTGTGCTTTGTCTATGTTCTTTGGCCAACCGGCAAATTTTGCTCTTTCTCACATACTTGTGCACATCTGCGCTCATCCTTGGCTAGTAGTAATGCTCTTCCAATTGCACTAATATCCTGTCATCTCCAAAGTGACCTCCTAAGCCACCGCCATGCTTTTCTCTAACTAAGTTCTTGCGCATTGATCCTCCGGTATACACAATTGCCTTCCTCTCGAACATCATCTCACGTTGTATGAAATAATCTAACCATGGTGTCCAATTTGCATGCGCCGGTTCTGCTCATGCCTTTCATGCATCCTTGAAATCCTCATCTTGCACGTATAGCTCCTTCATGGTATCAAATCCCATGACTTCATTGCGCATTTCATTCAGCAACAAAGTTCTTCACCTCAAGGCATTCACAACCTTGTTTGACTTCCCACTTTGATGCTTCAACATAAAAGAGTAACTTTGTAGAAACTCTACCCATCTCATATGCCTTTGGTTCAACTTTGCTTGGCTATTGATGAACTACAACGTCTGGGGATCTGTGTACAAAACAAACTTATTTGGCAGCAAGTGATGCCTCCACTTCTTCAATGCTTGTACAATAACATAGAACTCTTGCTCATAGACCGAATATCTTCTCTTGGCGTCGTTCAACTTCTCACTGAAGTAGGCTATAGGTTTCCCTTCTTGACTCAATATTGTGCCTATGGCTGTGCTATTCGCATCACAATCCACTTGAAAAACTTTGTCAAATGATGCGGGGACATCATCTTAAAAGCTTCATAGAGTCAATTTTTCCTTTTGATCATGTTTGGAGGGTCAAAGTAGGCTAGTAGAAGTGTTGTGAGGTCTTTGGAGACCTTTATGTTTCAAATTTTGGGGTGTGTGAGTTTTCCCTCCAAAACTCTATTTGAATTTCTTAAGGAGGTATTTTCACTTTTTGACAAACTTTTGGCTTTGTTGATGTCTTAGTAGGAGTCTAAGGTGGTTAGGAAGTGCTAGTACAATGTATAACTCCCTTTTGGAGGACTACAAACCATCTCCATAAGTTTTTAGTATGAAACCCTGTTTTGGTGACTTGACTCAAATATATGACTTGAGTTGGTGGCTTGGTAGAGTTCATTTAATAAGTATAGTAAAGGGAAAGTAGTTATGAATGATATAATTCGAATGGGAGGAAGTTTTCATAATTGAGAGAGAGGATTATCTCATGGAAGAGTGATGATTTCTTGTAGGAGAGATAGAAAGTTTTGTAATAGAGTCTAAACAAAACGTAACAAATGTGGAATAGTCCTATAATAAAGGAAAATATCATTTTCTTTACAAGTTGATTATTGTTTCTTGATTGAATGGTGTGAAGAATATAGGAGAAATTCTGTTCTGGGGATTCAAGACTTGATTTGATGACTTTAGACATGAGAAAACGTGCAAACTCGAAGACCGTGATTGTGTAAGTGCTTTATTTAGCCTTGTTTGACTGTGTATGTTTAGTTTGTAAGCCTTAAACGAAGTTTCATGACTATAACTTTTGACTGTATGCGTATGAGGCTTGTAAAGATCTCCATGTCAGATTTGGCAGCTTGAAACTTGATAAAACTCCTAAAACTTATTTTTCTTCCTAACCGGGTCTGTGGGAAAACCCTAATTAGGGTTTAAGAAGATTTTTCATTTGTGATACCTATCAGAATTTTCAGAGGCCTAAATTAAAATTGTAGTGACTTACAAGTAATACCAATGAGATTTGAAGGTTTTGGAGTTTAATCTATGCTACAACATGCATGAAAGTAAAATTTCCTCTTGAAACCCACTTTTGGCATTGAGAGACCTAATTCAAGACCAAAATATGGTCGGTTGAGGGACTAGTTGATGGAGTTTAGGGATGAAACTTCATGAGGAGTTGTAAACCCTTAATGGGTGTTTGAAAAGTGATTTGTCTTGTTTAGAATCCCTTTGAATCAATTTTTATTTCTTGAAAACCCTTGTGGCAAGGCTACTAGATAGAATGCCTAGTTGTATAAGAAAAGATGGGTTACATTTGGAATTGAGAAATAAGATTTTGCATGTAGCACCAGGGCCATAAAGGGTACTTGAAACTATCCTTACCTTCTCAAGAAGTCTAGTAAATTCTTCTAAACTATAAGCTTTTGATGTGGGCAAAACTAGTAAGAGTATAGGGCAGTCAAGAAGGAAACTCTTGAAAGTTGAAATTCTCTTTTTCTCCAACCATATTATATGTTGACATTGCATGTAAAAGACAGGGTAAACATGGCATATGATGGTGAAACATCATTAAAGGCTCCAAGGAACACAACTTTATAATTAAGAGACAGTTCTTGGTTCAAGAAGACCATCTTTCTTTGCAAGGTAAAGGACATTTCAAGTGAGTTTTGTTTGCTAGTTCTTTGAATTTTCGCGATCTTCGAGGGCCTTGCATTATCAAAACTCGACAATGCTAGCACTAGTTGCGTTGCGATCCTTTGCTTTAAGTCCTGGAAGTTGCGTTCTACTTCTTTGGTCCACACAAATTCTTTGCACACTCTACCGAAATTCCGGATGAACTTCGTATAAAAGCTTGCTAACCCATGGAAACTTCGTGCCTCGGTTACATTCCTTAGCGGACGACCACTCTACTATTGTGCATACCTTTTCGGGTCTATTCACGGGGCTTCTTGGGATATCACAAAACCCAAGTATATCAATCCTTTGCTTAGAAAACTACATTTCTTTATGTTTACCAACAACTTCTCCTCTTGTAAGCGCTTCATCACTTTGCGCAAATGATCCAGGTGATCCTTGTTTCTCCCACTTGAATACTAGAATTTGATTCAAGTATACAATTACAAATTTTCCAAAAATGGTGTCAACCCTTCATTTATTAGCCTCATAAAGGTACTTGGGGCATTTGTGAACCCGAATGGCATAACCAACCATTAATATAAACCTTCCTTCGTCTTGAATGCCGTTTTCCACTCATCTCCTTCTCTCGATGCGAGATATGATGATAAACTTGTTAGATCAATCTTAGAAAAGTACCTTGCACCATTGGGATAGTCTATGAAATCATCCATTCTTGTCAATGGAAATTTGTACTTGATTGTTATCTTGTTGGTGGCCCTCAATCCATGCACATGTGCCATTCTCCTCCTTTCTTCGATGGTAGTAATGCGATGCGTGCGGGCTCAAACCTTCTCGACCAAACCTCTCGTCCATTGGCTCTTGCACTTGGCATCTCACCTCTGCTTTCTCCTTAGGAGTCATCGTGCATGGTGCCTTGTTTGGCAAACTTGACCCCTATATCAAGTCAATCTGATGACTAATACTCCGCATTGGTGGTAATCCATGCGGAAAATCTTCAGATCACTATATCCATGAAACTCATCTAACAATCCACACACTTTCTCTAGGAGTTCATCATCCTTTGCGCACTCTTCGTGCACTTCCTTTGGCAGAAGCACATAACATGCCTTCTCCTCTTCAAATTCTTATAGGAACTCCTTACCTGACACAACTAACACCTTTGCACACATCCCACTATGCACTTGACCTTCCTCCTTGTCTTTTAATGGTGACAAATTGAACTTCCTCCCATCCAATGCTATGCGAATAACATTTATGCACCCATCATGAACAACCTTCAGATCATATTGCTAAGGTGTCCCTAACAATAAATGACAAACATCCTTTGACATCACATCGCACAATACTTCCTCGCAATAGTTTCCAATCTGGAACTTAACAAGACTTTGTTCATTCATCGGGACTTGATGGCCTTTCTGTAGCCATGACACCTTCTAGGGGTTTGGATGCACAATCCTTTTCATCCCCAATTTCTCAACCATTTCATAGGAACCTAGATTGCCATGCTACCACTATCGACATTCAACTTACGTACCTAAACTTCCGTTAACACCTTGCGGACTATTGCACACGTCCGGCTTCACAATCCTTCGTGCATTGCATAGTCTGTCACACACGCTCACTCGACTGAGCATTGCACAAAAAAAACAAACACTCCCCTGCACAATCGCCACTTTGCTTTATGTTGCGCATCCTTTGCCTTGTCTTCCTCCTTACCAACCTTGTGCGCACTAAAACTTAGCCAAAATTCCAAAAGTTATGCAAGAGACTTGATTTTTCCGTGATGCTCTTGCATCATCATGTGTGATCAAAATCTAAGCACAACCAAAGGTGCTTCCAAAAGGAGATTACCGCCTTGGGAATCAAGTGTTGTCTTATTGAGGAAACAAAACAATAAGATGTGCTCAAACAATAGCTCAAATGTTGCATTCAACAATCATCAATTTTTTCACAACAGTCTTGAAAATTGGCAATGGTCCAAAGTTTTGCCAAAATAATGAGCATAGTGGCTTCCAATAGTAACAAAGAAAAAGCATGATCAAGGAGAGATGTATTGAAAGCAATGTTTTAAAAATCGGAACCGGACTCGAAACCGGCCGAGGTCCGGACCGGACCGGAATGGACCGGTTCAAACTTAATGAACCGGTTTACTAAAAAATACATAAAATTTTATATTTTTAATGAAAATAATATATTTGAAAGGTTAAAAACCATAATTCCAACAATTACACACAAATATGCAAAGTTTTCTCTTATATATATGCAAGAAAGGTGTTTATAGCAAAATGGCACGAACTCCAAGTCCAATACACAATACATATATCATAGATGAGATTCCGAAACAAAATACATAGACAATGAGGCTCTAAATGGTCTCCATAGTTCAAGACTCCAAAAAAACAACATGATATGATCATTGATACATTACAAATACTACAAGTTACAAAACTCTAGAATAAACTAGATGACATCAATGATCAATCATCAAACTCTGCACCATTGCTGGAAATGGGATCCTCAAGGTCATCCTCATCAATATCATCACCGGCCTTTGGCTCTGACTCGGACTCATCCAAATTCCCAGGTACATCTGCAATAACTGGAGCTGCATGGGGTCGGGGAGTAGCACGAGTGCGACTAGTGCTGCTTGTGTCTCGTGATGATGGTGGCGGTGTTGCTAATGGCTCATCAGATTCTTGATCCAAATCCATCCACCCCAAGTCATCGGGATCGAACTCTGTGGTGACTCTCCTCTACCCATTTTGAAGTTGGATCTATATCATCCAAGACAATGGGATCAGTATCAGGTCTTCGGTTCAACAACTGGTTACGCCTTAACCGAAGGTTGTACTGCACGAAGACAAGATCATTCAACCGTTGTTGTTCCAAACGGTTTCTCTTCTTCGTGTGAATCCGCTCAAAGACGGACTAGTTGCGCTCGCACCTAGAAGCACTGCAAGTTTGGCTTAGGATCCTAATTGCAAACTTTTGCAATTGAGGACACTGACTACCAAATGAATCCCACCAATGTGCTGCGATAAAAAGTGTAAATGTTTAATTAGTAAACAATGACAACAAAAAGTTAAAAACACAATTAAAAATTAAAAGTAAAACATAAACTTATAACTTAAAGGTTAAAGCGTAATTCAACAAATTAGAAAAATATTGTCTTATGCTAAAAATTCATGATTATTCATTAAAATTTTTAATCAAATGAACTTCAAAAACTTAGAATTTCTTACCTGGTTGGTCCACATCCTTATGATCTTTGCAGGTTTTCCCAAAGGTACACTGTAGTGGCTCTGCTTGAAGAAGGCGATCTGCCGGTGAACCTCAAGTTGTTGCCTCTCATCGGGGACCATGCGCTCTGAGGCACTCGTCAAACCATCTTTTACTTCTCTGTTTGATCTTCTCAGTGAGCTTGAGCTCGTAATGATATTTTGGGTTCAAGAAATACCCAGCTGCATGTATAGGTCGATGGAGTTGATTGTTCCATCTATTATCTATGATCTCCCATATAGGCCCATACTTAGTTACCTTGTCTTTGTATGCTGCCCTTATCTGCTCCTTTGCCTGATCCATAGCCTCATAAATATAGCCCATGGCTAATTTTTCCCATCCACCAACCGCAACACCTTAACAAGAGGCTCAACAACTTTCACAATCTCTGCTGTTTTTTTCCAAAATAAATTATCAAAAAGTTTCTTCTTTGTGTCTTTCCCATCCTGTTTCCGGCTCCACTTTGATGCATTCCATTCATCACTTGAAAACATCCTTTTCAAGTTCTGTTGTTGGGAAATAAGAGATTGCAACGTGAGAAAGTTCGTTGCAAATCTCGTGATGGCTGGCCTAACAAGTTCTCTGCCCTCAGTGTTCTTCCTCATTAGGTTCAATACCCATGAGTGATTATAGATGTATTTGGTGATGCTCTTGCCATGCTCTACAGTGTTCTTGATCCAATCTTTTTTCCCTATATCCTCAAGCATGAGGTCTATGCAATGTGCAGCACATGGAGTCCAAAATATTGTTTTGTGTTTAGCCTCTAACATCTTACCAGCAAGAACATAATTAGATGCATTATCTCATTTATGATTTGTCTGAACATTTTCTACCCCCACCTCTAAAACAATCTCATCCAAAAGCTCAAACAATAAATTTGCATCTTTCACCCTATCAGATGCATCTACTGATTTCAAAAACATTGTACCTTGTGGACAAGAGGCAAGAAAATTTATTATTGTGCGGTTCTTGCCATCACTCCACCCATCTGACATAATAGTGCATCCAGTTTTGGCCCATGATGCTTTGCAACTCTTCAAATATTCATCTATGGATGCAACTTCTTTCTTCAAAAGTGATCCTCTCAAGTCATGCATACTAGGGCCTTTGAAGCCCTTAACAACAGCAACAATAGAATCAAACATAAGCTGATAATAAGGTGAGCGGACAACATTGTAAGGGATATTTGCATCATACCACCATCTAGCAATGTACTGAAAAGCTGCTTCTTTGTATTGCTTCTTCCAATGGTTATCCAAGGTAGGCTGATTTTGTGTTGGCATGGAGGCACTAGCAGTGGCAGGTGTGGAAGATGGAAAAAAACTTTGAATGTTCTTTCTTTTTTGAGGCCGGTTTTCTTGACTATGAGTGGATGGGGGAGGCATATATTGAAAGGGGTCTCTAACAGTCATAGAAGGGTCAGAGCAAGATCCTTCAACACTCAAGGCATGTTCCCTCCTTCTCCCTATTTCAACTTCCATCTCTTTTTGCCTAGCCTTCTCTTCTCTATGTTTTTCAAGCATGTTTTTCATTTCCAACCTAATGTCATCAATACCAGGTGCCTCACATGGGGTAACTTGGCCTCTTTGACCAGCCAAGTGTTGTTTCAACCTATGAATCCCCCCTTGATGTGTTTCTTACAATATTTACAAAAAACTTGATCATCAATTGTGTCTGCATGGGCCCATGTAGGGTCTTTTGATTTGGGGGCCATTGCAAATGCAAACAAATCTGAAAATGCAAATAAAAAATAAATAAATTTCCTATTTCTTTTTTAATAAAATTTACAAATAAGGGGCAAGTTTAAAATGTAACATACCTTTCAATGTGCACACAAATGAGGTGAGGAAATGCTCCAAGCTTGTATATGGCACCACAAAGAGCCCACACTCCAAATGTAGATGTAAATGCCACCACAAAGAGCCCACACTTGATACCAAACAACTCCAAATGAACACTATTCAAGGCTGCCCCAATCCTCCAAATCCTTGCAAATAAGAGAGGTGCTCACAAATAGAGGTGAGGTGCTCACAAATGGATGCCAATATCACCACAAAGAGCCCACAAGCAATGCCAAACAAGCTCCAAGCCTCCAACTTCCAAGCTCACTACAAAAAATAAACTCTTCAATCTTATGCTCAGAAATGCTTTTGCTCACAAATGCTCAATGAGAGAGGTGTGAAGTGATAGAGGGGGGGTGTATTCATAACACCAAATTAGGGTTTAGAGGCAATAAAAAATAAAAGAAAACAATTAAAAAAACGTTTTTATGCTTTGCCGCCGTATCTGACAAAGCGAACAGAGTGGACCGGCCGGTTTGGTACGGAACCGGACCGGTTTGACTGGTTTTAGCCCAAACCGGTCAACCGATCCGGTTTGCATAGCGGTTCGTGTTTAAAATCATTAAACTGGTCAAACCGGCTGGTTCCAGCTCCGGTTTGACCGGTTTTTAAAACACTAATTGAAAGTAGTAGAAATCAGCCTACGATGAAGAAGTAGGTCCTCTTGCAACATTTCCATCAATAGATACAGAAGAAACACCATCTTACGATGATGAATTATTTTCTCTTGTTACATCCTTCTGCAAATGCAAATTCTTTTACTTTCTCCAAATTCATCCATAAGATTTTGAAAGACACGGTCTTGAGTGTCTTCCGTGCTATTAATTCAAAGATTCAAATCATTTCCTAATTCAAAAGATTGCTCTACTAGGTATTGATTGAGGATTTTCAAAACTTCGAGTAGATTTGTCCTTCTCGGCCAATTGATTAAGGAAACTGTCATAATTACGCTTTGAATTTTGATACTCATCATTGACTTTAGTATCATTACCTCTTGAGCAAATGTTATTGCCTGCAATGAAGCGACCTTAAATTCATGACTTTGAAGCTGGATGACCTTATTTAGTTTATTGAAGAGCTCAAGCGATTCCAAGTTCTCGATATGTAACAACTCATTAGAGACATCAATTCCAACAATGCCCAAGAGCCATATCCACATCATTAAGCCACTATTCTTTCTCCTTTGCATTAACGAGTACCTTCTCATCATTGTTAATGCAACATAATCCAAGGTCCCATCACACAATACATCCTCCATATTCAACATAGTTACCATGTTCTTACAAACTTAGTGAAAATTTGGTTTGAACCATACTTTTGGTCTGACCGAACTTACCGAACAAGTTCGGTCAAACATTATTTTTCTTTTCTTTTTAATTAAAAAATTAAAGTGTTTAAATTAAAAGAACTTCAACACAAAACAAAAACGAAACAAGAAACACTAATACCTAAGCACGTAAAGGAAAAACTCCATAGATAATATATTTATTTATTATTATGTGTAATTGGTTTTTCTTTTCAAATATCATCATATATGTATAGTATTTATTATTTATATATATTTTATATTTGTAAATTTTCTAAACCAAACCAAACTGAACCTTTTGAAAAATTCCAAACTTCCGAACTTTTTCCCCCTTTCGAACTATCTGAACTTTTCGAACATGGTAACTATGATATTCAGTCTCCTGAGATTGTACTTATGCCCTGCAAGATTGAAATTTTGTTGAAGGAAAACTCCATAATCGACAGATTAACAACTAATGACAATAGGAGAAAGGGCTCAGAAAATTTATTCTGACTGAAAAATAACGGCAAGATCAGACACCTCATGAGGGAGACATTGAAGTTTGAAGCAGGGGTACAATTGTGCTTCAAAGCAGTAAAAATAATTAAGCCCTAATGCAAAAATTTTTGGACCCCAATATGACCACATTAATTTCCAAGATGAAAATTTAGAATATCCTCAACAAACTGCATATATGAAAAAACGTTTCAGTAGAATCACCTTTCTTTGGTGAAGTTATGCTTACTGGAAGTTGATATCCGGAAAAACTACAGTCTTTGGGGTTCAGAATTGAAATTCTCATATATCTTCATCTGCTGGGCCAACTGATGCCAAATTTCACCTTTAGATTCTCTAACCAAATCTTCCTCAAAATTGCTCTCAACTTGTTTGAATCAGAAGTCTCTACAAACATTTAGGGGTATTCCATTTTGGGTGCAATTTTTGCATACAAATAATAGACTGTTTCAGAATGCCAAATTCAACAAATCAGATATCCCTAATTATTGCTCAAACGTATATTGCATAATATATTAAAAGAAAGTATCTGAAATGAACTTTCTAACAGATCAAGTTCTACCTCAATGCTGTAGTCTAAGAAAAGTTGCTTCCGTCTGAAGCTGTCACTCTTTTCTTGAACAACCGTAGAACTAACATTTCAAAAGCAATTGAAAATTTCTTCTGTAACAAGCAGCCTCTAGGGTTTGCATGCAAAAATATTAACTTAAATCTCTCTTACCAAAATAAGAACATTTTAATGATGCAAGAGAATTACTGAATAAATATGGCTTGAAGAATTCATAATGCATTATTAAAGCATTAGCGAGTATCACATAATATTACATTGCTGCCACTAAAGCCATAGCGGGTAGAGACGAGAACCAATGTTTATTAAACACCCCCAAAACAGTAATAAACCATTCAAAAATTTCAACCAGTTTTTCTTATGAACAGTATAGAAGCTCAAATTTTGTGAGACCCTAAGTAGAAATATGTTGGTTAATCATATTTAAGTAGAATTAATTAGCAACAAGGACATTCAGAAATGGAATGCCTATGCACCCTCCGTCAAATTACAAATCCAATAATATATTGATCATTTCGATTTAGATTTAATGAAAATAGGTAGGTGATTTAATTCTTGGTTATGTGGACCTATGGTAATGATATTGTAAATTGTAATATACACCAAGGATCACATCTGAAAATTTCAAAAAGTAATAAAATCAAGAATGGTGGTGACAAAGATGCATATTCAACTGAAGAGCTTAATTAAGAACCGGAACCATTGTGATGCAGTCTTCATTAGGGAAGTTAGGAAGAGGAGCAGAAACTCAATTGTGCCCAAGTCAATCCTTATTTGACCAAGAAAAAGACATTTTTCTAATGATGTGCAACCCGATTTACCTCCTGAACTAAATTTTGATCACCAAACTGAGTTGTAAACTCGGAATCAAATATTCAGCTAAATATACTCTATATCTCTTCTATTGCACTGTTTACATGTTAAACTGTCTTGATGTTTTTCTATTCTGTTACACAGCAGCTTATTTTAAGTGAGGACATACTTTCACTCCTGATATTTGACATAGTACTGGCATATTAAATCTAGTATAGTTTTTATTCTCTAGACCAAAACTGAAAATCATGAAGGAAAATGCAGACCCGTCAGGTGATAGAGAGCATATCATATCAAATCCTGGTGCAAATCATGCCATATTTATGGGGTCAACGACCTCATATGCACAAGTGCTTTAGAATATATCTATGCTTTCAGAATGCAGCTTCATTTGTCATATTCTGTTTTAGTTACATGGCTTTATTCTACAGGTCTGGGATTTCAAGGCACGGGAACTAAAGTTCAGATGGGAAGTTGGAGCCCTGTTAGTCAAGATAATCTATCACCCTGGAAATGGTATTATTTCTCACTTTTATTTGCTGCCTTTGTTCACATTTGGACCTTTGGTCAATTGTCGATTCTGTTTGTTACTAATAATCGATCACAGGTGCATGGGACTTGAAATGATTTGTTTTTTGTTGATCATAGGGCTTCTGGCTACCGCGGCAGACGATATGATTCTTCGTTTATTTGATGTCACGGCAGTGCGACTTGTGCGGAAATTTATTGGGCACACGGACCGTGTTACTGATTTGTGTTTTAGTGAAGATGGGAAGTGGCTATTGTCATCCAGTATGGATGGAACTATAAGAATTTGGGATGTAATTTCATCTAGGCAACTTGATGCAATGCATCTTGATGCAGCTCCAACAGCACTGTCTTTATCTCCAAATATGGATATGTTGGCAACGACTCATGTTGAAAGAAATGGCATCTACCTCTGGTAAGTTTTCTATTCAATATCTACTTTTATATAAGGGAAAGTGATGGCTAGTGGGTGGCAGGTAATAGCTGTTTTATCAATATCTAGAGACAGAGAGAAGCAAACATCATAAGAAAGTAAAGTCCCGATCACTCTTTTTGTTTGGAAGTCCAATCCTTTTTGTGGTGGCATTTGAAGTTCCCAACAGCCATTTTCTTAGACAGTTCCTCTGCTGTGCCTTTTCCAGAAAACATCTTCCTTCGCAAAAGAAACTTGGAAGGAAGAATCTCTGAAATTGTTTGAAACTGTCAAAACAAGTTCAAACTTGGGCCAAAAATTAAACCATCAATTGCTTCATTTTTGTACACCACATGAACTAATTGAAATTCCCTCTATGTATGTATCTGTTTGTGGATAGTCAGTATTTGCATAAAATATGTACTGTTAATTGTATAATAATCTTCAGCGTTGGACTAGTCATATTTCTAATTGTACTGCACTACATTGTACCTTATATCAAAAGACAAATAATGAATTTTCTTCTTCAGTGATATGATCAGAGGCTGAAAAGCAAAATTAACATTTATGAGAGCTTTATATAGCAGTTCTACATGTCAAGTTTTCCATACAGATTATGGCATTTCAAGGTGAAATGCTTACATATAGATCATTAGCATGAAAATGCAGTGTATCTATCTGTTTACAAATATAGTACGTTTTTATATGGTAGTAGTTTGATGTTGCTCTCAAGTAATAACACTTCCAAACTAAATCTAATATTGGCAATAATGTTTTGTAGCTCCACCAAACATTTCATGATTGGGGCAAGAACTTCTATATCTGCATCCACTTTTAGTTCCAAAGTTTTAGAGCCCCTAAAGTAAATGGGACTTAGACCACATGGCAGTAAGGTTGCGTTTGTTCCTTATTCAGCTTCAAAATGACTCAAAAAAATGTTTAGCGGGTGATACAAATCCCCTTTATTTAGAACATATTAGAGGTATATTCCTTTTTTCTCACAACATCCACTAACTTCCAACATTCCAATTCTCTATTGTGAACATCAATATATAAAAATATCTTCTCCTTTTTTATATTTTAAGCAATGTTTTAAAAATTGGAACCGGCTGAGGGTTGGACCGAACTGGACCGGTTCAAACTTTATGAACTGGTTTACTAAAAAATACATAAAATTTTATATTTTTAATGAAAACAATATATTTGAAAGGTTAAAAACCATGATTCCAACAATTACACACAAAATATGCAAAGTTTGCTCTTATATATATGTAAGAAAGGTGTTTATAGCAAAATGACACGAACTCCAAGTCCAATACACAATACATATATCATATATGAGATTCCAAAACAAAATACATAAACAATGAGGCTCTAAATGGCCTCCATAGTCCGAGACTCCAAAAAAACATGCTATGATCATTGATACATTACAAATACTACAAGTTACAAAACTCTAGAATAAACTAGATGACATCAATGATCAATCATCAAACTCTGCACCGCTGCTGGAAATGGGATCCTCAAGGTCATCCTCATCAATATCATCACCGGCCTCTGGCTCTGACTCGGACCCATCCAAATCCTCAGGTACATCTGCAACAACTGTATTGGCACGGGGAGTAGCACGAGTGCGACTAGTGCCTGCTATGTCTCGTGATGGTGGCGGCGGTGCTGCTAATGGCTCATCATCCTGATCCAAACCCATCCACCCCAAGTCATCGGGATCAAACTCTGTGGCTGACTCTCCTCTACCCAATCTAAGGTTGGATCTATATCATCCAAGACAATGGGATTAGTATCAGGTCTTCGGTTCAACAACTGGTTGCGCCTTAGCCGAAGGTTGTACTGCACAAAGACAAGATCATTCAATCGTTGTTGTTCCAAACGGTTTCTCTTCTTTGTGTGAATCCGCTCAAAGACGGACTAGTTGCGCTTGCACCCAGAAGCACTGCAAGTTTGGCTCAGGATCCTAATTGCAAACTTTTGCAATTGAGGACACTGACTACCAAATGAATCCCACCAATGTGTTGCGATAAAAAATGTAAATGTTTAATTAGTAAACAATGACGATAAAAACACAGTTAAAAATTAAAAGTAAAGGCTTAAGCGTAATTCAACAAATTAGATTGTCTTATGCTAAAAATTCATGATTATTCATTAAAAAGTTTAATCAAATGAACTTCAAAAAACTTAGAATTGCTTACCTGGTTGGTCCACATCCATTGTAATCTTTGCAAGGTTTTTCCCAAAGGTACCTATGGCTTTGCTGAAGAAGTTGATCTGTTGGTGAATCTCAAGTTGTTGCATCTCATCAGGGACCATGCGCTCGAGGCACTTGTCTGAAACCATCTTTTTCTACTCCTGTTTGATGTTCTCAGTGAGCTCTATAATGATAGTTTGGGTTCAAGAAATACTCAACTGCATGTATAGGCAGATGGAGTTGATTGTTCCATCTATTATCTATAATCTCCCATATAGGCCCATACTTGGTTACCCTGTCTTTGTATTCTGCCCTTATTTGCTCCTTTGCCTGATCCATAGCCTCATAAATATAGCCCATGGCTAATTTTTCCCCATCCACCAACCGCAATACCTTAAAAAGAAGCTCAACAACTTTCACAATCTCTGCTGTTTTTTTCCAAAATAAATTGTCAAAAAGTTTCTTCTTTGTGTCTTTCCCATCTTGTTTGCGGCTCCACTTTGATGCATTCCATTCATCACTTGAAAACATCTTTTTCAAGTTCTCTTGTTGGAAAGAAGAGATTGCAACGTGAGGAAGTTCGTTGCAAATCTCGTGATGGTGGCCTAACAAGTTCTCTGCCTCGGTGTTCTTCCTCATTAGGTTCGATGCCCATGAGTGATTATAGATGTATTTGGTGATGCTCTTGCCATGCTCTACGTGTTCTTGATCCAATCTTTTTCCTATATCCTCAAGCATGAGGTCTATGCGATATGTGCACACATGGAGTCCAAAATATTGTTTTGTGTTTAGCCTCTAACATCTTACTAGCAAGAACATAGTTAGAGGCATTATCTGTTATGATTTGTACAACATTTTCTACCCCCACCTCTACAACAATCTCATCCAAAAGCTCAAACAACAAATTTGCATCTTTCACCCTATCAGATGCATCTACTGATTTCAAAAACATAGTACCTTGTGGACAAGAGGCAAGAAAATTTATTATGGTGCGGTTCTTGCCATCACTCCACCCATCTGACATAATAGTGCATCCAGTTTTGGCCCATGATGCTTTGCAACTCTTCAAATATTCATCTATGGATGCAACTTCTTTCTTCAAAAGTGATCCTCTCAAGTCATGCATACTAGGGCCTTTGAAGCCCTTAACAAGCAAGCAACAATGGAATCAAACATAGGCTGATAATAAGGTGAGCGGACAACATTGAAAGGGATATTTGCATCATACCACCATCTAGCAATGTATTCAAAAGTTGCTTCTTTGTATTGCTTCTTCCAATGGTTATCCAAGGTGGGCTGATTTTCTGTTGGCATGGAGGCACTAACGGGGGTGGAAGATGGAAAAAAGCTTTGAATGGTCTTTCTTTTTTGAGGCCGGTTGTCTTGACTATGAGTGGATGGGGAGGCATATACCGAAAGGGTCTCTAATAGTCATAGAAGGGTCGAGCAAGATCCTTCAACAGTCAACACATGTTCCCTCCTCCCTATTTCAGCTTCCATCTCTTTTTGCCTAGCCTTCTCTTCTCTATGTTTTTCAAGCAAGTTTTTTATTTCCAACCTAATGGCATCAATATCCGTGTATTTATACCTAAGAGAGAAAAACATTCATGTTTTTAGTTGCTCTCTTGTTTTCCAACAACTCTAGGTCAATAAAAAACACCAAATACTGATCTATGATAATTATGGCAATTACCCTAATGCAGATTTGGATTTATTTGAGAAAATGCGACTAGGGTTTAAGATAGATCTTAATGCAAATGACACCCAAAAGTTATATTTTTGATTTCAAATGATTACCCAAATATTTAGAAACTGAATCATGCAAAAAAACTGAATTTATTGCAGCCAAACAACCCATAAATCAGATCTGAAGTCTGCTTAATATTCTGCTTGAAAACCCTCAAAATATACTTCAGAAAATGATGAAAATACAGCGATTTGGTTTACAATATTATGGAGAATATTTGACAAATATTTTTGAGGGAAATACCTCTGAAATTGCTGCCAAACTGCCCACAATAGATCGATCCAACTGCTGCTCAAAAACCACTGAAAATACTTTCAAAAACTCTTCACAAACACTATTGAAATGAACCTGGAAATCTGATTAACAACGCCGGAAATTTCTGAGTGAAATCCCCTCTCAATCCCTTGGGGTTTTTATCCACAAGAGATGAAATCCACAAGGGTTTTCGACCTTGGAATCTTTGATAAAAGCAAGAGCTCTTAACAATGCAAAATCTAATAATAAAAATTTGGAATTCCTCCTGAGCAAGTCGACTTGCTCATATAAAGGAAAACAGCCCACAAGCACCTCCAAACCCAACCAATCACGTTCTTTTTTTCCCTAGGCTGGTCGCTTTTCCCCATGGGCCTAATGACACATTTCCTATTTAGGACCCCCAAAAGTAAGTCACACTTTTCCCTTTTAATACAATTAATTTTTAATTGTATTTTGACATTGACTTTTCACTTTATTAATAAGCTTTATTATTTATTATATGTGCACTTATGATATATATATATTTTTAAAACAATTGCACAATATAATAAAATAATAAAAACTTAGTCACCATAGAAACCTCCTCGTGGCCGTCGGGTAGATAAAAAGGGCCAAAGGTCTTCGTCCTAGCTCATTCGGAAATAGGAGACATTACAGTCCTCCCTTCCCGGAGTTGCTTGCCCACAAGCAAATCTGCAGAAACTGGGTGTCTTTGAAGAATAGACTCACCCTCCCAAGTGGCATCCTCCAAAGGTAAGTCTCTCCAACGAACTGGTACTCCCGTATCACCTTGTTCCGCAATCTTCTCTCCCTCCAATCCAGAAGCTCCTCAGGAACCAAATCCAATCTTCCCTCATCATCCAAGGGTGGTAACTCTACTGAAGAAGTCGTATGCTGCCCCAATGCCTTCTTTAGGCAAGACACATGAAAAACATTATGTATCTTACTTTCAGAAGGTAACTCCAACTCATATGCTACCTGTCCAACTCTTCTCACCACCCTGTATGGACCATAGAAACGAGGCTTAAGCTTCTCGGCTCCACTCTTCTTAAGAGTACTCTGTCTGTAAGGCTGGAGTCGTAAAAAGACCATATCTCCCACCTCAAATGATCGCTCAATCCTGTGCCTGTCTGCATACACCTTCTACTGATTTTGGGCTGCTTGCATATTATCCTTAAGGGTTTTAAGGATATCCTGGCTGTCCTGTAAGCACTCTCGAGCCTTAGGAGCTCTACTATCTCCAAACGCCATATCCACAAAGGATCTCGCGTCATAACCATACAAAGCTCGGAAAGGGGTCATACCGATGGACATATGGTATGTAGTATTGTAACAATACTCGCACAAATAAAGCTACTTAACCCATGCCCTCTGCTGTCCTGAAACATAGTTGCGTAGGTACCCCTCAATCCACTTATTCACAATCTCTGTCTGCCCATCAGTCTGCGGATGATAGCTAGTGCTCGGAGTCAACTCAGTGCCTGCCAATCTAAAGAGTTCCTGCCAAAATGTGCTCATAAACCTGCTGTCCCGATCGCTGACAATATTCTTCGGGAGCCCATGCAACCTGAATATCTCCCTAAAAAATAAATCAGCCACCTGCGGTGCCTTAAAACTCGTGGGAATGGCAAAGAAATGCCCATACTTAGTCAACCTGTCAACTATTGCATAAATGCGATCATAGCCCTGCACAACTGGTAGTCCTGTAATGAAATCCATAGATATACTCTCCCACCTCTGCTCTGGAATAGGTAAGGGCTGTAATAAACCTGCAGGGAAAGTATGCTCAAACTTGTTTTTTGACAAGTCACACACTCTCGAATATACTGTAGAACATCCTCCTTGAGACCCTTCCAAGAGAATCTCTCTCTAACTTGCCTATATGTCTTGAAATAACCTGGATGTCCTGCTAATGGTGCATCATGGAGTGCATGTAGAATCTTTCCCTTAAGCTTAGATTCAGGTACCAAATAAATTCTACCCTTATAATAAATCAAATCAGAAATTACCTGGTAGCGCTCATCCTGAATTTTGCCATCCATGATCTCACATGCCAAGGTGTTCTTTGAATACTCAACCACCAATTGAGACTTCCAATCTGCAGAAATCTCACTCACGGAATATAGGACAGCAATATGGGGCCTCCTCGAAAGTGCATCAGCCACAACATTCTTCTTCCCTTTGACATACTCGATGTCAAAATCATAGGCTTGGATCCTGCTGACCCACTTCTGCTGCCTCTCATTGAGTTCCTTCATTCCAAGAAGTACCTCAAGCTGTTATGGTCGGTTCTCACTACAAACTTCCTCCCACCAAATATTGTCTGAACTTCGCCAATGCATGCATGATGGCGAGCATCTCTTTGTCATAGGTGGAATACAACCTCTTCGTTCTCCCTCAACTTCCTACTCTCGTAGGCAATGGGATGACGGTCCTGCATCAAAACTACACCAATACACCGAGCCTGAAGCATCACACTCTAAAATGAACGGCTTAGAGAAATCGGAAGAGCAAGGACTGGACATGTGCTCATCACCACCTTGAGCTTATCAAATATCATCTGTGCCTCATCTGTCCATCTGAATGCCCCCTTCCGTGTGAGATCTGTCAATGGCGCAACAATATCTGAATAACCTCTCACAAATCTCTAGTAATATCCGCATAGCCCTAGGAATCCCCGCAACTCTGATATGTTCCTAGGTGAAGGCCAATCCTGCATAGCCTGTATCTTTTCCTGATGGACCTTGACCCCATTGGCCCCAATGACATGCCCAAGATACAATATCTCAGTAAGTCCAAACTCGCATTTGGACATCTTAGCAAATAGAGACTGAACCTCCATAATGCCAAGTACCTCATCTAAATGCCTCAAGTGATCCTCCCATGTCCTGCTATAGATCAAGATATCATCAAAGAAAACTAGCACGAACTTCCTCAACTGCTTGTTGAAGAGATGGTTCATGCATGACTGGAAAGTGGCAGGTGCATTAGTGAGACCAAATGGCATCACCAAGAACTCATAATGCCCGTAGTGACATCTGAATGCTGTCTTGAGGATGTCCTCCTCTCGAACACGGATCTGATGGTACCCTGATCGAAGATCAATCTTCGAAAAGTAAATGGCCCCATGCAATTCATCCAAAAGCTCATCAATACGAGGGATGGGATACCTGTTCTTGATTGTCTTCTTGTTGAGGGCCCGGTAGTCAATACACATCCTCATCGTCCCGTCCTTCTTCTTCACCAACACCACCGAAGAAGCAAATGGGCTAGAACTAGGATGGATATGCCCCATATCAAGAAGCTCCCTGATGGTCCTCTCTATCTCATCCTTAAATTTCTTAGGATGATGATAGGGTGTAGTGATCATTGGCTTGACACCCTCCTCCAACTCTATAACATGCTCAAACCCTCTGTCTGGCGGTCTTCCTGGAGGAATGTCACCAAAAACCTGCCCATGTTTATCCACTATGGTCTGAATATCTGTATGCCACTGCTGCCCATCATCTGAAGAAGATTTGGATGAAATGAAACATTGGGCTGCCCATGCAACCTCTCCATGTCTGATGATAGACTCCATCCGATGTGCTGAAACAACTCTAGGACCACCATCTGAAAGGGCTCGTAGCACAATCTTCTTTCCATCTGCCATAAATTCCAACTCCATCCGTCTGAAATCCTGCACATATCTCCCAAGAGACTGTAGCCACTGAATACCTAAAACTGCATCTATCTCCCCAAGTCCAACTATGTAGAAGTCATCTGTCAATGTGTAGTCTCCTATCTGGATACTAAGCTGTGAAACCCGTCTAGTGCAGCTCAGAGCAAAGCCATCTGCCACTCGTACACTGAACCCCTCAAATTCTTCAACCTGCAGTCCCCGCTTCATCACAAACCCCTCATCAAGGAAATTGTGTGTAGCGCCACTATCAATCAAGCAAACAACTCGTTGGCCCTTAAGTACTCCTTTCAAACGAAAGGGGTGGTACCTAGGGACGCCAGAAAGTGAAGCAATAGTACCTGAGCCTGATGTATCTCCCTCTCCAAGCTCTACCTGGGGCTGCTCCTCATGTGCGCCGTGATCATCATCCTTTCCTCTGTATCTGCATCTATTGAAGACTCTGCCTCCACATCTGAAATGACCTCAATAAGATGCACCTTGCCTTTCCCAAGGCAGTTGTGTCCAGGCTCCCAATGGTCCTTGCAATGAAAACAAAGTTTCTTCCTCCTCAACTCATTCCGAGTCTCCTGATCCATCCTAGGAGGGGGAACACTCTTCTGCTGATTAGTGGAACGTTGAAATGGTTTGGAGCTCGTGAAGGGCTTCTTACTAGGCTGGTAAGAAGTGGGAGATGTCTCCAAATCTAATGTTGTCTGAATAGCATCGTGTAATGTCCTAGGCCTAAGGGCCTTGACCAATCCTCTTAACCTGTCATGCAGACCCTCAATGAAAAGCATCACCACACGTCTCTCGGGCATCTCTGGCACCATCACTGCAATCCGCTGAAATTCGTTGATGTAAGAATCAACGGGCCCACTCTGTCGTAGTTGTGCCAAATCCCTGTAATAAAGTTCCACATCTTTGCGATCAAACCTGGCAATCAATTTCTCACTAAACTCCCTATATGACCGTAGTAGGTCATGTCTCTGTGTGATAAGCCCATGGTGCCACCAATCGTATGCCACTCCCTCCAGGTGTAGAGTAGCAAACTGAATAGCCTCCTGTTCCTGCATAGGTTTGAGAGTGAGGTATGTATCAAGCTTGTGAATCCATGCCCTGGCACTAATCTTTCCACTGCCATCAAAAGTGGAAAGGGTCACCTTGCTGGTAACCTGCTTCAATTCTCTGTTCTGCTGGGCCCTAGGTCTCTGCGCTTGTCTAGCTCTCAAGCTTTCTCTCTTTTGAATACAATACTGGTGAAGGGGAAAGGCATTCCGTACCTCCTCCGGTAATGCTCTCCACTCATCATGAGCTACCATCACATTATCTTGAAAGACTGTGTCCTCAAGTGGGTCCTCAACTAATGGTGGCTCCTCCCTCTGTAGGAATCTAGGCTGCATAGGTCTATCCACAGTCCTCGTGGATCTCCTCTCCTCTGTATGTCTCCTATCACGTGGAGGGGAACCTCTTACGCTACCCACCTCTGTAGGTGCCCTGTTGTGCCTTCTGTGGCTGCTGGCTACGGATGCAGATCTTTCCCTTCTGTCATGCCTATTTCTTGTCCTATCCATAGTCATACTCTCCATCATCTGTCTCATGGTCTGTATCATTTCCTGATGGGAGTCGATCATACCTCTGAAAAGAAGATCTGGGTCAACTCGCTCTTGCCGTGGAGGAGTGTGTGATCCCTCTCTCCTGGCCATGATTTCAGTACTATTCTCTGTATCCAAATCGGCTAGAATGCGAGCCTGCCTCCTTGTATGATACCTGTGTGGCCCAACTTCTCTAGGCTGCATCAAACAACCCTCCAGGTGGGAGGATCGTTGCTCTGATACCACTGAAAGATCCCTAAATGGGTCTCTCTTGTTTTCCAACAACTCTAGGTCAATAAAAAACACCAAATACTGATCTATGATAATTATGGCAATTACCCTAATGCAGATCTGGATTTATTTGAGAAAATGCGACTAGGGTTTAAGATAGATCTTAATGCAAATGACACCCAAAAGTTATATTTTTGATTTCAAATGATTACCCAAATATTTAGAAACTGAATCATGCAAAAAACTGAATTTATTGCAGCCAAACAACCCAGAAATCAGATCTGAAGTCTGCTTAATATTCTGCCTGAAAACCCTCAAAATATACTTCAGAAAATGATGAAAATACAACGATTTGGTTTACAATATTATGGAGAATATTTGACAAATATTTTTGAGGGAAATACCTCTGAAATTGCTGCCAAACTGCCCACAATAGATCGATCCAACTGCTGCTCAAAAACCACTGAAAATACCTTCAAAAACTCTTCACAAACACTGCTGAAATGAACCTGGAAATCTGATTAACAACGCTGGAAATTTCTGAGTGAAATCCCCTCTCAATCCCTTGGGGTTTTCGTCCACAAGAGATGAAATCCACAAGGGTTTTCGTCCTTGGAATCTCTGATAAAAGCAAGAGCTCTTAACAATGCAAAATCTGATAATAAAAATTTGGAATGCCTCCTAAGCAAGTCGACTTGCTCATATAAAGGGAAAACAGCCCACAAGCACCTCCAAACCCAGCCAATCACGTTCTTTCTTTCCCCTAGGCTGGTCGCACTTTTCCCCATGGGCCTAATGACACATTTCCCTATTTAGGACCCCCAAAAGCAAGTCGCACTTTTCCCCTTTTAATACAATTAATTTTTAATTGTATTTTGACATTGACTTTTCACTTTATTAATAAGCTTTATTATTTATTATATGTGCACTTATAATATATATATTTTTAAAACAATAGCACAATATAATAAAATAATAAAAGCTTAGTCACCCTAGAAACCTCCCTTGGCCGTCGGGTAGACAAAAAGGGCCAAAGGTCTTCGTCCTAGCTCATTCGGAAAGAGGGGACATTACAGAATAGGATGCTATTGAATCAGGCTACAATGCATGTATTTTTTAAATTTTTGTAGAAAGCATGTTGGTCTGTCCATTCTTTTAATCAACAAAATAAAAATAATTTTACTTTGATAAGATGAAGATTATAAAAATTGCAGGATATCGGATAGCTTTATGTAACCCACTGGCTAATTTGGTTATCTGTGATTTACAAAAGATCTGCCAGTACTATGTCACTGCATTACTGCAACTAATAACATAGTTAAAAACTCCCTAGTTTTCATAGTTATATCGGATTCTTCAAAAATCAAAATTGTAAACATAAATATTTCTGCTTTTGAGGAATAAAGCTGTGCATATGACAGATGTGATATACAGAGTTATAACCATTCTTAAATTAAAATTTCCTTACCATGCGCCGTCAGCCTCTACAGTTGATACTGTAGAAAACTCAACCTTTCAGACAGAAAAAAACAAGAAGGCATGCCATGAATTAGAGGGTCAAGATATGTTTTGCTGAAGGAGTTGAAGGTATGCTGAGACTTTTTTTTTGGCGGAGCTTCTGCTGTGCCTATTTAGTAATGTCTGATTTGAGGGATGTTTTGTACGTGAAGCACTAATCCCGATGATCTAGTGAATTACCTGGGTTGTCTGATAGTCAATCTGCCGGGGCATTGGCAGTTCCTGGTAAATGTGCAAAAGTGAGTTTGATAAAGCATCACTGAAAGAAGAAATAGAAATTCCATTTATTCATTAATAGATGCATGCATATATAGACTAGTTAACTCCTGCTTTCATGGAGTTGAGTCTTATCATGTTTCCTATAAACACTATACAAACTTATCCTATGATGAATTGTTTACAAACCCTTACACAGACACACACACACACACACACACACACACACACACACACACACACACTCAACAACATATTATGTCAAGTGCTAACTAATATTCCCATAGTCACCTAAGACTCTGGGACAACAAAAAAATTATAAAATTTGGGGACGGTGGAGGGCAGCTATTAAAGTAATTAATAAAATTATAAATATAAAAATATTCAAATAAATTTTAAAAAAATTATGAATAGCAGTCTGTGACAGTCCACCATTTGCATCTATGCTTGAAATTTTTGTATTCATATATCACTCTTAATACAATACGGTTGGTTTATGGTTAAGCGGTAAACATTTTGATCTATGCCTTACTGCTTTTATCATCTACACAACCTTTCTCTACGTATAGACTTTTTTTCAAATAGAAATGAGTGGCTTCCAAAAACAATCTTACACTACAAGAGTACATTAGGTCCTTTCCAAATTTATTTCATTTTCAAGTTTATTCGAGCCCAACGTAATGGTGTAACTAGACTTAGGCCATCCATAACTAGTCATCGGAAATTTGCAGAGAAGGCAAGTCATCATCTGAAAAAAACAATATTAGGTTACCTTCATTTTTTAATTAAAAAAGTCAGTTTTTAAAGAGAAGGGATGAAGTTCCCCAAAACAGGAAAAAATCGGGGGATGTTTCCGGAAATGTCCCCTTATATTCAGGGACGTCCCAGAGACGTCCCTATGAAATCTCATTAACAGGAAACGTGTGGGGACCTTCCCCCCTGTCCTGCTATCCCTAGAACGTCTGGGACATCTGTTTTTTGGAAATCCAGCAACTGTTTTGATCAGAAGAAATTGGAAAAGTTGTCCAAATGTGATAATGAAAGTCCTCAGTATGATAGAGGTACACCAGGATGTGGCTATCATCCAATTAAAATTGGCAAACAGATAATGAATAAATGTTGTGCCATTTCATTTTCTGAGGAGAAAAATGAATTAACTGTCAGAACTTGACAAAGGAAAGGACACTGTCTGTCAGGATCTTCAAAATTCAATTTATAATGTGATTTTATTGGTGGCTGCCATGTCATTTTAGGATTTACTATAAATGTGGGATATGAGTACTCTGCTGGCATGTTCCATGAGCCAAGTAAGATAAATTCATATGAATTGGAAACCCAGTAACTGTTTTGATCAGAAGAAATTGGAAAAGTTGTCTAATTGTGATAGTGAAATTCCTCAGTATGATAGAGATGCACCAGGATGTGGCTTTCTTCCAATAAAAATTGGCAAACAGATAATGAATAAATGCTGTGCCATTTCATTTTCTGAGGAGAAAAATGATTTAATAGTCAGAACTTGACAAAGGAAAGGACATTGTCTGTTAGGATCTTCAAAATCCAATTTATAATTTGATTTTATGGGTGGCTGCCATGTCACTTTAGGATTTACTATAAATGTGGGATATGAGAACTCTGCAGGCATGTTCCATGAGCCAAGTAAAATAAAATTCATATGAATTGGAAACCCCTCAACTGTTTTGATCAGAAGAAATTGGAAAAGTTGTCCAAATGTGATAATGAAAGTCCTCAGTATGATAGAGGTGCACCAGCATGTGGCTTTCATCCAATTAAAATTGGCAAACAGATAATGAATAAATGCTGTGCCATTTCATTTTCTGAGGAGAAAATGAATTAACTGTCAGAACTTGACAAAGGAAAGAACATTGTCTGTTAGGATCTTATGTTGCAGCATGAGCTAGAAGAATTCTTGATTTTGAGCCGCACTTTCAATACCCAGACAGGTTGCCATAGCTTATGATTATTTGCAGGGTACAACTGATAACGATAATTATAAGTTGCATTGAATGTACATTATTGTTGAAACTTCTGTCCCCAGCATAAAACATCAACATGCAGATCAAAGATTAACAACTGTTGTCAAGGATTCACAAAAATTCATGTCGTATGACTTGCAGGTCATGGTCCGTTGATGATTCAAACCTGCAAATTCCAGGGTCAATAGAATGAGAATGATAAAGATGATAGATTCGGTATGCTCATAACAGGATAACTTCTATTGAAACATATAGAATTAATACAAACAATTTTTTTTTGTGATCCTCCAATTTAGGATACACAAACTAATCACCTGCTGTTTTATCCACAACAATATTCTATTCTACACGAACCTACTAACAAGACTGACAACTCGACTAACAAAGCATATATACTAACTTGACTATATGTGATAATTCATAACATTTCCTCCTTATTACACGTGGTTCCATGACTGGGAGAGAATCAACTTTGTATGTGAACTAGAACATACTCAGGATAAAACATACTTACAAACAGTAGTGGAAATGGCCTTACTACACCTTCTTCGTGGGAAACGGCCTTGTTGACCAATGCATACGAAGGGGACACACTCCACCATTTACGAAACACAGCTTGTAAGAATTGGCCTCATAACACTAATACTAGGTAGTCGGTAGAGGGTGCGGTTTGGGGACCCGGTACACTGGTATGGCAATTTTTGGGGGTCCAGGTACGGCTGTACAATTCATATATTAAATATTAAAAATATAGCCAAATAAGCAAAATTTCAGCCTTATACATGCATAGAGTAAACAAATTATTAAATAAGTGAAATAGCCACAAAACATATTGATAATTCAATGCATTTTGTCATGATATTCATTGATTGAACTTAGAACAAGTACATTGTTCAAACTTCAAATGTTACAATGTATACACAAAAATCAAGATAAATCAGCATACTTGGGTATGACTGTACAATTTATATATAAAATATTAAAAAATATAGCCAAATAAGCAAAATTTCAGCCTTATACATGCATAGAGTAAACAAATTATTAGATAAGTGAAATAGCCACAAAATATATTGATAATTCAATGCATTTTGTCATGATATTCATTGATCGAACTTAGAACAAGTACATTGTTCAAACTTCAAATGTTACAATGTATACACAAAAATCAAGATAAATCAGCATACTAATAGTCTAATTATAATCATAAATTATAACAAATCACATAACTGGACTGGAATTCCGGCTATTACCAGCTCCCTCCAAAGCTGGCAGTTCAGATTCCTTTGGGGTTTCTCTTATTATTCCTGCATTAGTCTTACTTGCTAGTGGAGATGCTGCCACTGCATTTTTTGATCCTACATTACCCAAACTCATCTCAACTGTTGCAGTTTCAGCCATTGTTTTAGGCACTTTTGTGAATGCCCTTGTTTTACCACAGTTGAATCAGGTATTGATTGAAATTTGTGTGTTTTTATTGTACATGTGCCAATGATGTTCATAGTAAACAGTAATTTCACTACATCCTTGTCTTCCTACAGTTTATGGACAATATTTTCCTTGGTTTTGGGACTTAATTTTTTTCTAATAGCTTTTCTAGTAAAGGAGGCATTGTTGGTACTAATATGATTATTTGCATACATTACTATTTGGTTGCCAACTTGTAAAATAGCTTTAGAGTATTTAAATGTATATTAACATAGATACCAATTTTCTCCCTTGCTTCTATTCTTGATATTCTTGGGGTATAAATTAAGTAAAGATCCAATAAGATGTATTGTTTTATTATTTACGTGCTTGGGGTACATTAACCCAATCCCATCAATTGACCTTTATTGACCCAATGTTTAAAAAAAAAAATGCGAAAACTGCTGTTTTTACTGTGGGTATGGCCAGGGTATGTCTGACAGTACCCAGATACGTCCCTGGAAGTACCCAGATGTACCCGGGTATTGCGGATGTGCCCTGGTTGTACCATATCCATATTACGTACTGGGTATGGTACGTACCTGTACCCAGGGCCTGTACATGCATACCTGGTAACGTAGCACTAATATGAACAGGGATACATGCAATTGTCCATAACAACATAGATGTGAATAGGGACACACCTAACTATTTGCCTAGAAATAGCAGAGAGACTGGGTTTCACTATGTTTCCTCAGTGGGATTTGGCCTCACTGGACAACAATAACATCAGTAGTTTGACCACGCTACATCCTCAGGCGATGGGCCTCACCTCGATTTATCCTCAAGTGACACTGGCCCTCACCCAATAGTACTGCTCTAATCTCGTGTGCAGAAGAATATTGGTCTTAATGGTCATCTTCATTGATGATCACCATCATCAGCTTTATTTTTTTCTCTCACTGGATTGCTACTAAAGCAATAATCCAATCTTTGAGTTAGTGGCGAACTCAAGATTGGCGGGTTTCATCCATCCTTCTCTAGACTAAGCTTAATTAGCTAGGTTGATTCTGATGGTCCTGTGGACCACAGAGTGCTGCATGAAGTGCTCTAATGATTCCAGCAGCATTTTTCATGGTATTTTCTCTTCCTCGAGAATGGGCTTTCCCCTTTCAATCTAAAATTTTGTAAGAGTGTCGGGTACTTAAGAAATGCACCCATATACAAAAATATGCCGTTTAGGTTCAGAAAGACATGTCTTGGTGCACCTTTTACAGAAACAATTATACCTTACAATGCGTAAGATCTGAAGCAAACCCCCTTTTCCAGATGGTTTACAATACAGTTTTACACAGTAAAGTTTTTCCAAACCGCCTTCCGGTTAAAAAGTTCTACAAGTACTTTTATTCCTTTGGGTAGACTTGGGAACAATTTTAAGTTTGTAAGGTTTTATATTTTTTGTTTTTAAATGTTTTAAATTAAATTCTAAACTAAAAACTTCAAAAAAAAGAAGCAACCTTGCATTTTTATAAAAGATAAAACTTCATGGTAAACTAATGTTTATTAGCTGCTTATGCTTGCTGGGCACCTCCATCATACGTTTCTGCTTGGCCTCTATAATGCCGAATAAAACTCTTACCTTAGATGCCTGTCGGGCTTCTCTTCTCATGTCCAACAGCAATGTACTTCTATGCTCATGCTGGTCATGCCATTTTTATGTTGCAACAACTTTTACCAGTGCCTCTCCTTTTTGCCGCGCTTGAATCTGCATTCTTCAACTCCACTCTTTGGTTCTCATGTCCTTATCAATGCATGTGAGCACTACGCATAGCCTATTCTCTTTGAAACTGTGTGTTCAAAATAGTTCTTTGCTTATATTTCTGCACCCAGGCCAGACTGATAACATTGTAGTGTTATCGTGCCTTCTTTCAGCAATTTCAATCACTCCAGATGAACAGAGGACAGTGCCAAGGTTCTTCATGTGATACAGTCCATTGTACAGGAGGATTTAAATCCACTTAGGCAGAAATAAAATTCCTGCACAGCAATTTCTAATCAAATGTGTATGTGTGGAAAAAAGCGCTGCTTTACTGCACACTGGTCTACTTACCCTCGCAACATTTTACTGTTCTCCAGGTCTAGGCTGATCATGTTGCAGTTTGCAAAATGATTTTGAGCAGTTTCTTATGCCTCTCACCTCCACACTAACTCTTCAATTTTAAACACTTGTACAGCTGCATTCACAATATGTATGACTACATAAATATGCCATTTCCTTTTCATGCTGCTAGTGTATCTTACATCCACGCTCATACTACAGCCAAACTGCAAATATATATCAGTTTACTAGGTATCTATGCCAGGCGCCACTCAACACCCAGATGCCTCCAGATTTCATCACCAAAAATAGCAAAGAAAATGTGCTATTAACACTTCAAACATCTATCATCACTCTGCTTCCAATAAAGATGCTTCTGCTACTTTTACGGCTCTTATATTTTACTCTTAAGAAACACTTGGTATCACAGACTCTCATGAATCCTTCATTGTACATGCTCTCACAAAATCCTTCACGCTCTGATACCAATGATATATTCAATATACTCAGACCATGATAATTTCTATTGAAACCTAATAGAATTTATACAAAGAATAGTTTGTTTGTGATCCTGTTATTTAGGATACACAACCTTATCACCTGCGGACTTATCGTGAACAATATTTAATTCTACATAAACCTACAACAAGACTAACAACCCGAGTAACAAATCTTATATAGTATATACTAACCTGACTATATGTGATAATTTCATGCACTATGTTGAATCTCTGCATCTCGTAAAGTGGCGACAAGTTGTAACAATCAGGATTATGATTCAATGGGTTGAACCTGTCCCATCTATTTCACGAAACCCGACCTTGCAGCAATCACGAATTTCGCAAAATCATTGCTACGGTCATAGCTGAATTCCTTGATATATGTCTTACGTAATAGCTAATCCTTGATATAGTGAAGTTCTCAGTAAAGATATCCTAAGGAATTGGAACTGACGCATTGATATATTCAGTCTGAACTTAGAGATGCCATGGTTGTGAGGAACATACAACTTCCATAAGATGCATGACCAGCTCCTGATTAAAATGGTAGAGGTTTTGCACATTAATTCCCTTAGCTGTCATGGCTTTAGAAATCTGGTTTGAAGCAATTGAATTCTAAGGGAAGACCGAAACGTATAGAGAGGCAATTGAACTCTAAGGAAAGATCCAAACATAGAAAGCTGTGTTGAATCCTGTTGAAGTCAAGATATATCGTTTGAGGATTTGGCAAGAGAGAAAGGACACAGACTGGCAAGGCTTGAAGGACAGTTTAATGTATTAATTAGTGTGCTGTCTGAGTGGTAGACTTTGCTTGAAATCTAATTTAAAAGCATCCCAATAATTGAAATTATGATGCAATTGGTAGCCACAAAGCATCCCAACTATATGGTTGGCAGGTATGCAATCTAAAAATTAAGGAGTTTTTGGAAGCCTACATTACTGTATTTGAAGAAATATCTGTGTTTTGTCTGAGTTGACTTGCTGCCTTGAAGCCCAGTCGTAAAGGTCTAGACTCTAAAATTTACCGTATGTTCTTCTTAATCTCATGGGGTATGACATTAGACAGTAATAATCAGCTAATTGGAAATGAATAATTGTGACTTCTGAGGGTGATGCACACAACCCATGAAATTTTTGTACACTCTTAGCTGAATATAGAGCTCTTTAGAGAATTCCTGACCTTAAGCTAAACAAATAGGGCAGTAGCAAAAATACTGCTCCGGCCTTAAACATTTAGTACAAGTAGACATAGAATGCTATTGATTTGTACTAAGAGGCCGCAGTAAAAATAAAATTGCAAACTCACTCGAGACAGTGATTTTGAAAGCTGGTATTTCTAGTGATAGCCATGGCTTCCGCGCTTTACAACAGTTCAAATCTGTATTATGCAAATGGTTGGCTTGGTGGAACTGGATATTAGCTATGTTTTCCGTTTGAATCTTGCTGCACCATTATCTCCTACATAATCCAAGACAGTAGTTTTGTAGTTGCAGGATTGACCAATTTCATAAGATAGCTATGAGCAGAATGTGGTACAGGTCATGCTAAATTTCCAACTATTATCTCTAATGATGTCCCCTAATGTTCAGTCGTGGAATTTGTGGTCATTCTGCTTTCAAGCTGGTGTTGCAGTAGTGTCTTAAAATTGATATTGGAACAACTAGCTATCTTATAAGTCATTTTGCAGTTTGTTTGTCGTCTCCTGGAGCAATTGGTAACATTCACTGCTGTCAGCCCTATTTTCCATGCACAACCAGTTTGTTAGAAGAGTTATAGTGTCATTAGCATTTACCTTCAAATTTGTATCAATCTCGTCATTCAGAGTTGTATCTTCAATAGTAGAAGAGTGCTCTTGGATTTTGGCTCGAAAAAGGAAAAGCTTGTCCTGAATATGGGCTAAACATGGATACAAATTTTGTTTCTTTTGCATTTAAATTGTGCATATGTTTTAATAAAATAAAAAGCTTTCGTGGAAGATGATTGGCAATAATTGTTCATCTTTGGACCCTACAAGGAGTTGCTACCCATGCAACCAAGATCCTAATTGTTTTCAGAATACTTTCAGGGCAAATCGTATGATGTACTCAGGAGCTGAAGACCTTGAATCTTTTATCAGTGGGGAGCAAGTTGTGAAGGTTTCTATGCCAACTGTTTCGTCCAGAAGAGCATCTGAGGATACTGAAGAGAACAATACACTTGTTGCAGACCCAGCTACCGAGAAACCTGATATTTCTAACAGCTTGAGGGAAGATCTGTGTTCAGCTCAACTTACACCTGGACTTGTGACTCTTGCGATGTTGCCCAAGACTCAGTGGCAAAGTCTTGTCAATTTAGACATCATAAAGGTGCCTCATTCTGATCTTTGGTCACATTCTTATATTAAATTGCTGTTGGTTGTATAGCTGTTGGTAACTGTTTATTACTTTACTGGTGAAGGTGAATTTTAAAGTTACATTTGTCTTCATGTTGCAGGTATTGTAAGCATCGGAATCTTAAACAACTGTGGTCCTAATAAACTGTTCTTTCTTTTGTTAAATATTCTTCTTCCAATTTTTTGTGCATCATTGAAAGCTTCTAATAACATTGCACATCTATACTTTAGATTTGGCTTGTGAGATATGGGTTTTAACAGCTGGAATTGCTCTGGAGTTTTTCCAAAATGCGCATCTTTTTCTTTTAGACTTCCATTAACCTGATTTATGATGTTTTCGATGTCACGTGTAAAAACTTCTGATGCTAGCAGTCACCTGGAAAGTGATCTTTCTGAGGTTCACTTCTCAAAGAGGCCAATTGATGTTTGTGGAGTATAGGAGCAACCTGTAGGATCATGTAGAGAATACAACAAAGGATTCACAAACAATAAACTCAGAAATTGTTTGTAAACGCAACAATTGTAAAACAAACAAACAATCCAATATTATTCAGCAAAAACCACATAGTCCACATCCAGAAACAGGTGAATAAATAGGCTAAAAAATATTATCATCACCTTAGGAATAGGTGAGACAGCCTAAAGTTGGAGACTAAAATATCTCCACATATCAAGGAGAGGAGACACATCCTCAACAGCTCCTCAAATATGTACGTGAGTGAAACAACTCACTTATAATAGATAAATTAACATCTAATCAGAAAACTTCCAAAATGAAGCTTATTAGGTGTGAACGAAAAAAGAACTAGTTAGGAAATATCCTGAACTAGTTATGGTGTGTTAACACTTACAACAACATGGAGCCCTTTAAGTAACTTTTTTATCATGATTTTAAGACCAGACTGAATATTTCTTTATTTTATTTTGATTATAAATTTATGTGTGGTTTATTTTGAAGTCTTATATTTTGGAAAGCAGTCTAGATGATTTACGTGCAAGAAAACCACATTATTTAAAAATCAGTTCATTGTTGGAGCTAAGAACTTGAAAGCAGGAACACAACGTGCTGCACTTTTGGACCATAGAATGTATTACATTGCTGTTAATAATTCAAAATCGTTGCCAAGGATTATGTGTGTCGCATTCGCTTGCTTAAAATGGATATGTATTACATAATAAAACTATTTGCATTTGCACCTTCCATCAACTTGAGTATGATCTATTCTGCTGCACTTTCTTGCAGATGCGAAACAAGCCTATTGAGCCACCTAAGAAGCCAGAGAAAGCTCCTTTCTATTTGCAGTCATTGCCTACACTCTCGGGAGAAAGGATTTTTGTCCCTAGCTCCGTTAATGACTGTGATGATAAAAATGAGACAGTTAATAACAAAAGGGTTGCTCAATCAGGAAATAAATATGGCGGGGAGGGATATTCAGCTTTTATGCAACTTCTACATTCTTGTATGGAAACTAAAGACTGTAAGTTGCTATCATTAAGAATGTGATTTCCCTCTCTTGGAAAGTATAGCTGAGAAGGAAAAAAACCTATTCCATGTCAAGATTGCATTTATTTCTCTCTGGATACTGATGCTCCTATGATGTTTGCAGTTGCACCAGTAACAGATTACTTGAAGAGCATATCTCCCTCAGCAGTGGATTTGGAATTGCGTATGCTTCAAATTATTGATAATGAAAATATAACAGAGAGTGAACACGCTATAGAACTAAAAGGGATTGGAATGCTGCTAGATTACTTTATAAACGAGGTGGTTTGCAATAATAATTTTGAGTTTGTACAGGCTTTGATTCGACTTTTCTTGAAGGTGAGCGAATGATACTTAAATGTTGTCAATTTAATCATATATTTGCTCGTGCTGGAAAGCTTTTATTGTAAGCATACCTGAAATCCGTTATAATTATATATCTATCAGATACATGGGGAAACAATCAGACAGCAAATACCTTTACAAGAGAAGGCAAGGCAGTTGCTTCAGCTCCAAAGTTCTACATGGCAGAGGCTAGATTCAAGCTTCCAAAATGCAAGATGTATGGTTACATTTCTTAGCAATTTACAGTTTTGACAAATTATTTTTCAATTTAGTCTATATAGAGAAGTTGTGAGCTATTGTATCACTGATGCATTGGCTTCCTTCTAACATGGAAAAATAGTTCTGGCTCCCTTCCATCCCTGTAACAAATTGCAGTGTAAGTTATGTTTGTTATAACAATATCTAAGAATTAAGTACATAATATGGCAATTGTCACGAGGCCTCTACAACGTAGATAACCATCCTGAAGTTGTTTTGTAGTTCATCGATTTCAATGCTAATTCTTTTGATCTCATTCTTGTTGAGTCCACTAATTGTTAGGAGTTTTCTGTGGTTATAAATTATAATATACCCTTTTGGGTTGAAAATTAAAATATAATTGGTTATGAAAAATATGATGCCTTAAAGTGTATACATATCACATACAAATTTAGATACTACTTTTCTACTTAATGTGTTTGAAGGAGAGATTAAATAGTAGTCGGTTTTCCAGGAGAGTATAAAGGGCATTAGTAAATTTATAGGTGATGGCATTTTGTTCAGCTTGACCTTAAAGACATCTCTGTAGATGTTAGGAAATGATATCTTCAAACTAAATTTAAATATAGTTCAATATTTCAAAAACTACTGATTTGGCTGCTTGAGTGGAAGTTTCAATGTTTAATATATTTTCAAAGATTGCAGTTCTACATAGCACATTCCAGTGGCATCATGCCAAGTTGAAGTGTGAGCCAGAAGCATTCTATAATATTTACCAGAACTCAGTTGCATACCTTATCTGGTTAAGATTATGGGTGTTGTTTATGAATGTATTTTACATGAAAATACTCTAGCGCGACCTTCAAAGACAAGTTTAAGGATGTGTTTAGACTGCATAGAAATTATGCCTAGAACAGTATTTCAACTAAAAGTGCCATTTTAGCATGAAACTCTTCATGGCTGCATAATTATGAAGAAAACCCTTTATGAACCATGTGTGCTTTGCTGCCTCCATATTTGGAAGCATTAAATTCATCCCATTGTTGACTTTTCAATGGAAATTGAAATGTGTTTATCTATGTCACAATGTGCAAATTTGTAAACAAGTGAATGCGAAATTGGTTGCACGTATATGCTAAATACTGGAGCAGAGATATGACCTATTGATTGATGCCATTGTAAAGGCCTCTAGAGTGAATATTGCTATTGGAATGAAGATCATAAATACTCGTATTGGTGGTATTTTCGCTTCCAAAATTAGGGTCCTTTGGTGCTAGCCAGTTTGTAGTTTTAACATTTCTGGCACGTTTCATACTTTTGTCAAACACAAAGCTATTCATTTTACATTAATGCATCCTCTTTCATCACCAGTGAAATGTAAGCTGTTACACTAAGATCGATGTTTTATTTTAACTCATACCATATGCTTGTGTGTTGGAATAAAGAAATGTTGAATGAATATGTTAAAACTTGATGATACCTCTTGGGAAACTCATATAATGTGAAAGAGAAGTAAAGAACTGCAGAGTCATGCTTCCGGGCATTAAAAACATAATCTAAACACTATTTTTGCAAAGCTCGTGCACATTGAGAACTAGAGCGCTGCTAGAAAATTTTGAGTTCTTTCAGAACTTTGAAAATGGAAAAAGGAACTACAATGAAACAGATCAAAGCAGCAGTAAGAAGCGAGAAGTGTTTATCTACCTGATCCTGTATATCAAATGAAAAATACAAATTTTAGCTGCGTCATGATATGTGGACAAAGGCTTTTCTCATGACTTGAAATGCAACTATAATTACTTGGTTGTGTGATAAGACTACAGAAACTGCCCAACTGATTCATTTGAAATGATAGACTGTACATAAACTGACCTATTGATTCATTTATAGTGCTAAACATGGGATGTGGTTAGATATGATACATTGTGTTGTCGCTCTTGCGGTGACTATAAATGCAAGTGGGGTGGCCTTTGAAGATTGAAAAGCAAGACCTGAAAGGGATAAGCAAGAAAATTGATTTCGGAGTGGTATAAATGCACACAATTGAAACAGAATAAAGTATAAGTTTATAAATGTCACGCTGACCTTACACTATTACATGTTTGATCATGGCATTGTTACATTTTTTCATTTGCATGGCAGAGTGCTTTTGTATTTTTTTCCTTGGATGCCATACTCTATACATTGTGTGTGTACATGATTTTGTATATCATTTTGCTAACAAAAATCTAAGATTCACTACAATTCTCAAAGTGTAATTTGCTGCTTCAATCGGCATCAAAGGGAAGCTTATTCAATGACTATCAAAGATAGCTTTTCCATCTCCACTACTTCCTTCACGATTCTTTGGAGTTAATGACCTTTGCATCTTCAAGGCATGGATGGAGTTCTTTTTCAATGGTAGCTTTTAAATTGCCCGTGATGAAGTTCCACACAATTTTCTTTAATGTTGCTATGAAGAGTTGTCTACTGCAGCCAAGGACAGTTACAAGAGCAATGGATCAACTACACCTTTGCATTCTTGTAGTCAATATTTCTTTTTTTGATTATTTGTTTGCCTTTAGGTTTAGGATATTTGTTCTTCATACCTCAGCAAATCCATGAGTTCATCATATTTATGGATGTTCCTTGCACGATATAAAAAAATGTAAACACAAGAGGCACGACTGTACAAGAAGATATAAAAATGGGAAATGCAGGCATTTGCACACCGAAGATGTGGACAACACACACTTGTAAGCCCGTTAGAGAAAACACTATTACTTAATGTGATAACCACATAAATTGTATAGTTTGTTTACATAGATTAATTACAAAATGGGAATGGACCCCCGCCTGCCCCCACCCCGCCACGCGCACACACACACACACACACACACACACACACACACACACGCACACACGCACACACACGCACACACACACGCATGCGCACATGCGCGTGCGCACACACACACAGAGCAAAGTCTTATATACAAAATCATATTGGTATTCTATCCATTGTATGAAAATAACATTCTAGAATGTAGCTTCTCTACAACACCCACACACACACACACAGGCACAGACAGACACACACACATAGACGCAGACACACACACACACACACGCACACACACGCACACACGTGCGCGCACACACACAGAGCAAAGTCTTATATACAAAATCATATTGGTATTCTATCCATTGTATGAAAATAACATTCTAGAATGTAGCTTCTCTACAAGCAATTACAAGCCTATTGCTTCTCTATAAGTAATTGCAAGCCTTTATTAGTTACGATGAACTTAAGTCTAAATCTTCTAAAGTCTAAGCTTTGTATCGAAATAATTACATCAAAAAGTATGTAGTGCTTAGGAACAAAACATACCATACCCTTGAGAAGCTTTGTAATAAAAGCTTGAGGACCAAATGGAAACTCTTAAATGCATTGCTTTATTCATTTGCTTGAAGTTGCATCGATTTTTTTTTTTTTTTTCGAAAAGAAAAAACTAAAATCTTGAGATTATAAGTTTTACAAAATCACAAACAAAATGAGATAGATCTTAGATGTTGGGAAAAGCGTTTACAATTTCAAAAACTAATAGAGAATAAGAAACAATATTAGATTATATAAAAGCACATAGAATGTGAGTATACAGAATTCCACCCAAAAATTTCACACCCAAACAACACAGTAAAATACAGGATAATTTTTTTTTGACGCATAACACGACACAACATGCCACCACCAAGGTCACAACTAACTCCGTGGGTAACTCAATACAAGGATGACCACAAGGGTAGCACGGAAATGTTCACACACACCAAGGATGGTTCACTTTTCTATCTGACAAAACAACATAAGAAACCACCACATAACACACCTACAGATAGGGCAAGCCACAATGAGGAAATTATTGATGGTTATTTATTTTTATGTAACCTCTTTCGATCCTTAACTACAGTTTGCTAAGACTCTAGATATGATTTGTACAATGCTTCTTACAATGCTAAGTTTTCTCAGGCTTATTAAATCTTATCCTCTTCTAACAACTAACAGTTCATTTCACCTTAGGGTTATTTTACAAATTTCACCCAAAAAGGAATAATGTTCACTAGAGAAGCTAGGGTTATCATGTTATATAATTCTTACTCACAAAGATAGTCTCGCCTATGATTTCTTTAAAGAATTCCTTGCTCTCAAGTTGGTAACCTCTACGTTAATTTATTTAAATATAACTTTTAGTTCAACTTTTATAAGTATTAAACGACCCACGTTATTTTACTTATGTCGCATTATTAATAAGTCAAGCATCCTCGGTGACGCGCGTCAATAGGTCTATTGGCGCGCGTCACTAAAAGGTCTATTGACGCGCACTACATTTTTTTGACGCGCGATAAAAAAAATCTCCGTCGCGCATCTGCGCACCTCCGACCTCTCGCTTTCTCATCAAAAAATCTCCGTGTCGCGCATCAACAAACTCTTTGTTGTGCGCGCATGGCGCGCCAATATTTGTTGTATCTCCTTGTCACAGCGTCAAAAAATGCGGTGACGCTACGTGAACAGCCTTAGTGACGCGCGTCACTAAGGCTGTTGACGTGCGTCACTAAGGCCTATTGACGCGCGTCACTAAGGCCTGTTGACGCGTCAATAGGCCTTAGTGACGCGCGTCACTAAGGTCTATTGACGCGCGACAACAAATATCCTGTCGCGCGTCTGCAACCTCTGCCCTCTTCTTGCTCATCGAAAAAAACTCCATGTCGCTCGTCAACAAAATCTTTGTCATGCGTCTACTATGCGTCAATATCTACAGTATCTCCTTGTCTGCAAACCCTCCTTGTCGCGCATCAATAACTTACCCCCTTGTCGCGCGTCTATAATACGGGATATATCATATTGTTGAAAAATGTGAAGTAGAAGTGTTCTACCTGGCGAATAATCTAGGTTTATATAGGGGATATTTTTCAAGGGTAGGCGAAGCCGACCCCTAAAAAAAATTAAAGTGTAATTTTTAGGCGAACAGTCACCGGCCTATGCTGTGGCACCGCCTTTTCAAAATTTTAAAAATGGAATATTCGCCATATTACGAATATTCGCCACTAAAATTTTCCCCACACAGGTCAGTAATAAAGTGAAACGCTTGTACATGTACCATGTCACTATTGTGAGTGCTCAAGCACCCTCAAAACATGCTAGTCATCATGCCACATGCTTCCCAAGCATCCAAGAATCTCACACTACCAAGATGCATCTCCTAGGCACCTATATAGGCTTACAAGGAAAGCACTCCTTGAATCCCACTATATCAGCTCAAACACGTTTGAACCAAAGTGTTAGCATCATATACATCATAATAGGATCATCATACAATATTTACTTTTTCATTAATGTGTTTTTTCATCAATTACAACACCTATTAGGACCACATGCCAACATTGGTTGGTAGCATTGAACATGTTATTAGCTCGTAGCATACTTTATGTTACCAGAAGTAGCATAGAGTATACATAATGCTACCGGCTACTAGCATACTATTAAATCGTTTGAAGTTCTTATGACCAAACTGTAGCTTAGCTTCATTGAATCGTATTGAAGTTCTTATTGAATCGTATTAAAGTTCTTATGACCAAATTGTAGCTTACCTTCACAATATCATAAGCTTGAGTGTAGGACAAACACGCTATCTTTTCATCTTAAACCTTTGAGTCCTACAAGCACTTATGACATCTCATTATGTAACCTCCATGTAGTCATCCTTCTATCACTTGAAGTTTCTCCAATACACTTTCATAGTCCTTCATAGACCTTCATGGGGCCATGTATGCACTGTAGCATCAATTGGGGTTTTGCCATCAAACCCTCTCTCGAGATATTTGACGTCAACCTTTATACCTTTCACAAACTCTTGTGCCTTTTTTCTCTGTTCTATGAAGTCTTATAAACATCAGTGACTACAACATTTGCACTTACAAAATCATTTGTGAATGACATAGGCTAAGAAAAACTTAAACCAAATTCTTCTCCGACCTAAATTCAATTTTCAAGGCACAAGATACCTATTCACCTGATATGATTATGAAATATGCCTAATCACACCATATTATACCATTGGAGTGAGCTCATAAACTATAAAATATTATTCATATATGTTTGAAACACTTTCACTATTAACTAAAGATACAAGCTTGCTAACCACAAGATTTCTTTACAATTACGAGACAAATTTTTCATGATCCTTCATGCACTATAGCATGTATTAACCTTCAATACTTTATTCCTTCTTGATCATCATGACATACTTCACATATTTATACCTCTATGCGATTACATATTGGTTTTCATATCCTATTGTAGGCACTAAGACATAGATGTGCATCATCAAGAACCTTCACTCAGGATCGATATATTTCACATTGCTTTACTTCACAGGTCATAGTATGTCTTTAGACTCTTTGTCAACTTTTGTACTTTGCAAGAGCTCTTTTATGACTTTTCCAATCTTCAAAGCAAGTCCGATAAGATCCTTCAAGAAAAGTGACATCACCTTCATGGATGCACCCTTCAAACGTAGCTTCATTATCATCTTACTCACTCGTTTGGAATCGAACAACTCTCTCTTCCTTGACAAGCATTCATTGACCTATAATACTCGATCAAACCTCATTGAACTCAGATTTATTACTAATACTTTGAAGTTTAACATGACCATTTAAGTATAAGGGACTCAATAGGTAGACCATTATGATTTACACTCGACAACACATATTTGACACTCCTTTGACCTCAACAATGACATACATAAACATGACATGCTTCAGTAATAACAAAAGACCTTTGAATGAGTCGAACTCGAGCATTCATGACTTCAATATTCATCATATGGATTGAAACTCCTTTTGAAGTTCACATAACACTTCATGTAACATTATTAATTGGATACACAACTTAGGCATGTCTTGAAAATTCAAGAA
The DNA here is from genome assembly GCA_018340775.1 of Taxus wallichiana var. yunnanensis. Classification (NCBI taxonomy): domain Eukaryota; kingdom Viridiplantae; phylum Streptophyta; class Pinopsida; order Cupressales; family Taxaceae; genus Taxus; species Taxus wallichiana. The sequence goes on along the minus strand of CM031234.1, from coordinate 373,111,930 downwards.
CCATACCATTTATGAATTTTCTTGGATGATAATAAGACACATACAAACAATATAACACTTTAAGATGCACCTTAAACTTCTTTGAACTCGTTATGAACTCATAGACAACCATAACATCTATAACTCTAACACATGATGACTTCATATCATAACAAGGACTCGAATTTGACACTAAAGAACTTCACATATCTAAAACCAACCAATATTGCTTAGACTTAGATATGGAGAGAAAAAGAATTCACTTGATGACTTCCATGATCAAACCAACTTCATAAGACATGATGAGAGAACACATTAAGCATTAATCATGAACCGAGATACTTTTGGCATAGACCTTATAGACAAGAAATACTTTTCAATGACACAAGGACTCACGATCGACCACAACATGATTATGACATCCTAAGAATTGACACATTTCCATGATTGACATAGAAGCTTTAATTCAAAGAATCACTTACAACACAGCAACATTAATGAAGATAGACATATTACCATGCAAAAATCTTGAAGAAAAAACATGACACATGACTGATGACAAAATTTGACTCATAGGCTCAAACATCTATAAGGACTCAAACGACATATGCCTATATGAAATTACTTGACATACCTTAATACACTAGGTGTGTTCCAAACACCTAGTTCCTTCATCTTCTTGTGCACTATGGAATGGATTTCTCTTAGGCAAAACCGATCTTCTTCACTTATGAGTCTTTCAACTAGGAAAAAATTTCTTCCTTGACTAATCATGGACTTGTTGACCTTGTTTTCTTCCTTGATAAGCAGAGAGTCTTCCTTGAAAAACTTCATATTATGCATAGTACACTAAGGATCAAATATCTTGACCTTATTAGCTTGAACAACCATCTCCTTTCCCTTAGAATATGACTTGACATCCTTCTTGACCATAGGATCAGTTTTTACAATGAACCTCTTCATGCTTTGGAAAAATCTTGCAATATGACCTGATTGTTGACATTTGAAACAAACAACATTCCTTTTTCTTCTAGGCTCAAACACCCTTAAATTCCAACCACAATCTCTTTCTTTATGTCCATATTCACAACATGATTGACATTCACCTTTGAAGAGAGCTACATCATTCTTAGGAGGCCTTCTCTTGAAATCTCTAGCTCTATGACCAAAATCATGGAAAACAAAGCAATAACCATTGAATGAAGGACCATAACTCATGGAATTAGGTTGTCTAACTGAGTTAGACCTTCTTTGATCATCCTTCTTAGTCACCTTCTCAACTGATTTAGTTATTGGACCAGTTTCATCAACATTCTTTTCTTTAAATCCTAGGCCCGATTTGTCATTTGTGGCCTTTTGTCCTTCAAAACACTCATCAAGAGCCTTGGATCTATTTTTAAATCTCTCATAAATCTTCAACTCGCTAGTTGTATCCTTCAAATCTGATTCAAGGGATTTTAACTTTTCTTCATACCTGGAACATGCATCTTCTTTCTACTTGACGGCTTTGGACAAACTTTCAACTTGAGATTCCAAGGAAAGAATGTCTTGACTATGCTTAGCTTCCATATCTTTAAACTGAATTTGATAGGCCTCAATACATGACTGAGTTATTTCATTTCTTCTTCTCAATATAGCCACAATTTATCTATAGGCTTACCCATTGCTTGTGCTTCAAAGGATCTCCTTCAAGCAGCTTAAACTTGTTTCTCAAGGACATGCTCTGATACCAATTGTTCAAGCACAAGGAACCGAGAGGGGGTTTGAATCAGTCCTATGATAAATTTCATTTCATTTACCAAACCATACATTCATCCATTATATTGTTTATACAACATTCATGATCATGTGTGCTTATTAAGATATGCAAAATCAACCACAAGAGCAAGAAAGTAAAGTACTCAACACAAGAACACCATATGTAAGTGGGAAACCCTCATGGGGAAGAAAACCCACTAAAAATCTACTTATATTACTCAAATCAAAGTAATTTATTGAAACACCAACTTCACAAGGAGCACCAACCCCTAGTTTAGTAGAGCATCAACCCTACAAGGAGCACCAACCCCTAATTTAGTGAAGCACCCACTCCACAAGGAGGCTAAAACCCCCTAAGGATGACCAAGAACCAATTCATCCACCTGAAAATGTTTAATTCTCGATTTTTATGTTGTCATAATCTGATTGAGATCACTAATTCAATTCAAAACCCTAGCTCACACACTAGGTCTTTAATCTCTCATAATCTAGTTCTTTCTTCACTTCAAAAAGTTCTAATCGCATGCACACATTCTCTATAATATTATTAAACCTATCATGCTATTCCTCACCTTAAATCAATTCAAAACCCTAGCTCACACACTAGGTCTTTAATCTCTCATAATCTTGTTCTTTCTTCACTTCTCAAAGCTCTAATCACATGCACACATTCTCTATAATATTATTCAACCTATCATGTTCTCATACCTGAAAAATATCTTCCTCTAGGTCGCACACCTTCCCTCTAAGAGCACTAGTTCAAAAATGAACCAAACAAGCACTTAAATATGCTTTTCTTCCTTCCAAACCAAAATATATCGGTCCTTCATGATAATTTAGACCCATACATCTCTATAAAATTAATATATTTTAATTACAATAGTTACATTTGACCCAATCAAGTCAAAGATAGCTAAAACCCTCATTACAAGTGTCAAAATGGCTCAAAACCCCATAGGCACATTCTTAAAAATTCCCTTACATTAAATGTATACTTTTTCATGACCCAAAACCCTTACATATGAATAAAATATCATTTTTCATTCATAAATGGTCATACATTTGATCAACCAATGAAATTATTTCACTTACTGGGCTCGGGCCTTCCCTTTACAATTCTCAAAACAGATGTTTCCTTCACCCTTCAGCACCCTTGAAACATCATCTAATCACCAAATAAATTTTAATAAAAAAAAAAACATGTCATGTGACCATTCAATGTAAATTTTATAACCTTTATAACATTTCCAAGTAAGTTAGAATTCATGAAACATCCTTCACTTCAAACCACAACTACATTTGCCTTCACCAGATCAACTTGTCAAAAACGTTGTTTCCAAAGGTTAGCTCATAAAATCATTTATACAAACATTCAAGACCTAAAATGGAATAATTGGATGAAAAATTAATACCTATTCAAATTCCAGGTGATAGGAAACATCACCAAATCCATCTCATGCTTCAAATAACATCAAACTTCTATCCAAACACATCATGTCTTGAACAAAAATTATTCATGTCTAAAGAATGTTCTGAAAACCCTACCAAATGACCACATAATGAGTAAATCCATATATCACTGGAAATATCTCTGAATATACTTTCCAACACAACTTTAATCATCTCAAAACTCCACCTATAGCTCAAGTTATGATCATTTTACTGGACCTTGCTATTTGAGATCCCAAAACTACCCTTTGACCAATCAACCTGTTTGGACCTCAAAACACCATGAACCTACATGAACATGCTCTAAAAAATTTATGGACATCAATAAAAACTCCAAATCATCATGCACCATCAATTTTGCATGTTACTCCTTTGTACCATCTTGTCCTAAAACCTTCTTCTTTAGAAAATGTTATTTTTAGGTGGGGCCCACTCATCACCATGACCTCAACCATACATTTCTAGAAATCCTGATAAGTCCTATAAAAATCCAATCATTAATTTTTATTAACCAATCAAAATTGGGTCAGTATACTTCATTCTCTGCAAATTGCTCTTAGCTAGGGTTTAACTAGGGTTTTAGACCACTTTACCTTCTTAACATTCGTTCATAAAAACCCAACGACCAAATGACCACATTATTTTTGGAAACTTCTAAACTCACCATATAATATTCCCTAAAATCCACAAGGTCCCATGCAAAGCACAATATTCACAACGAGCATCAAAAGATCAACTTCAAGTTGGAATTTGACTTGATTTTCACCTTGTCTCACAAAATCAGTCATATCTGACAAAATACACATCATGGGAACAAAAATTTTCTGAGAGAATCATGACTCATCTCTATAACATATCCAATCATCATAATGAGAATCCCATAACTCAAACTCTCCAATCACTAAGACTTACCTATGTTTGCATGTTAGATCCTCAATGTAGAAGCTAGGGTCAACTAAAATAATGCAATAATCAAACATGAAACCTTTTCAAACGACCCAAAAATACCTAATATGTCATGATATACTATAATGTATGCAACCATGAGCTCATATAGCTCCAAACTACATTGTCTCACCTCCAAGTTGCCATACTGCTCCCAATGAGCACATGTAACAAAGTGAAACACATGTACCTGTACCATGCCACTTTTGTGAGTTCTAAATCACCCTCAAATCATGTTAGTCATCATGACAACATGTTTTCAAAGCATCCAATAATCTCACACTTTGTCAAGTTGTATCTCCTAGAACCTATATAGGCTTGCAAGGGCAAGCACTCCTCCTTAAATCCCATTGTATCAGCTCAAACACATCTGAACCAATATTTTAGCATCATATACATCATCATAGGACCATCATACAACATTCACTTTTTCATTAATGTGGTTTTGCATCAATGACAACACCTATTAGGACCACATGCCAACACTGGTTGGTAGCATTGAACATGCTTTACCACTCGTAGCATACTCTATGTTACACGGTCAAGAGCATAGAGTATACACAATACTATCGGCTACTAGCATATTATATGTTATTGGTTAGTATCATTGTGCATGCTACTGGACAAAAACATTGAGCTCGGTAGCATGCAATACAATATTATAACAATTTAAAATACCTTAATGTAGGGTCACGATTTCGAGTCGATCTCAATCGATAAATCAAAAAGTAATTGCAAAGAATATTTGATAGTCATAATTTGTATAGGGAATTGTAAACACATAATAGTATATATATGAAATTAATTTGGCAAATTTCAATTTTGTGCTAAAGGTGATTTGAATTAAAATAGTCCCCTATTGGTGTAAATGTTAGGTGAACCGACCCCTAAAATTAAATTGTGCCTAAATAAATTTGGGTGACCCGGTCCTAATTCCTACCCTAAAAATCATCAAATGCAAATTTAAATTTTTTTTTGTTAATTAATTAATATTCACCGCTAAAATTTACTATGATACCCATTTAATCATCCTTCGAATTTGCATGGAGGAGAAACATTAACAAAAAAAAAAATAAAAGCCATATTATCAAAAAAAAAAAGAAAGAAGAAGCAAAAGGCAATTATTACAAACATAAAAGTTAATAATAAACAAAAAGGCATGATATCATTGTCACACCCCTATCCTAGTTGAATTTTCAAATTCCACAGCTTTGTATCGTCACAAAGCTTGAGGTTATTTGAGGTGCAATAAGTTTTTTTAGTAGGATAGAGGCTACATATCTATCATTAGTTCGTATTTATTTTTACATGAGTACTTAATCCTTGTAATATGCCTATGGCTCCTTGTGTGGGGTCCTAAGGAATAGGGAACATGTCATTGGAAGGTAGGAACCTTTACTTTTTTTGCATCTCATTCATTGACATGGGATATATTTATACCTCGTAGTTTTCCTAAGTCGAACCCACATACTTAAGTTCCTTCATACCTTGATGACGAAAACCTTTAGTCATGTCCTATTGATTAGGGTGTCTCATTCTTTGCTAAGGATCTTGTATCACAATGGTACCTTCTTTTTCTATGATTACTCTTTTTACTCCCATTGCGATATTACCACTAGTGGACCACGTCCCTACTCTTCTCACATCATTTTATGTATCTCATTACAAATTTTTACTTCCCTTGGTGTTGGCTCCAGCCAAAGAATTGTGAGTGTGGATTTAAATACATATGGGCCTTCTTCACAAATAATCCCTTCGCATCCATACCATCTTCGTTCACCCTTGTTGTGACATTAGATGGTAGTGTCTTACCTCCGTAAAAAAATTAAGCGCAAGCATTGATGTGATTTTACTTATTTCAATGTTTTCTTATTATCAATTTTATCACATTTTTGTTTTCTTTGACCTTTCTTAGATTTTATTAGATATTATTTTTGCCTTGGCCACATCGTTTGTTTATGAAATTTTACATCTCTTTACATTGCATGTCCTTTATTACCATCTTACTTGCAGTACCACATCTTTTATCTTATTGATCTCTCTTAGATTTTATCGATGTAATTAGTACATACTTAGCTAACATATATTTTGTCTTATTATATTTTACTATCTATTTTTCATTAGATATTTTATTTTCTCCTTATTTTACAATTTTCTTTACATTATAGTGAACATCTTTTAACCTTTATATATTAATCTTACTTTTCCATGTCTACTAGCTCCGTTGATTATTTCCCAGCTAGCACCTTATTGATGCTTTAATATACTACTCTGGACATACTTTAGTCTTCCCTTATATAATGCTATCTAAACCTAGCATAGTCCTATCTATCCTTTTTTATTTACGTATCCTACTGACACACTTTTTGGACCTCCTACTTCGGTGGATTAATTTCCAAACTAGCACATTTTTTACATTCAATAAATTATCCACACCTAAGTTAGCCTTCTTCTTTGACCTAACCTAGTACCCTTCACCCTTGTTACATTAGATTTGCAATACTTATTTTACTAATTTGACTTTAGTGTTGTTTCTTCAATCTTGTATCATTTGAGTTCATTTAGTGACTTTGTGCCCTGCTTATTTATTTTGGAGGGGCAACCATAGTTCTGTATTGCCTTCATGGTTGGTAGTTTAGTAAATTCAAACTAATTTTGTTTATTAGATTAGGAAAGTTTTAAGTTTTTTTATTTTGATTTTTCTTGGGCGAGTTTATTCTTTATGTCATTAACTAGTTTGATAGTGGTGCAACAATTAATCAAGTTGGTGGATTGTTTACCTTATATTTATTTTGTTATCATCTCGTCTAAATTGATTTATTTTTTTACATACATAGGTTTTCTCTATGGCTCCTCCACATTTTGTACTCTCTTCGGTCCATCAAATTATTCTCAGCTACATCTAACCTTCCCTATGATCGGGCCATGATTTTTGCAGGGCAAGCATTCATTCTATGATTTTTGCAGTTGTCAACGCAACATTCAGTATTGGTATATACTCACTAGATTTGTGACTTAGCATTCAATTAGGAGTTCTTGCAAATTATATTGTACTTCCATTATTAGATTTTCAAACGTGGGAATGATTTATACAATACAATTGTAATTGATCTATGAGCAAATATAAAAAATCCCATCATACCAAGCCAAAAGAAAATCACCACGATCATATAGGTATCTATCAAGATGTATAACCTTGTACATGTTTAGTTGTAATATACTTAATTCTTCATTGAAACTAGCATTGAAACTGCTTTGAGAATGAAATTATGTCACTCAAAGATGAAGTTAAGAACAAATTAAGGGTTCCCAACCTTATAATTTATAAGAATACATTTAACCTAAAGGCGCCACATCAACTTCCCTTTGTCCTCTCCGCCAAATTGGATCGAAAAAATAACATCACCTAGATAATTACCCTTTGAGTCTTGTTTTACCATAACTTTCATCGGAAATAATCTGCAGAAAGTTAAAAGGACTGCTTTTAAAAAATTAAATTAAAAATAATTGCACATGATTTCAAAAAAAAAAAAAAAATACTACTCGCTCATAGTATATTAGATATAGCTACCTAGAGACAATATAAAATCCAATGTCCAAGGATTATAGTGCAACTAGAGGGACTTTATTAGATGTCATATATCTTCTATGGGTATTGGGATATAAGATTGATATAAAAGGGAGGGGGTAAATTAGATATTTTAAGTAATTAATGTTGGTTTTTTTAAAATATATAAATATGATATTTATGAGTTTCTTTTATATTTATATAATAATAGATATTTCACTTTTACAAATTGTTAGTTAGACTTGTCAAAGCTTCTATCGCTAAATATAATTTAATCGTGTATTATAATAACAAACATTTTAGAACTTGTTATATACCTTATATAGTTTGTTATCAATATCAAGATTATTGTGTCATCTTCTAGTTGTCTTTTTCATTCGAATTTTTGTCCATAGGTGGATTGGCCTGACCACCCCTCACCATGGATGTCGATAAAAATGCGAGTCAATGGACTATGAGGAACACGAACGGAGGAATCAAATACTACAAGGGAAGTCCAAAACCTAACTTTAGAATTAGGAAATTTTAAATGAAAAGTTGAAATAAAAATAACACAAGTAAAAATTGCAAAGAGGAAAAACATGATAAAAACAAATCTAAGAAACAAAAACATAGGTCAAATGAGGAAAAACTTGAGTAATTTGGAATGAGAATCTTTAGATACAAATAATCACAGGTGTCAAAAGGAGATTGATAATTTTGTGTGAAAAAAGTAAATTACCTAAATATGTTGGAGAGGTAGGAACCAAAGAAGAAGCAAAACAATGGCTATCAAGCCTAGAACGATACTTCGACTTTCAAGGAATTAGAAATTTTGTAAGGGCATGTATAGGTAGTTTTCAACTAAGGGGAATGGCCTTCAATTGGTGGCAAGATACAATCAAGTCCCACAAGTTAAAACCACCGTGAAATACCAACCCACAAGTACAATCAACAAGACTTATGTGCACAAATAATTGGAATCACTATACTAGAAAGTGACTTTACACCTTTCTACAAAGAAAATAGAAATGACTATGGTAAACTATGGTAAAACTTGACTTATCATGGTAAAAACTCGACTTTATGTGGTAAACACTATTCACGAAAAAGTGAAGTTATCATGTAAATACTATTCACGGTAAAAAGTGACTTTACTGTGATAAATACTATTCACAGCAAAAATGACTTTATCATGGTAACTACTATTCACGGTAAAAATGACTTTACCATGGTAACTACTATGCACAGTAAAAATAAGGTTACCCTCCAATTGATTTTTGACTAAGTGGGAATATCTCTCCAGAAAATCCACCAACGAGGAATGGTCCCGGCAACGGAACCAAAATGTCATCACCAATCCGGCACTATGATAATTCTTCACCGGAACTCCTCGTGCTATGATTATTTACTAATGCACAGCCTTTAGTTTGGTGGATGTAATCTGGAAACAAAACAACAACATAACACAAGAATACCATCGACTATGGAATGATGACAAATCTGAAATATCAAAGTAAATTATAATATTAACATGAAATTGTTACAATCTCACCCATGAGGTACTTCAAGTGTTATTGACTTCACTTGCCTTTCACCAAGACTATGGGAGAAACTTTACAATTACACCTCTTAATGGCTTCTTCAACACACCTTTAAACTGATGGCTTCCTTTGCACACTTCCTACAATATTTCTCACTACTTCCTTCTATGCTAAATGAGGGGGGTGGCCTCTCTATTTATAGAACTTCCAGGCTTATCTATCTTATCTCTAAGATAGGATAAGAAATCCACTCTGACAAATCATATTCCATACCTTAACTCTTATCTGTACATGTAAGCTTATCTTTTAAGATAAGATAAACCTTATCATTTTACATGGGTTCCACATTTTTAGACTTTTTACAAATAAAATACACAAAATATTTATGACCTCACTCCTTGTCCTTATTACCAATATAATATTTCTAATTCCTAATCATGTAGACCCTACTTCTCTAATTACCCAAACTTTGACATTTTAACATTACCGGACCACTTACGACAAATATTTACTTTTTACAACATTCCTATTGTACTTTTACTGTTACCGTACTCCACATTATTGGCGGCACTGCATCGACAAATACCGTTATCTTCTATCGACGCTACAACTAATTATACTTAATGACATCCTATTCCTAATACATATATTAATGAAATAGAAATTACGGAGGAAAATTTTAGTGTCGATAAAGATCCTATCTACTTTATGTTACCAAGCTTTCCACTCACCAACATAAAGTGGGGAAAATGTAGTCAAAAAATTATGCACTTACTATTATAATGATACCACAAAGTATGTTGTTTTATATATGAATTTTACGTAAGAAAAGTATTCAATAATGACCCATCCCCTAGTCCTATCGTTAGCTAGTTGGTCATTGTTGTCACTTGTCTTACACATTCATCGCTTACCCGCACAATTGTAGTTGTCTCTCGGGAGTATTAGGTGTCATTATTTTTTCAGTTTATAATCTCTAGTCTTTGACTAGGTCACCTATGGAGGGATTGGGGCACCCATGGGTGCCCCGGTACTTATTTTTAGGTGCCTTTTACTGATTACACTTGGTTCTAATTTAGATTTTTGAGGTCAATATTTGTAATTTTTCCTACCATTGCCTAGGTACTAGTCACCATGTCAGTCATTAGTGTCTAAATTTGAGCAAGAGGTACATATATAAACACAACATACTTTCTTTCTCGAGGGCATACTATTTCTACCAAGGGTTGGCTATCTACTATGGCAATGGACATCATCTAGTCTAATTTTTCTTGTAGAAGCAAATAAAGCCATGCTTAACCATGTTTTGTGGTTGAAAAACTTGATTAGACTGATTGTGTGTCAAAACAGCTCCCCTCCACCTCCAAAATATGTGTTTTCCATTTAGACCCCCTAAATGCCACCAAAATCAGATTTTAATGATGCCAACTTGAAGATCCTAATGAGATATTTCCAATGATATAAATTTTATCTGATTTGGAGCTCCGGGTCAAAAGATATGGCCATCTAAAATTTTTCCTATCAGGAGGCACATGAATTTGACACGTGGCAACCTTTAATTGGTTTGCATATCAGCCTATGCCAATGTGTACTTTCTTCTCCTTTTTCCAAGTTTCTACTCCTCATTGATCACAATATTGGGCTTTACTTCTCTGCTCACCATCTCATCCCTTTCGCTTTTACCTTTGCGGGCTCTCTTTATGAGGATACGGGCCAATAAAACTTCACCACATTCCTTCGGGATGTCAATTTGTCCTTTACCTTTTTCAGTCCCTTGACACATGGACCAATGAAAAGGCTCCACGCTCTTCGACATGTAACACCGTCAGACCTCTAAAACACGTGAGCCAATAAGAAATGACCACGCTTTCTTTGCAATTTTTCCTCGACTCAAAAATTATGAAATGCGAGCCAATAGAAAGGCTCCATGCATTTTGCATGTCAGTATTTTAATAGTCTCCAACCTCTGACATCCACGAAGGATTAGCCAATGAGGAATCACCATGCCTTAATGCGTTGCTAGAATTTGCATAGTCAACTCTTATTGAGACACGAAAATTAGGTCACACTCCCCTTTTGTCCCTCGACGTATAAGCCCCCTTTATTACATTTACCTAGCCATGACCCCTTTTCACCCCACTAATATTAATTTAATTAATATTAGTGAATTAATGCTTTATTCTCACTATATTTATTATTTAAATATCTTATTTAAATAATATCTACACATACAACTTCACTTCATAGACACCTCATCAAGCTAACTCAACCTAAGACCTATTCTTAGCAAGTTCCCATAACTAACTAAGACTTACCCAAAACCTAAAAATCAATGCCTACATTCCCTCTAACCACATTCCCGCATGCTCACAAGAACTTTTGAGTCAATCCACGGGATAACGACACGAGATCCAAGAAAATCGGAGGATATCCCTAGTTTAGTAAACCTAGGAAATCCCGCCTTGACCGACGTCGGTTAGCCTTTTTAACCCAAAACAACCTTATTATCAAGGTTGGAACTTGGAAATTGGAAGTTGGAAGTAAGAAAGTTGATGAGCAAGAACACATTTCAAAGAGATAATGCATCTTCAGATAGCCAATTCCAACAAGAAATCACATCCAAGGAAGGAGATTGAGCATCTTCTCCCCGCACAACCACCTGACCACATTCTCGATCTATCCAAGCAAAGAGGAGTGTGCATACGAACCCATGCAGAAGATTTTCTTCAGTTGGGATCACTTGCAGCCTTTAAACCCATCATCAGCACCTCCATCCTTCACACATAGACCACCAGGAATGAAATTCAAGTATAATGTCATACTTCGTTGGCTTATTTCATTTCATCATTATTTTATCATCCATTGTTTATCTTGCTCTCTATTGACCTTATCCAACATTTTCACCTCCATAAACCCATCAAAACCTCACAAAATCCTACTCCAATCACCCATTACCTCGTCCTGACCAACCAAAATCCTTTGTGTAATCACAAAGGAGACCAAAACCCCATTCTGTGACATTTCCAGATCTCACAGTAACCGGCGCCGGTTATACCTAACCGTGGTCGGTCACCCCTGACCGATGCTAGTCTCTGTGTTTGCCCACATAGCCTTAAACAAAGACCTACCCACCTAATTTTACCTCACCCTCACTCACCTGTGACCTACCCAAGACCTTTATCAAACCTGCAGAGATCTAGAACCAATCATTTGACCTTTGGATTCTATTCTAGCTTAGCTTGTTATATTAGATCTATTTTATTATTGTGTTTTTAAGTGAGATACCTAAATCGTTTTAAAATAACAATAGGATTTAATTTGTTTAAAAATTAATTTGTTTAAAATGCCATGTACCATCTAGAAGTATCATAATTCCCGGATCTAGCTCACACTAGGTAGTTCACTGCCCATATTGTTTAATTCCTTCTAGTGGTCTTGTTTTCATTATAGGTAGTTCCTCCTAGCCAAAAGGAAGCTCTCACGGTCAGCTGTGGATTTGGAAGTCATACGCGTGCAACAACCCATCAATTGACATTTGAATAGGTATTCCTCCTATGTCTCATTACCTTATCTGCTTGGCCAACAATTCAAAGAAACAATCTAAGAAAAAGGTGAAATATTTTGGCACGCCCGGTGGGACCCATCCGGGGTTCCTTGCATTTCATTCATTCCTAGGAAAAAAATGTGTGTTTTTTTCCCTTCTAAGAGTGTACACACTAATTTTCTTCCCTGGTAATCCACTTCTTCTTTCTATTTTCTCTAAAGGAAACTTTTCTTTTGGTGTATTTAAAAGGAATCATTCCTTCATGTTTTTTTGCATTATAGTGAAAGAGCATCCCTCTTCCTCTTCATCTTATTGTGTCATCCAATTTCACATTTTCGATTTGGGTTTTAAAATCATTGCATTTCATTCTGATTTTCTGCATTAGCTCACATTAAATGAGGGCAACCTATATGTTGGAGGTCATGACTAGTTGATGGTTGAAAAACGAATCATAGAAAAGCACTTCTATCCTTTTCTCTTTCTCTGAGTCTTACCAAACCACACAAAAATTCAAATACATACATTCTTAAACAACATCTTACCTAGAAGAAGTCAGGTGATCACACAATCATGACACAAAGGGCACCCAACTCATTGATTTGTTGAGTCATACTTAAGAACGAAGCCCGCCCCCCACCATAACATACCTCGAAACCTCACCCTTTAGTTCTCCTTCTTTGTAGGAAGCCATCCTCACCAAAAATCTATTTGACAATTCATGTGTCAGGTCCCTAAATAACATAAGCTAAACAAACATAATAGACAAGGGCACTCTTAGGATCACATTTTCTTAGTGTTTCTGTTTGGATTGTGTTTTGAGGTGAAAGATCACGTTCATCAATTTTTTTTGTTCATCCTTGCACGCTCCTCATCATAGCTAGTGTATTCCAGCTTCACTTGAGTGTGCTTGGGCCATATCACCATCATTCCCACTCGGGTCTAATTCCACATCAAATTCTAATTCACAACCAATTTTTCTCATCAATGTTTCAATTTCACAAGAATCCATCATCGTTACCTCTAACCGCCATCATCGGTTAAACCAACCGACATCAGCCTCCAGGTCCTTTTGCTAACCTACTCAAAAGGACATTCTCACTTCACTTTTTTCCACTTTCCACAGTCTCTGTCACTGTCATTTTTCCCATTGATGTTTTACACATCCCCAAATTTGGCATACTTGTCGATTTTGCCTTCTGCCTCACTGTTTACTCACTGTCTATTTTCTACGTTGGACCGGCAAAGTTACCCGACCAATGTCATTTTCCCTAACTAGCATTAGTTAGCCTATTTCACATTCCACCCACCATTTGTTACTTCATCCATTTTTTTATCACCAGATTCACTGTTTTCTATTGTTCTCTGTATCATTTACAGAGAAACAACCCTACCTGATCAATACTGGTTCACATGGTGCTGACCTGAAGACAAGCAAATGCCCTCGTATTCCATGCCAATTGCCAACCGCTCCCACCTAGTCCTTCACCACATTCTATTTTATCACCAGCCATGGATCTTATCCACCTACTAATATTGCTACGGAGATGAGGAAATTGCACGAATCCTTAACTGTAACCCTATTTCCTTGTAGTTTTACCTCTCCCACTCGTCCACTCGAGATGCCTCGGGTCAGTTGATATACAACATGCCCGTATCTATCCCCCCGACTCTCACACCCACTTCCGCATCAGCCCCATCTAGCTCCGTGCTACCCACATCCACCTTACCCTAGTCATTTCATAGTTAGGTTCTATAACTTCCATGATCGCCGTCTGTCATATATCTCGTGGCACCCATTACATCCACCATACCCTTGACGATTACCCCAAACACAACCTCATCTATCTGTAGATGAGGAAATTACACGAATCCTTGATCGTAACCCTATTGCCTTGTAGTTTTACCTCTCCCACTCATCCACTCAAGATGCCTCGGGTCAGTTGATATACAACATGCCCGTATCTATCCCCCGACTCTCACACCCACTTCCGCATCAGCCCCATCTAGCTCCATGCTACCCACATCCACCTTACCCCTAGTCATTTCATAGTTAGGTTCTATACCTTCCATGACTGCCGCGTCTATTATCTCTGTGGCACCCATTACATCCACCATACCCTCGACGATTACCCCAAACACAACCTCATCCACCCTCATGTCTCACACATACCTATAGCTACGTTCCCACCTCCAGTGTCAGTGACCCCTACCCCATTTCATAACGTAGTTCTTTCCATTCCATAATCATTAGCCCCTATTGCCACTAGGGTTACCACAACCCTTCCACCCCCATATACATACTACCAACAACTGCCTGTTTCATCTATTATCCATTCTGGGTATGTACCCCTATTTCATTACCTTCTTCTCCACCACCTTACATGGCAGCCCCATACACTGGAATGCCACCCCATTATATACCCAAAACCAACATCCTCACACTATAGAGGGCATCCACTCATCACAACCCACCAATGACCTAATTAAATTGATGATGGATGAGATGAAGACACTTTGGAGGAATCAATTTCTCCCTGAACACTCTCACCTATGATGAGATTTACAATGATCCTATTCACCCATCCATTCATATCCATTCATACCCTCGTGCAATGCATTGGGAAATGAAAAATTTAACCGCTTCAATAGTAAGGAAGACCCACAAAAACACTTGCGTTCATTTAAACACAGGTGTTATCTGATTGCTCATGATGATGCCTTACTTTTGAGAAATTTTCCCATGTCCCTCACTGGACCAGCATTAGATTGGTATAGTGGGTTACCCAAACACTCCATATTTTCATTTAATCAGGTAGCCCAAGCTTTCTTGGATCATTTCTCTATCAATATCACCAAGAAAGTTACCATGACCGATCTATATTCCACATGTTAGTACGAGGATGAATCTATCACAGATTTTGTCACTCGTTGGCATAGCCTGATCAATCAACTTACCTTTTAACTGCCACAAACTAAACTCATCAAGCTCTTCACCTGAGCTTGTGCTAGACATATCTCCCCGACCTTGCAGGTCCAAACTTTCGAACATTCGATGAGGCATTCACTATGGCACGAAAGTTAGAGATTCGGGCCATCGAAGAGAAGAAAATCCAATTACGAAATAAGAATTCGACATTCAATTCGAATGAAACCTCTTCTTCTTCCAAACCACCAACCAATTATTCAAAGGCTAAAGGTACCGCTAACGCAGTGGTACTCAAGGCCGACCCAGCTCATCCATCCAATTAGGCTACACCCTCATCTAATCTATCACCCGTCTAGGCTTTTCGATTTAGACAAGAGCAGCGAAAATATACCCCAATTGGGGAACCTTACTCTTCTATCTTAGAGAAGCTTATCAAAGCTGGTGCCATCACCCTTCCACCCATAAAACCACACACTAGTTTTGACCCTTCTTGCCCCATGCCCGCGTGGTATAAGGAACAAGATTTTTGTAACTATCACCGAGTGAAGGGTCATAGTGACGGAAACTACATCACTTTCAAGAATATTATCCAAGAAATTCTCAAGAAAGGTGAGTTAACTGTGGATAATCCCAACGCCACCCCCAACCAAAATCTAAAAATCTTTAAAAAACCATTTCCCAATCATGCCCCTTCATCCAATCAAACTGGTGAGACATCCACTCACGATACCCATACCCGTGAGGTTCACGCAATCTTTAACAAGGTACCTGTCACCTCTCAATTACCTCACATCCCTTCCATAGAGGAAATCCTAGCCCGAAATCCTCCTTCCACATTGGAACCAATCGTCACTATTCCTTCACCAATAGAAGAACACCTTTCATCTCCTACATCACCTACGGAGGAGTCTTCTGCTAACATTGAGACCATCTCACCCCTAGCTTCTCCACTTAGAGAACCTTTACCTACCGTACCTCCTCAACCCATAGAGGAGCTCCCATTACCTCCTCCACCCATAGAGGAGCACCCATTACCTCCTCTACCCCCCGAGGAGCACCCATTACCTCCTCCACCCTCAAAGGAGCACCTATCTATTTCTTCACTTATAGAGGAACTCCCATCATCTCTTCCACCCATCATAGACCCGATGGAGATACCTTTGCCTCTTGGCGAGCTTTCTCCATCAGCTACCCAACATCTAACAAACCTACTTTCAGCTCTCTTACCCATGGAAGTTAAAGATGGCTGATTCCCCATCTCTAAGATGTATTTTACAGGAATTCCTATTAGGTCCTCACCAACTCCAACAAAAATGTGACATTCTCACATTTGGCCGATCACTTGGATTATGTGGATAGGGATTTATTGTGGGGGCACCTCTTACTCCTGTCTCAACATAGATGCAGAGATCCCTCTGACACCTCCACTATCTACCTGCACATTTCCACCCATCGACCACATACAAACCATTGCTTTGCAACCCCTTGCATGATATCTTTTAGCGCTCACACCACACCCTTACCCATAACCCGACCTATGCCTAAACCCAAACCCATACCCACAACATTTACCTCCACTAAACCTATTACCACTTTAGGGGTCACCCCGACCACCATCCTTATCCACCTATTAAACTAGATTTAGCTACATCCTCCAACGTCAATACCAAACCTACCTCCCGACACCCAAACCAAAGACACAAACTCATCGACCTCATACCCCGACTACAACAATCACACCTGCACTTGTCTGTCTCGCTTAAGACTTCAGCTTCCTCAAAGATGGCCAAGCACCCTTCACCCATCCATAAACAAATAACACAACAACCCAATCCTTCCTCACAAACCTCTAACCTACCCAGGGCACACAACACACGACTCATACCCACACTTTTAGTCTCTTTACCACCAATACCTTTGATACCTTCATCCATTTCTTCACTACCCACTACACTTCGTCATTGTCCCACACCCCCAAGCATGACCCGCATCATCTATCTTTATAGCACCCCCATTATCCCTATGGGTAACTCACCATCTTCCTCCATCTACTTTTCCTTCTAGACCTCATACACCCACATCACCTTTACCCAAGAAGTTGCAACCCAAAACAAAACCCCACTACCCCACAACAAGGTAGTCAAAACAACCCCACACCCTCCTACCCATCCATCTACTGTACCCCTACCCAAATGAACCCAACCGATACCTCAAACCACACCGGCACCTAAACCCATAGCTCGACCCATTCCTACACTTCCAAAAACAATTCCCGACAACCAACCACACCTACACCCAAACCCACATTCACTTCCCATTGTGATCCACTAGCAAGGTCCTATGCCAAAATTTTAACCAACCTCCTTGAGACTTCTGTTATCACATTACCACCACTCCGACCTTACGACCCCCTCAAACCCAAGCCAAAGGGGTTTGATGATACCAAAATTTGCACATACCATCATGTGCCAGGGCATGATGTGGAGAACTACAAGGCCTTGAAAACCATCCTTATCCAATTGTGTCCACCCGAAACAAACTTTGATGATGATGACCTTCTTGATGAGGATCTTGCTTCACCAACACCCATTCCCACACTATGCCCACTCAACAACCACAACATCCACCCTCACAGCTCCCAGAACCACACACAAAATTTGAAATTAACATGGCTTGCATCAGAGAACTTGCCACGCCACCACCCAAATGTCATTGCGCCCAATTGACCTCACAAGGATTTTCTCCTCTAGTAGGTTTTTACCCTTCATGTCATTATACCACTTACCCTACACCTTCTCCATTTGACAACTTCCCTCAAATCAACATGGTACATGTCACTACACGTGCGTAGGGTAAAGAAAAGGTAGCTGACCCACCAACCAATCCTATACCCAACATACCATCTGCACCCATACCTAAGATAACTATCTGTGGCCCCACATACCCCATTTCTAATGGTGTCACACATCGCACCATGCTCAAACAATTACACCAATCGCCCTCAAAATGTCCTTATATGACCTCATCCAAACCATGGAATCCCATCGTCAAGCCCTCATGGAGGTTCTTCAATCTATCGAGGTTTTAACCAATGACCCTACACCCATAACATCCATTATCACACCCCATCATGTAGCCTTTCTCACCAAATTACCACCTTCATCTTCACCTCACCTTTTTCAGCAAGTGGCCTCCCTTAGCTTCTCAGAGGAAGAGATCGTGCCATACCAAAACAATGACCCAGACCCAACCCTCTTCATCTCTGTCCACATTGATGACATACAGTACGCTGTGTGATGATTGATGGAGGCATTAGCATTAACATCATTTCATCCCATGTATTTGCTCAAATGTGCATACCTGATAATTACATGCATAAACATCTGGTCATGTTGCATTCATTCAATGACACTATCACCTCTACACTAAGCACCGTCATCCTCCACATTCGCGTGGGCCCCTGCACTATTCCAGAATTGTTTTACGTTTTGGAGGGGGAATTCTAATATAACTTGTTGCTTGGTAGACCCTGGATCCGTGTCATGGGTTGTATTCCTTCCACTTTGCATCGTTGTGTAAAGTTTGAACACGAAGGACACACTTATACCATTCTAGCTGACCCATCACCTTTCAAAACATGCAACATTCTTTATTGACCCAATGATGTGCTCATACCTATTAAGCCGTCTACCTCTGCAACCACTACCACTTCACCTACACCTCTACCTACTAGTACAACCACTACTTTCACCGCACATACCTCCTTTATGCCTACCAATGTTATAATCTCCATGAATGACCCATTAGCTGCCCATTCCATTAACTCCACCTCTACATTGACCTCGACAATTCATCCATACCAGCTACCCACATACCAACCACTGATCCCTTGGAAGTTGTTTTTCAATGCCTCACTCTAGGTTTGTACCGCCTATATAGTGTCAACACATTCCTTACTCCGCATGAGTATGGAAGCCTTCACCAAAACCATCGCTATGATCGCTATATAGGAGAATGCCTCCTTTATCGTCCTCCTCATCTTCATACTAGTCTCACCTATGGGGACTTGATACTACCACCTACACACCTGAACCACCATCACAACCCCGCCCATTTTCTGTTGACTTCCAATCACTTACCAATCACCATTTTTCCCACACCTTCCTACACTGCATTGTGCATGGAAGGGTTTTGGTTTTGGCTTTTACGAGAAAGGCTGCCATACCATTATTCCATGTACCACCCGCAAACATAATGACCAGAGTGGTATCAGCTTCCCCGAACCTCCTACCAAACAGGCCGCATTGAACTCATTGCTGGACCCTAGCCCTTCTCCACCTTCATCACCACCCTCACCGATAGAGTTGATGGATCTTGAATCTATCCCTCCTAACTTTTTTTTCATAAACACCATTTCCTTGGGGCCTTTGACTTATCAACGCGAAGGCGAGGCCCCTTCCACTCTCCCATTCTTGTATCTTGAGATGATTGACAATGACACACCTACCATTAACGTTGTTCAATGTCAGGATGATGAATCCATACTCACCTACCTTGGTGCAGAAGACTCATATATTCATCGGTCATTACCCTCTGAGATGTAAACCATGTTGAATGAATCAACTATCAAGATCAACATTCATACTCAGGATGACCCACACATCCTAAAGATCGGACAATCTTTAGATGCTGCTAAATAGGAAGCCATCACTTCTTTTCTCCGAGATCATAACCACACTTTCGCTTGGTCTTATATAGACATGCTCGGTATTGACCCCACCATAGTGGTCCACAATATCGTAACCGTTCCCGATGCCAAACCTATCAAATAAAAGCTAAGGAAAATACACCCTCGCATTGCTCTTCTCGTCAAAGAAGAACTTCAACGCCTTCTTTCCGTTTCCTTCATCTTACCCATTGATTATCCTCATTGGATTTTTAACATTGTCCCTCAAGTATCTTGTAATAGGGGACTCCACATTTTCATAGACTTCCAAGACCTCAACCTCGCCTATCTAAAATACAACTTTCCCTTGCCCAGTATTGATCAACTAGTTGAACTTACTGCTGGTCACGAGATGGTCTCACTCATGGATGGTTTCTCGGGTTATAGCCAAATTTTTCTTGCCCCAGAAGATCAGCACAAGACCGCATTCATTACCCCTTGGGAACCTTTTGCTATCAAGTCATGCCTTTTGGACTTAAAAATGCTAGTGCTACATATTAGCATGCTATGAATTACATCTTTCATGATATCATGCATCACATATTGGAAGATTATGTGGATGATATTTTGACCAAATCTAAACGTCACACCGAGCACCTCGCTGTCCTCAAAACCATCTTTGACCGCCTCATTAAATATTGTGTCCACCTTCAACCTAAAAAGTGTGTCTTCACGGTTCTCTCAGGAAAACTCCTGGGATTTATTGTTTCCCTCCATGGTATAGAAGTTGACCCCGCTAAAGTCAAGGCCATTCTGAAATGCCTCTGCCCCACCGACCTTAAACAACTTCAAATCCTGTAAGGTAAATTTTAGTCCATTCACCGTTTCATTTCACAACTATCTGATCATTGTCAACCATTTCATCATCTTCTTAGGAAAGATGTCTCCTTTAAATGGGATGATGACTGCCACAAAGCTTTTGAGGCCCTAAAACAATACCTTCTCCAACCACCCATACTCATTCCACCGAAAGACGATCAACCTTTTTACCTATACATATCAGCTACCAATCATTCCTTGGGAGCCATGCTCGTGCATCGCAATGAACAACAACACGGGAGCGAGCAGCAGTTTATTACATAAGTCTTACTCTTTTGGACTATGAAACCTGATACAAACATCCAAAAAGGTTTGTTTAGCATTGGTTTTTGTCATCACCAAACTCCACCATTACCTACTCAACCACAAAACCTATGCTATGACCAACATCGACCCTTTACACTTCATGTATGCCAAACCTTATCAAAATCAGTGTGTTGTGTGATGGCTTATGCTTTTAGCTGATCTTGACCTCAAATTCATTCACCAAAAGTCCATTAAGGGCTAGGCTATCACTAACCAACTGGCTGACGCACCTATTTCCAGGGACTAACCCTCTAATTTTGACTTTCTCGATGAGTCAATTGCTACCCTTTCCCTGGACGAACCCCCTTACCAAATGACACTGTTCTTCGACAGTTCCAAGTGTCAGTGTGGGAGTAGGGCTAGTGTTATCCTCATTCCTCTAGATGGAGAACCCATGCCTTTGTCTTTCAAACTAGACTTTGAATGCACCAACAATATTGTCAAGTATGAAGCACTCGTACTAGGTCTCTAGACCACCTATGCCCTAGATGTCAAATCAATCCACATCTTTGGTGATTCACAATTGGTCATAAACCAAGGAAATGGTATGCACCAATGTCGTAATGAGATACTTCAGAAGTATAAACATCATGTAGACATACTATTGACCACCTTTGATCATTACACCCTTCAAACCATCCCACGTTCAACCAATAAATTTGCAGATACCATGGCCTGCTTAGCTTCCCAAATACCCGCTTCCCTACCAATTCTAAAATATTTGTCACCATACAACACCTCCATTCACCTTCTTATTTACCTCACAATGTTTACTCAATCAGAAATGACACCCTTGACCCAAGTGACCTTTGGTATAAACAATACTTCACTACCTTTCCCTCTCCATCTTACCTCCTGATCTCACCCAGTAAACGGACAACGCACCTTCCTTAAAAAGGTCTCCCATTTCGTTATCCTAGGGGGACTCCTCTATAAGCGTGGATTTGATGGTATTCTCTTACGATGCCTCACAAGTTCTAAAATTCCTTATACCATTAAGGAGGTTCATGATGGCATATGTGGAGGTCACTTTAGTGGCCTTCTTTGTTGCTAAGCATATTCTTCGCCTAGGCTACTACTGGCCAACCCTTAACCATGATTGTTGCGACTATGTCAAATGTTGTGTGAAATGTCAAAAACATTCCAACCTACATCATACACCCAGTCATGCCTTACAGGTCGCTTGTGACCTTTGGCCTTTCTCTTAATGGGGTTTGAATCTTGTCGAGAAATCAATCCTCATTCTTCCCAATGTCATAAATGGATCATAACCACTACCGAATACTACACAAAATGGGTGGAAGCCATACCACTCATCTCCAAAAATCTCGAGAAAATATGTGAGTTCATTAACCATCACATCATTTGTCACTTTGGTGTCCCTCATTACCTCATCACTGACAATGGAAAACAATTCAAAAATAAAACACTGTAAAAACTTTGCGATGCCTTCGACATTCAGCTTAGTTTCTCCTCACCTTATTACCCACAAACCAATGGCCAAGCCAAATCCACTAACAAAACCCTCAATAAAATTCTCATGAAAGTGGTTGACGATACTAGGAAGGATTGGCATACGCACATTCCTTTTGCTCTATGGGCATACCGCACTAGTATTCACACTTCCACTTGGCTACACCCTTTTCACTGGTCTACGGTACAGAGGTTGTTCTGCCTCTCAAAGTCCAGATCCCCTCACTCCACATTTCTCTCCATGACATGCTTATTGATGATGACTTTTTTAGGACTGCTTAGCACAACTAGAGTTATTAGATGAACATCATCTTAACGCTTTGGATCACCTTCAAGTTTACCAAAAACGTATCAAATGTGCTTATGAAAAATGTGTTCATGAATGAACCTTCCAAGTTGGTGACCTTTTCTTGAAATAAAATCAACACGTAACCAAAGCAAAAAAAAGTAAACGGGAAAATTCACTCCTAATTGGCTTGGACCATACATCGTAACTCATATCTATGGATCGGGTGCCTATCGTTTGTCCTCGCTTGAGGGTAAACCCGAACCTGAGCCCCTTAACGCATTACATCTTCACCATTCTATTGTTGACTTGTTGTCCTACCTTACCCTTTGTCTCTTTCCATGCTCGTCCCTTGAGCGCTATCCACTTCATACACCTCCCTAACGATTGAACAAGAATCATGTGTGTACTTGTTACTTGTTATCTTCTCTTAAATATGTGTACCACGACACTACGCATAACATGATTCTCATGGATACTTTTCGTCTACCTTTAGATGAGATCCCATGGTCATTCCACCTCACCTTTTAAACAAGATTCCTTTCCTTTACCTTGGTATTGTCCATGATTCCAAACACCTGCAATAGGACCAAACTCCTTGAGTCAAACTTCTAATAAAAATGACTCCCTCAAAAGGACATCTTCCTCTCGACCAAATTGCTACTATAAATAGACTGCTCCCTCAAAGGACAGCTATGTGAAGCCTTTAAAAAAAAGAGTGAACGAAGATTCCCGCATTGATCAGCTTCACGAATACCTCAAGGAGTACCATATTATTTATCCCATATAGACTTCCCACATCGATCAGTCTATCAAAACAAAAACGCTTTTTAGTCATGGACTTGCCCATTGTGACCTCAAACCTCTTGCCCAAAAGACCTATCACTCAAAACATATATAATTAACTACCTTTCACCCACCTTACCATTTCCACTCTCATTTCCTAAATTTCCTCAAGGGACATCTTGGACTTTCGACATTTGGTGATCTTGTGACTACTTTCACTATAGAATAGTTAATCGTGCAATGCCTTTCGGATCTTGTGTTCATCACCCCCTTCATAGTATGATCCTACCCAATCAAGTGGAACTATTACCCCCTCTTATCTTTTAACCATCTTTGTTTACATTTTGATTACCTTATACAGGACTTGGTCCTCACCGCTTACCTTTGGGGTCATCCTCCCCTTTCGCCATAATCGCCTTCACCTGCATCATTTTACCTATAATCTACCCCCACCTATTAAACCCAAACCCACAACATGCCCAAAAACCTACCAACTCATTCTCATATTCTTCCCTAGCTCATGGGAGAACTACATGGGAGAACTGGTTGAACACAAACAATGTGCTCGTAAGCCCAACAATGTAGTAGTACGATGCAACAAATGTTGAACCTCCGCAGTCACCCGTAGGCCCATAGCTCTCTATATACCTATGTCAACAATGTAGGTGCCCATGTGAACCGTGTCCACTATATCATCATTTTATGAACTCCCATTAATGACCTCGGGAATCTCCCATCCTCTGCATCTGGCAGTGCAAAGCAAACACATTGCCTCCATCAAAAGTACCACTAACCTCATCTCCTCTGGATGAGCTCTATACATCACTCCATAGCTCATGCTAGCGCTATGGAATGTCAGGTCTGCTACACCCTCACCAAAAATGGGTGCTAGTAGCTCCTCCGATGCCTTTGAAGAGATAGAATAAACTTGGGCCCCCAATATGGGAAACTACAGGATCTTGTAGACGTTCTCTAGGGTGATCGTCATCTCACCCGTAGGCATATGGAAGTTGTTGGTTACTGAGTCCCATCTGTTGATGAGGGCAACCATCAGAATCACCTCCTAGACTACATTCTGGTAGCGCCACACCCCTATCAACCCCACCTCTGCAACATGCTGCCACTCCTCCTACGTCATGCTCACCCATACTATCAATAATAAGGGTGGCACCTGGCCCTCATCCACAACTCGTCTCGGCCCGTATCCCATAAGAGCAATGTATTAGTACACCTTCCCAACTTACCCTATTTCACCCCACATCCTGACCTAATCTCTTTCCGCACCCCCATCCCGTTGGCCTTGTGACTAATCCAACCTACCCAAACCATCTAACCCATCTACCCTAACTCACCCAAACCTACCCAAACCCATCCACCTGAACCTATCTACCCTAACCCTCACCCAAACCTACCCAAACCCATCCACTTGAACCTATCTACCCTAACCCTCACCCAAACCTACCCAAACCCATCCACCTAAAACTATCTACCCTACCCCTCACCCAAGCCACCTCAACCCTTCCTGTCTCCCTTAACCCTTTTCCCTCTCACCTGACCAACCCCGGTTATCCCCTGATTGACCACGGTCTCCCCTTGACCGACATCGGTCACTGTTCTTGTGACCAATACTGGTCACTACCCACCGACATTGGTCATCACAGTTGCCACCACCACGACTTCCCACCTACTTTTTCCTCCCTACTCATTCTACCCACCCAACTCACTCCTTACACCCCTAAATATCCCTCTATTACCCTTTTTCTCTACACCCCACCCTTCCCCATTCCCTTTTCCTTCTCTTTTTCTCATTTTGAAATTATTCCCATAAACCCCCCATTTTTCATACTTTCGATATAGTGTACATCAAATTTACCAAACAATGAATCAAAAGGTTTGGAACTTACCGCATCCTCCTCGCCGTCGTTGTGGTGGAACCTCGTGCCTCTCGTGCCACTCCTCTCGATCCCTCTCCAGCCTCTGCCATCCTCGAATGACCTCTCACTCTCCCAACCAATCACCTCACTCGATCCAATCTTGTGGCCCCACCTCTCGCCCAATCAACCTCGCCTATGTGGCTCGCCACCAAGCTCTTTGATGTTCTCTTTTGTCCTCTTCCTCTTTTCTCTCTTCTTGTCCTTTTCTACTTTTCACAATGCACAAATGAATTTTCAAAACGTGGGTTTTCCACTTTTTATACCCCACCCGAATCGACTGACATCAGTTTCCCTTAACCGACATCGGTCGATACCCTCGTTTATTGATGTCGGTTCTAATCGACCGTCATCGTCGGTTCATCTAGATCACTTTGCTCGGTTACCCTGCATACTCAATGCCCTCACATTGACCTCATTTTCCTTACCTCCTCTTTCTTTTGCCTCCCCTACACCTACCTGGACCACCTTACCTTCCCCTCTGGCCATCCACCTTCTTCAAACTCACCTCGTCATTATTGAAGCCTCATTCTTTTACCCCTACCTCGGCCTTACCCATTCTATGACCTATCTACCTGAACTCGGAAAATTGTTTGTGACCTTTGAACCAATGTGCTCATTATACCTTATGACACTCTTACCCGTGTTGTTTGACCTCGTGCCCTTACCTTGCCTATTACCGAGACATCTATCCTGACCCTACCTTTGGTGTAATTTGGAACATACCTAAACGTTCCTGCACCTAACCTACATTGTGTTTCCTGACCTTATCCTATACCTTGGATACTGGATTCACTTCACCCTTGTTTGGATAAACCTATCGACCTTAGATGATGTAGATTTTTCCTTCTCTTCAACCCGGTAGTGTGCTTTGCAGTTTATATGTGTGCGTGCATTTGATTGTTGCTACCTTTGACCCTGACCCATTACCTAGATTTCCTGAGTAGACCTTTCACCCTTTTCCCCTATACCCATTTTCCTTTTCCTCACATTTACCTTTTATCAAACCACTCACCACTTCAGCCTGCTGCCTTGTCAGTTCCTGGTTTGAGGGGGATCACCTTCACCCTCACATGGGGCAACCACATCTTATTTTTGTTAGCATCACTTACCAATACAAGCTACACAACAAAAGGGGAAAAATGTAGACACTAAAATTAGGTCACACTCCCCTTTTGTCCCTCGACGTATAAGCCCCCTTTATTACATTTACCTAGCCATGACCCCCTTCACCCCACTAATATTAATTTAATTAATATTAGTGAATTAATGATTTATTCTCACTATATTTATTATTTAAATATCTTATTTAAATAATATCTACACATACAGTTCACTTAGACACCTCACCAAGCTAACTCAACCTAAGACCTATTCTTAGCAAGTTCCCATAACTAACTAAGACTTACCCAAACCCTAAAAATCAATGCCTACATTCCCTCTAACCACATTCCCACATGCTCATAAGAAGTTTTGAGTCTAATCCATGGGATAATGACATGAGATCCAAGAAAATCAGGAGGATCTCCCTAGTTTAGTAAACCTAGGAAATCCCACCTTGACCAACGTCGGTTACCCCTAACTATCACCGGTTAAGCCAGACCGCCGTTGGTTACCCCTTTTAACCCAAAACAACCTTATTCTCAAGGTTGGAACTTGGAACTTGGAAGTTGGAAGCAAGAAATTTGACGAGCAAGAACACATCTTCAGAGAGCCAATTCTAGTAAGAACTCACATCCAAGGAAGGAGATTGAGCATCTTCTCTTGCACAGCCAACCCAACCACGTTCTGATCTATCCAAGCAAAGAGGAGTGTGCATGCAACCCATGAAAAATATTTTCTTCAGTTAGTGATCACTTGCAACCTTCAAACCCATCATCAGCACCTCCATCCTTCACACACAGACCACCAGGAATGAAATCCAAGTAAGTATAACGTCATACTTCATTGGCTTATTTCATTTCATCATTATTTTATCATCCATTGTTTATCTTGCTCTTTATTGACCTTATCCAACATTTTCACCTCCATAGACCCATCAAAACCTCGCAAAAGCCTACTCCAGTCACCCATTACCTCGTTCGACCAACCAAAATCCTTTTCAGTGCAATCACAAAGGAGACCAAAACCCTGTTTTGTGATATTTCCAGATCTCACAGTAATCGGCGCCGGTTATACTTAACTGCGGTTGGTCACCCCGATCAAGCCGCTTGCTCTGTGTTTGCCCACACACCTTAAACAGAGACATACCCACCTAGTTTTACCTCACCCTCACTCACCTCGTGACCTACCCGAGACCTTTATCGACCTACGGATATCCGTAACCAATCATTTGACCTTTGGATTCTATTCTAGTTTAGCTTTGTTATATTAGATCTATTTTCTTTTTGTGTTTTTAAGTGAGATACCTAAATCATTTTAAAATAAAAATAGGATTTAATTTGTTTACAACATTAATTTGTTTAAAACAGTGGTCGACAACCATCTAGGAAGTATCATACTTCCTGGAACTAGCTCATGCTAGTCGGGCCACCGCCCATATTGTTTAATTCCTTCTGGCGGTCTTGTTTTCATTATAGGTAGTTCCTCTTAGCCAAAAGGAAGCTCTCACGATCAGCTGTGGATTCGGAAGTCATACACGTGCAACAACCCTTCAACTAACATTTGAACAGGTATTCCTCCTACGTTCGTTACCCTGTCTGTTTCATCAACAATTCAAAGAAACAATCTAAGAAAAAAGGTGAAACGCTTATAATTGTGAAGCATGAGCCAATAGAAAGGCTCCATGTACTTCACATTTTCAGTATTTTCTTTGATCTCCATTGATAATTGTGAAACATGAGAGAAAGAGAAAGCTCCATGTCTCCACAAAGGTCGTAACCTATCGCTGTTTTCTTCATGCTTGGATGTGATTGGAGGAGCCTTTGCAATTGTCAAATTTGTGATAGGCGAGCTAATGAAATTGCGCCACATAGCTCTTTTCTTTCCTTTCTCTCGTGGATTTTCAATGTTCTATGGGTTTTTAAGAAAACCCTACCCAAGTCTTTGACTAATTTTTTTGACCGATTTCCTTTTTCATTGAATGAGCTCCTTTGTTTCGTGGCTTTTCAACTTTTAGCCCATTGAATTACCACCATCTGCTTTTGACCTGTCTCGACTTCATTTGGACCACTAAGCTCTTACCACGTAGCCCCATTGATGTTGTCATTGAGTTTGATGGGAATTTGAATGTTAGTCAATTTTTCTTAATATATCCCGCTAATGAAGCTAGACCACATGGATTTTTTGAATGCCAACAGCTAGGATTTTGGGAAGTGCAATTTGATGGTCATTTGACCGTCACCGACTTGTGAAAAAATGGCTAAGTCCATTTTCAAGCTTGTTCAAGCCAAAATTAACCCGAGGGGGTAATTTTGGATAAAAATTTGGTGACCTCTTGAGGTAATCTACTTGCTAGATTTTGACCAATAGTTTTAAAGCAATCCATTGGGTATGGAGCCGAGCTAAAAGAAAAAAATGATCTGCAACATTTTAAAATTCTTATCCTGGGGCCGTATGGAGCTCAAATTAGTTCAACATGAACCGGATCTGTCTGGACTTGCTTTGTGGGATTTAAATGAATCTCTGAAGCTGCTCAAGTTTGAGTTGGGGTTGTCTTGGTCTACTCTTTAGGATGATTTTGTGGGATTTTGATGTAGAACATAACAAACTATTCTCGAGCATTGTTTTGACCAAGAAAGAGACACCATGAGCTGACCTTAGTAGAAATGATCTTTGGGACTGAGTGATTGAGATTTTAAGACTGTCCCAAATCTGATTTGGCCACGAACACTACCATCTACTACAAGATGCCCCAAACTGATCTTCATGATTTGGCGGAGGGAAATAGATACCTAACTGTTGATTTGGAGGAGAAAAAAGTGGAAATCTTTGAAATCACGCCTCTTGATGATTTAGTTGCTCTGCATTTGAATTTTCCTATGGATAACAACCATTTCTTGTAACTTTGAATCTCTTTGCTACAAATTCTCCTTCTCAGAAGCATGATGAACTATTCAAGAACACACACTAGAAGCAATGGAACATGTGCACCAGCACTTAGGGAAATTAAAACCTATTCTAACAACAATATAGTGTGCATAAGCACTTGGAGGAATTGAAAAGTCCTAAACTAGTATGTACAAGGGTGAGAACTTATTCCTTCTAGTAACAATGTTTGAGATAGATTCCATTGACTGGAATCTACAATTCTTCATCATCTAACTTGGATAGTTGGAAGGAATTGCTACTTTTGCACTCTGTGATCATGTATGGGCCACTCCATATGGCATCAAACTTGGAATAATTACTGTGGATTTTCTCAATCAACATCCCATTTCATCTCTAAATATCCTTCCTAGAATGTCCTGGGTTTAGATTTCTTGTCAAAGATTCTCTTGTTCAGTGCTTGATCTTTCTCCATGGTTTTCATTACATGCTCTCTTATTTATTCCAACTCCATCAGTTTTGCATACCTGATTTCCATGGGTTCAAACTCAGCTAGTTCCAACTGTTTCATGAGTTCCAATGTCAGTAACTCAAGTGATATAGGCAACACTGCTTCTTTTCCATATACTAGTTTGTATGGAGAGCTACCTATTGACCTCTTGGGTGTTATCCTATCAGCCCACAAGGCTGATTTGAGATTCATGTGCCAAGTTCTTGTTTGTGGAATCTGCTTGGCCATTACCCGAGGGTAGTAATTAGAAGAAGTGTTGAGATAAATTCCATTTTTAACAACCCACTCTATTATTATTGTGCCAAGGAATGCTAATGCATTATCTGATATGATAGTGGTAGGGATACCAAACCTCATGACTATCCCTTCATAGAAGTCCAATAAACTAGATTCATTTGCTTCCTTGAGTGCCACTGCTTCAATCCACTTGGTGAAATAGTTAGTTCTGTTAGTATCCACTTATGTCCTTGGCTTGAGTTTGGATTGATAACTCCAATGAAGTCCAATCCCCATTACATGAATGGTTGATCAAATGAAATGGGATGGAGGGGAAATGCTGCTAACTTC
Organism: Taxus wallichiana var. yunnanensis; assembly: GCA_018340775.1. NCBI lineage: Eukaryota > Viridiplantae > Streptophyta > Pinopsida > Cupressales > Taxaceae > Taxus > Taxus wallichiana. Next base: position 373,080,846 of record CM031234.1, on the reverse strand, counting down.
TCTTTTCCTGTAAAGAAGGCACATTTATTACACTTTTTAATCCATGAGTAGTAATCACCAAACATGGTAGGCCAATAGTTACCAACTTTCACGATTTTGAGAGCTGTTACTCATGGAGTGAAGTGGACTCCCACTTCTCCATCATGGAACTCATGTAGTAATTTCTCAATCTGATTTGTTGAAACACACCTTAGAAGAACTCCATTTACATCCTTCTTGAACAAGATTCCATCAATAAGGACATATGGAATGGACTGCAATATGAAGTATCTTCTTTTTCTTTGCTCAATCCTAGAGGACACAAAGTTTTTGGAGATAATGCACCATATTTTGAGCCCAACATGGAGTGGGTGCATCATAACCTATCTTTTCTTGCTCATTTTGTAACACTAGGAAAACCTCTTCTTCACCTTCTGACTCAGCATGTTGTTTGGAAGCTAGCTGCTCACACAAACCTTTTCCACAAACTAGCTTAGTCACCTTAATTTCAATGTCATACTCCATCACACAAGTGATCCAACTTGGTCTTTTCTCATTTAAATCTTTGTTTAGGAGAAATTCCTTGACCCCAACATGAGACACTAACAGTTGGATCTTATTGTTTGAGACCAAATGTTTGAACTTTTTCAAGCTTCTAATCACAACAAGAACATGTTTTTCAATAAAATAATATCTCACCTCATAATATTCTAAACTTTGGCTGAAGAATGCTATGGGATGTTCTAAACCTTCTTTATTTAGTTGTGCAAAGATGGCTGAAATTGTATTTGAACCTCCAAAAGCATAGAGTATGAAATCTTTTGAAAAGTCTGGGTTGATAAGAGTTGGAGCCTGAGATATAGTATGCTTCATGGCCTCAAATCTCTCTTTACCTTTTTTTTTCCACTTGAATGCAAGGATATTTTTAAACATCATTGTTAAAGGCTTCACTAAGGTGGAAAAATCAGGCACAAATCTACGGAAAAAGTTTATTCTCCCCAAGAAACTTTGGAGAGATTTCTTGTGACTTGGAAATGGTAGAGTTCGGATGGCTTTAACTCTCTTAGGATAAATTTCCAATCCTTCCCTTAAAACAATGTGGCCCAAAAATTTTCCTTCATGTGCTAAGAATATACACTTCTTCAGATTCAAAGAGACTCCAAATCTTCTACATCTCTGAAACACTTGCTTGAGGTGAAAAAGGTGATCTGCTGCATTTTTGAGAACACAATGATATCATCAAGATAAAAAAGCACTATCTTTTGATCAACCCCTTGAACGCCATATCCATAGCTTGCTGAAATGTTTCTCTGGACATTTGACAGTCCAAATGGCATCTTCCTATAAGCATGTGTACCCCATTTTGTTATGAAGGTTGTATTGAATTGGTCATCTTCCTTCACCATGATTTGATTATATCTTGAGTAGCCATCCAACAATGAGAACCTTTTCGAACTAGCTATAACTTGCAAGATTTGTTCCATTGAAGGAAGCGAGATAGTGATCTTTGAGTGAAGATCTATTCAGATCACGAAAGTCCACTCACAATCTGATCTCTCTATTTTTCTTTCGCACTGGCACCAAATTTGTAACCCAACTTGAATGCTTGATAGGAAAGATGATGCTAGCTTCAATTATCTTATTCAATTCTTTCCTCATGAGAGGTTCAATGTGGGGATTCACTGGCCTTTGCTTTTGTCTGATGGGCTTGGATCCTGGATCCAACTCAATAGTATGTTGTGCTAACTTTGGATTGAAGCCTCTCAAATCCTTATAATTCCAAGAAAAGACATTTGGGAATTCTTGAAAAAGTTGGATAAAATCATATTTCTCTTGTAGAGTACTTATTTTTCCAATTTGCAACATCTTACCTTCACCCACTGAAATAGGATTTGAATCTTCACCCTTCACTTGAATATTTTCCCTTTCTTTTTAGAATTGATCATTAGGATTGAAGATTGACTCCAAATTCACCAATCCTTTGGGAAATTTGTTTGTTCTCACTTGAACTACCTAGTATCCATATTATTTCTCCAGTATGTCTTGGTTTCTAGCAGAAAACTCAGCCTCTTCTTGCAAGAAATTAATGATTTGCTGGTCATTTTCAAACACTTGCCAATTAGTGTTATTGTCCTGAACAACTGGTCTTACCACTACTTTGATATGAGGCTGAGTTTTCTCACTTTTGATACTTTCCACAACATCAAATGCTGCCCCAATTTCTGCAAGTCTATCTAGCTGCCTTGTTCTTCTTCCTTGGGATGGAATTGATGCTAAAATCCTCAAAATCCTCAATGAGATCCCATACCCGGATTTTGTAGTTCTTCAAAAGATCATTCTTAGCAGCATTTTCCCCTCTAACTTGGTTCACAATCAGCTCACTATCTCCAAACACTTGCAAATTCTTAATACCTCTTTTTCTTTCCTAATGCAATCCATGGATCAAAGCTTCATACTCAGTTGTGTTGTTTGAGCAAGAAAATTGAAAATGGAAAGCTGAGTAATATTTGATATCTTGAGGTGAAATTAGCATCGTTCCTACCTTAGCACCTTTCCTACTCCTTGAACCATCAAAGAATAGTTTCCATACTTTGTTCTCATCTTTGTGATCTGATTTGGTAATGTTAGGGAGAGTTTTCTCTTCTTTGTGCAAGTAGTAAACTCTTATCTCAACTTCTTCCATTTATTTGTAAGGATCAAAAGCATGCCTCTTGTTTTCCCACTCATCAAGAGTTAATTCTGGGATGCTTCCAAATTTGGTATGCATTTCATAAGTGCTTGGGAAATATTCTTGATCAAAGGTTGAACAATTTTCATTGATTGTATTTGGTGTATGAGGCTCAATATGGAAGTTTGTAATTGGTTCAGACATGATTGTAGCCTTAGCTCCATACCTTGTTCTGAATAGCATGTGTGACCAATCAACAGATAAGTAGCCCCCAATTTTAGTTGTGAAGTCTCTTGATAAACACAATGCAAAGAGTGGTGGCAAGTCAATAACTGAGACATCTTAGCAATATTGTAACATTTGGGCATGCATGTAATGTGAGACTTAATTATTTGATTACTCCAACCATTGTTATTTTTGTCCCATCCAATTGCACTACACCTATAGAAATGAATTCATATTGGAGACCCAACTGATCAGCTATTTGTTTAGGCATGACAGAACTACTTGCTCCCAAATCAATCATGCAATTGTGTACAAGATTATTCCCAATAATTAGAGATATGTAAAATGGAGGAGGCTTCATGTTTTTACCTTGTTGAACTCCCTGTTTGCATTCTTGTTGAGTTGCATTTGTTAGCACCTTCTCTTGATCTTTGGATGGATGACTGGATGTAGACCAATTTGCTATGGTAGCTTGCAACAATGTTTTTTTGACCTGGGATAGCTAATGCATCCCACATTGAAATGTTTACATTTGTCTTCTTCATCTACTCAATGATGTTGAATTGAGAAGCACTATCCATCTACCACCCTTTTCTCTACACAACCTTCTCTTGCATGTGTATTGCCACCACTAGTATATGAGCTTGTCTAGGAGGTGGCTTGGGCTGATTTTGCACGTTTGGAGTTGCACCTTGACTACTAACCCATTATGTAATGATAAAGGGATGTGAAAAATTTGAGTTGGATGACTTCCTTTCCTCAACATTCCTTTTCTTAGACCGTGTATTGGCTACTACACCTTGAGTTGGAACCTGATTCAGACCATAGAAATATTCAACTTATCAATTAGCAAGTGTGGTCTCATTTGGAGGTGCCTCTTGGGTAGCTTCTTGCTGTTGATTTTCATCTTGGTTTGTCTCTTGTTCTACACCCATTTTTTTACCTTAAGAGCTTGATTCAAAGCACCATTAAAATACATTGACTAGTTATGAGGTTGATTGAATGGGAAGCACCAATCATACTCTTGAGCTATGATATATTTTACTGGTACCATGGCTCTAGACATGGATATAACATTAGGATTGTAAGGTTGAAATGGCACAACAAGAGGTTTTACTTGCTTCTAATTTTTAGCTTGAACAGTGGCTTATTAGGCTTATACAGAGGTCTATTGGGTTGGGGTTGAGGCTAATATGACTTGAAATTTTGAGCATGCTGCCTCTTAATTGTCACCAACTCATTGCCCAAGTTTTGTAATTATTTCATGACTTCTTGGAGATCCTTTGAAGTCTAATTTTTTGGGGCAGGAATAGGAGCTAATGTAGGTTCTTGGTTAGTGCTTGGGATTCCTAATTCTAGATAAAGAGGCATGGGAGGCCTGGGTGCTAGTTTACCAAATTTAGATTAAGAAATTTTCAGCTCTAATAGCAATATCATGAGCTGCAGTAAATTTTACCTCCCTATATTGAATAATCATGACAATATCAAAATTTAAAGCTTTTAGAAAGTAGAGAAAAGAACCTCTAGCTACTGGTCTCATGACCAATGGAATCCTATCCCACGTCCCTTGAAATCTAAAGTTGAAATCAGTCACCTGCTCATTTGGTGCCCTTTATTGTTGTCAATTTCTCCAATATGGACAGATTGTCTCCTCTTTCTCTCGGGCGGATTGCAGAGGGCTTTGCATATCTAATCCCAATTTTTAATAGATCTTGTAGCCAAACTCCTAAACCTATGTAGCACCTTTCCTTTGAACGAGGAAGCTAACAACTTGAATGCAATGTATACCTCATTTATTTCATGAATAATGCAAATTTTTGCAATGTATTTGATATGATCAACATGATTTGTGTGGTTCTCTCCAGTAAAATAAGGAATATTTTTGAGTGCTTTGCACATAGAATTGAATTTTGTGCATTGAGAGCAAGTGGGTTTCTCCCGTGAAGTTGATATAGGGATTTTGTGGCCCTTGTGGTGGTTTTTGTTGTAGATGTGCCATTATAATTGGTCTAAGAACTCTGGTTGATTGAATGAAAGGCCTACCAAGTGGAGGTGTTGATAGTGTTCTATTCGGTGGAGATGGAGACCTTTGAGTTCTTCTTACCCTTCTTCATCTACACGGAGATAACTCTAGATATTAAAAACACATTCCTCTGTTGATCTCAACCTTGTTAGAATTCTTCTCATAAATTTGAAAAGTTTGGGCTGCTAAAACCAATGAATTCCCCCTCTTTGGAGTCGCCAGATGTGCTATTATAAGGCCTCTTAAAGGCTGGAAATTACAACAAGAACACACCAACCTTGTTGCAATAAGAATGAAGACTTCTTGTTGTCCCACACGGCATGCCAAAATCAAGTATCACCAAATCACAACACCCTATGATTTGCACAAGTGTGTGTGTGTGTGCTTGAGCTCAAAGTGTGACTGTGTAACATGGGTATTATCTCTAGGTTGTGGGACTTGCTACTCAAAATAAACCTCTAGAGAAGGCTGGTTCCTCTTCCTAATCTAGTGCAAGATAACTCTAATGAAAGAAAAATACTATCTCTATCCTAAAATTTCCAAGGGACCAGGAGAGAGAAAGAACATGAAAGTAAGGAAAAATACACTACATAGGTGATACACCAAGAAAAGGGAATGGGAAAGACTCTCCAATGTGTAGAAATGAGAAGAAATGCTGATTAGAGAGGGTGAAAATAGTTCTCCATAGTCTAACAACAACAATTACAACATCATTTCCATGAAAACACAACAATATTACACCTTACAAGAACATAAGGAGACACAAAACACCTGTAAATAAAATGAAGAGGCAAGAAGAATGCAATAAACATAGACAAGGGAAGAAAACATCCACAAATTTGCATCTACTATTTCATTAATATGCACAGTTCACTTACAAAGTAAGAGAAAGGCCTAGATCAACATGCAAGAAGTCCAATATGAAGGGCTACAACACATTGGCATTCCAAAACAAAAATGATAGATTTTTGTTACAAGAGTCATCCCCCTTGACAAAATGAAAGCCCCTTCTATATATAGCCTAAGCTAGAAAGAAAAGGACAGAGAAGAGAGAAGGGATGACTTCCCTAACTTTCAACCACCAAAAATCACATTAAAATTATCTATCAAGCACATGGGCACCTTACAGGGCCATCATCTAGTCTATTTTGTCACGTAGAAGCAAATAGAGCCATGTTTCATAGAGTTTTGTGGTTTAGCAACTTGATTAGATTGATTACATGTCAAAACAGCTCCCCTCTACCTCTAAAATCCGTGTTTTCCATTTAGACCCCTAAAATTCCACCAAAATCAGGTTTTAATGATGCTAACTTGAAGATTTTGATGAGAGATTTCCAATGATATAAATTTTGTCTGATTTGGAGCTTGGGGTCGAAAGATATGGCCATCTGAAGTTTTACTTGTCGGGAGGCACATGAATTTGACACGTGGCAACCTTTAATTGGTTCAAGGATTGGCCTCTACCAATGCGTATTTGCTTCATCTTTTGCTAAGTGTCTATTCCTCATTGGGTCACAATATCAGGCTTTACTTCTCTGCTCACCATCTGTCCTTTCTTTTTATTTTTGTGGGCTCCCTTTATGAGGATACGGGCCAATAAAACTTCGCCATGTTCCTTTGGGATGTCAGTCGCGTTTACCTTTGTTAGTCCCTTGACACATGGACTAATGAAAATTCTCCACACTCTTTGCATTACATACCCTATTAGACCCTTAGACACATGAGCCAATAAGAAATGACCATGTTTCTTCATAATTTTCCCCTCGACTGACAATTGTGAAATGTGAGCCAATAGAAAGGCTCCACACATTTTGCATGTTAGTTCTTTAATAGTATCCAACCTTTGTTATCCACAAAGCATTAGACAATGAGGAATCTACATGCTTTAATACATTATCGACTTGTAATAGTCAAGTTTGACAATTACGAAAGATGAGCCAATAGAAAGGCTCCATGTACTTCACGTTGTCTGTCTTTTTATTGATCTCCACTAATAATTGTGAAACACGAGTGAATGAGAAAGCTTCACGTTTCCATAGTGTTAGAACTTGTCGGTCTTTTTCTTCGTGCTTGGATCTAATTGGAGGATATTTCATAATTGTTAGATTTGAGATAGGCGAGCTAATGAAATGGCGTCACGTAGCTCTTTCCTTTCCTTTTTCTCACGAATTTTCAATGTTCCACGGGTTTTTAAGAAAACTCCCCCCAAGTCTTCGACCGAGCTCTTTTAACCGAACTCCTTTGTCATTGACCGAGCTGATTTGTTTCACGGATTTTCAACTTTTATCCCATTGAATTACCGCCACTGCCTTTGTCCTGTCTAACTTAGTTGAACCATTAAGCTCTTGCCACATAGTCCCGCTGATGTTGTCATTGAGTTTGACGGGCATTTGAACGTCAGTCATATTTTCTTAATATAGCCCGCTAATGAAGCTAGACCATGTGGAATTTTTGAATGCTAATGGCTAGGAATTTTGGTAAGTGTAATTTGATGGTTGTTTGACCATCACAAACTTGTGAAAAAATGGCTAAGTCTCTTTTCAAGCTTGTTTAGGCCAAAATTAACATGAGGGGGTTAATTTTGGATAACACTACCTTTGTGGCCGCTAAGGATAGTCTCGACCTGCTCATATGAATATTTATTTTTAGGGGTTTGATGCTTTATATGGGGTTTTGTAGGTGATTCTTCATTACAAGTTTACAAAGTGTCATTAGTGAAGCTAATATGATACTCACGCGACAAAGATCGAGATCTTGCGAAGACCTAACGACCAAATCAGATTTAGGTTCTAAGCTATTCTACGAGACTAGGGCACCTATCCTGCAGACTAGGGAACCCAAAGGTGCTCTAATCCTCCTCTAGGTACCCCACTGGAAAAATCTTCATCCAATGCAATTTTATGAGGTGTGTTGTGTCATCCTTCTCCATCTACTCATCATCCCATTTAGTCCCAAATCAACTGCGAGGTAAGTCCATTTCAGGTTGGTACCCTTTCCTTCTATTTCAATTATTTCATTTCATTTAAATATCAAATCAATTATTTAGCATTCATATTTCAGTTTTTATTAGTCATTATATTGTTGTACTTTCTTATATTAACTTCTAAAATTCATATTTCTAGTTAATCAATAGGACAAAGTTCAAGCTACAAATACAAATAAGTAGCTGATATAAGAACAAGAACTCCAACAAAGTATATGATAAACAAGAAATGGATAGTCAAAAACAAGATTCAAGTGAGTATACCATAATAATGCATGGAAATTGAGGTGAATACCAGTCTAAGGGAACAAGATAAGATGGAGGAATTAGCCCAAACATGGCAGCCAAGGATCCAACAGAGATTAAACAAAATCATGAAGAAGACCAAGGTAAATTTCAAGGTAAGGAAGTGGTTTATGCAAGATTTGATGATGTACTAGATCATGGTGAATTGAGATCATTAAGTGCAGCAATAAAATAAAAATACAAAGCTTGCAAAGAGGTGAATAAAGTAGCTACATGGGAGATTGGTGAATGCTCCTACACAAATGAAGAACAAACATGGAGGAAAATTGAAGATTATGAAAAGAAGGATGATCATGACAGCCCCAAGTTTGATGAAACCATGGATGAAGAATAAAATCTCATGTTGAGAGAAGAAATTTACATGATTGAAGAACTCTTTAACTCTCCAAAAGTCATACAAACAAGAAATGAAGACAAGGTGAGTATTTTTGATGATAAGGGGTTTGATAATTTTGATTTTTTGGTGAATTCCTTGAAATCGTACCAAATGACTCTACTAATGCACATGACAAGCATTATACAATAAAATTTAAATGGATGGATGAGTGTAGTGAAGATAAGAGGTATGCTAATCAACTTTTCATAAGTGAACTAAATGAGTTATCACAAGATTTGATTGATGCAATGGACCAAGAAGCGAAGAATGAAGAAATAACTAATAGAGAAACATTTTTATAGAAAATATTAATCAAAATGAGGACCAAGAAGGACCAATTACAGCCTTGGAGCAGCTGAGTGTAATGGAAGAGATGAGTAAGCAGGCAAATAGGCAAGGAAAAGTAGGTACAATGAGTAAAGGCATGAAGATGAGGAAAGTGAGAGTGAAGATCAAGAAGAAAATATGTAAAGTGAAATAAAATGGATGGAAAAAGGACAAAGCATAGGATCTAGGTGGATATGACTCAAGAAATCATAATGGAAGCAAGGCAAGAAGACTAAGGACTAACAAAATAAATAAGATGAAACCAAAAAGTAAAGTGTAGGAGCACTTTTTCTCCTCCTTGGAGTATGATGTAGGGGCATCCTTAAATACCTTAAAATAAAGCACATTATCATGGTCATGAGGTCAAATTAGGTATATGGAGTCAAGATGGAGTGATTCTAGGTGGTCTAGAGTTTGGAGTTTTAATAAGGGAGATTTCTCTCCAAAACATGTAATTTAAAAATTCAAACTTATAGAAGTGAGCCTAAGTTTTCTAGGTGGTAGAGGCATGTTAGAAGGAGTCTTACGTTAAAAAATTGAGAAATGATGTTATGAAGCTATGTTTAGGACATGTATGGTAGTTACACTTGAAGGGAGGAGTCATCATATAGTGAAGGGAAGTTGAAAAGTCACAAAAAGTGACAATTAGGAAGAAAGGAGTAGTTGTATGGATAAGATATTCGAATAGGAAGAAAGGAAAGTCAGCCTCTGGGAAGTTTTTGAAAAGGCATTCCTCAAGGATGGAATGTGGATGAAGGAAAAATATATAGTTTGCAAGAAGATGTAATGTAGTGGAACTTGGGACCTGTTTTAGTGCTTGTGTGGATTGTAAGCTTGAATGTTTTTAAGTTTTAATAAATGAAGGAGGTGGATTATTTGTAAAATGACTATGTAGTGTTCCTTGAATTCATTTTAAGAAATGTTGAATCTTGAATGTCTTGCATGGAGATCGTTACGAGTTAGTAATCTTTAATAACAAGTGAGATTTCCCTGTTTTGATCCATAGGGAACTATTAAGACTGTGTGTTTATATAACATGCTTGGGAAAGTATTGAATATGCCAAGTGAGTGTGGAGTAGGATTTCATTTATTTGAGGGTGTTGTATGATTTCTTTGGTTCAAAGATTCAAGAAAAGATTTGTAACCTATTCTGAGCACCGAGATAGATGTAGTGAGGATATTTTGAAACACTTAACTTTCCCCTGATGGTTCCATCATGGAATGAAGGTATGATCATTACATGTTATTAGAAACCTATGGTTAAAGAGATTTAGTGACCTTTTGAGTGTCAAAATAAAGCATTCTTGAGAATAGATCCTGTGCATATTAGAATTGATTGTCTCAGTATTAACATTGAAAGAAACACGTGATAATGGGTCAAGGATACATAATTGTGAAGGATATTGAGTGATTAAGGCCTAACATGATGACACGAGACCTCTCAAAGGAAAACCAAGTATTGAAAACAATCTCCATTAAGTATTACAACATATGAGGGTTTAAGAGCTCAAAACCCCAGTTACACAGTTTGGAGCATAAAGAAATATAGTTTAATCTTACTTGTTGATGATTATGGGAATATACTGTCACTTTAAACACGTGAGGGAGGCCACTAAGAACCTACAACAAAGATTTGAAGGATACAAAATGAACTTGTTGCATTTGGCGAACCACTTTATGTTCTCGTGTTATCATAAACACCCAACTAGGGTTTGATCATTGGAAGCCTAAAACAAAGAATTCAGCCATGAAATTTGTTAGAATATATCTTGAATAGGTTCTTAAGGAGATAAAAGAAGGGTAAGTGTAACAAGTTAGTGGACAAAAAGGGGTCATAAGTGGACGTCATATTATAAAAACAATGAAATATCAACTTGTGCGGATTATTAGCAATACGCACACTCAATATTAGAAAAATTTATATAAATATGAATCTTAGCATCCGAATCTAGTTTCTAAAATACTATTTTTTTAAAAAATGGACAAGTTTAGCTATATTGAACACTTAAAATTATATGACTTGGTTTTTTTGAAAAACCTATAAGATTGTAGTCCGTTTTCCCACGATTTGGATGACCAAATATTGTTTTTTTTTCATTTAGTGAAAAGTTAGATGTGGTAGTTGTCTATCTTGGGATGGATTTTATTTTCTATTTTTTCGAGCAATATATATTTTTAATGATTTTTTCCATGAAAGTGGCTCGAAAATATTTAGAAAACGAAGTGCTTTCCGTTTTCCCACCATAACTATATAAAAATATCGAAATCAAATATAATATATATATATATATATATATATATATATATATATATATATATATATATATATATATATATATATATATATATATAACGTGTATAGAATTTCTCCATGCTTGGGATGTTACAAGTTTTATCACATTTTGATAAGCGAAACAAAATTTACAGTCTTAAACGTAGACATGAACATTCATGGGAAAAAATGTCTTAAAGACCTATTATTACTAAAAAATTAAAAAATTATATTTATATTATTCTATTCACTTTAAAATCAATATTTCTATGAAGCTAATAGTATCCGCTTTGCATGACACCATTTGTGTGAAATGTTTTAAGTTTTTCAAAGCATGGTTCAAGTTTGTGGAAGAGCAAATTTGAAGTTTTTTGACCTTTTAAACTTCATAATGACCTTCCATATCTTTGGTTGGGGAAAAACAAATATTTCCCAAGCCTTAGGGTCAGATTTGATGATACAGATAGAACCATGATCACGGGTTTTATAACAAGAACTGTGATCGCGCTTTATAAACTGTGAGCATGGTTTGTAAAGCGCAATCACGGTTATTAAATCATATTTACACACATCCCCTTGTTCTAATTACTATGTGATTTTTACTATTTGAATTTACCGTCATTTAATTACTACGAAATTCTATCATTTTCTCCACGTTTTTCTTATCACCTGAAGCAAAACACCATGGGAGACCAGAAACGAAGTCAAAAAAGGAAGTCATTAAGTAAAAAAACACCAAAAAATTAGAGGCAAACATATTTCAAAATGCTTTGAGCGAATGCATAATCTTTGTGAATCAAGAAGAGGTTCATCATCAACCCCTACTATTGTAAGCAATGAGGAACCGGGTAATGTTTCTACTGTTAATGTTGAAGTTGAATTAAATACTCGTGATGAAAATGTTTTTACTATCAATGTTGAAGAAGAATTAAATACTCGTGATGTAGAAAATGTTGAAATTAAAGGAGACAATGAAAATGTGAATAAGGAAATTCAGTTGAAATCAAGATAGACAAAATTTGACAAAAACACCTCCTAGGATTTTTCGTAAGAAAACCTAATTATTTTATTGAAATTGATGAAAACATTTTGAAACTAATGTCCGACAATTTTTCCGAACGACAAATCGGAAGAAAAACCATTTGAAATTTGGGATAATCATTTTGAAATTTTAAATGATTCCCAAAGATGTCAGTTGTTGGTTATTTTGATGAAATTGATTAAAATGAGACCTACATTAAACACATTAGGATTAACAATATCTAATATACGTGGTCAAACCTCTACAATTGTTGAAAACCTTCATGATGCATATCACACTCGTTGGTGTCAAGAGATGCATTAGGGATAGTAATGTTGTGCGTCATGTACTTGCTACTAGTGTTGTAAGTGAATAAATAAAAAAACAACGTTTGATTACACAAACAAGTCAAATGTTGCAAGTTAATCGAAAACTCTAATGAAAGCAATTGAAAGATGTAATATCCTTCAATCACTCAATAACACCGATTTTTGGGCATTTTACGCGATCACCGCGTAAGGACAAAGATAATTCGATACTATAAGAGAAGTTGTTATTCAATTTTGGCATGATAACACTAGAGTACCTAATACAAGAGATGTTGTAAAACAGAGATTTGGTTTTACTAATCGCAAACTACATCCAAAACATTTCTTAGATATGACTCAAACTCAATTTTGTCGTAAGTTTGAACAAGAGCATCTAGAAATTAAAATTAGTCAACGTTTTTTTAAAATGTTGAAACCATTCTATGTAAAAATCAACCACACTCACACCACTTGTTGTAGGCAACATGTTGAATTTACAATGCATTACGCTAAATTTTAACGTATTCATTCTAATTTTCATTTTGAAACTATGTTGTCGGAATATGGTGTTCAAGTTCCACCAATATCTTCTAGGGATTTCATTCCTATGATATTTTGTGAAAAGAAGTTGAACAATTTTTTTATAGTCAGGATTGTTTAGATGGAAGTTGTGGTACATGTGGTGGATTACCTAAATTGGAAAGTTGCATCCATGAGAAAATTGAAGGTGTAATAGGACATAATTTAGTTGAGTTTGATAAATATAAATGAGTTGCATACCAGTTGAAAGATGGAAAAGAGTCTAAACGGCGTGAGCTAGTTATAGAACATATGCCTATTTTTCATTTTATGAGAAAATTTAAGGATGAAATTGTTTATAAGTATGCTAGGCATACACATAGAGCTTGATGGTTGGATGAACAGTTCAAGATATGCAAGGACACAGTTCCTATTGGTACTATTGTTTTAGTGGTCGATTTTATAGAGAATTAGATATTGCAACCACAAATGGAGGTTCAATCACAATATTACAACTCAATACAAGTTACCATTTTTGTGCATATAACATTTATACATTCTCCTGATAGTACAGAGAATGATCAATTTTTTTAAGAGAGTACCACTTTTATATCAGTGATGATCATACTCATTCTACTGAATTTGTGCAAGGGTGTTTCCAGTTATTTTATGGAAACTTGTCTGATAGGGACATCCACTTCAATTTTTTTATATATGGTCGATAATTACATGTATCAGGTTTAATAATGCACGAATGTTTTATTAGATTAACAAGATGCATGTCAAGATGGGTGTGCAACATATTTGGAGTTTCACTAAGAAATTTGGACATGGAAAAGGAGAGAGTGATGGTGTAGGGGAATGTGTGAAAAGAGCCCTTGCAAGAGTAAATTTGAAGTAAAAAGATGGTGCTAAATTGAAAGATGTAAAGAGCATAGTGGAATGGTGTATTGACAACATGGCCCGAGGTTCTCAAGAATATTCCAGAGTTTATAGATATTTTTGGTTGATAGAGGAACAAAAATTGCTAACTACGAGGATTATATGAAACTCACCGGGTCCAAAGTGATATGCACTCATTTTGTAGCTCGTTACTCGCTACTTTGTGGGCCACATGGATAAGAAAGTTGACATGTTTTTGTGCATCTTGTATCAAATTTTTCACTGCTAAGTGTTATTCACAAGAATGGTGGATTTGTAGGCCTCTAACTCCGCTTCCTAGACACACCTCCACAAGCATTATGACTTGTTTTTGTAGATGAAGTTGCAACATCCAAGGACTTTGACGAAATTTTTATTTTGGTGCGAAAATTTATGGTTATTTATAATTTTTGTATTGAGTTATGTCATCTTTTAATATGTATAATTTAAATTTGAGTTGAAACCTTTATTTTTTTGTAGGACATGTTTTGCAGTATTTCGACGATACAATGAAGAAGGAACAAATTATTTCTTAGGAGGAAAGAAATAACTTCTCATGTTATAAATGGCGAAGATATTGAGTACCCTACGGGGTTAATGGTAGTTACTTTGAACTTGGCTTCAACGGTATCCATTAAAAAAATTCTTTGTTTTGTTTGAAGAAGACACACATGAAAATAATCTTATATTCGCATCTAGTTCTAGTGACAAATATTCATTGTATAGATATCGAGGAAGGCCTAATAACAATATTCTTTTGAGTAGATCCGAGTCGATCATGAAGCAATTCATTCCACTATTCGAATAGATCCGATCCCGATGGTTCATTGGAATGAATCATTGCAATGCTCATGTCTACAGTATATATAATTTCTTTGGTATATATAAATTTTTGGTTAGAGATAAATTTAAGTTCATATATTTTATTAAATTTGTGTATTTTGTATATATCTAGTATGGTTTTGATTTGAAACATAAATTTCTTTGGATCGACACTTTTATGTGCGGTTAGTGGTGCCGTAAAAGCTTCCACCTTCAAGTGGTTGAATCATTAGTAGAGAATTATAAATTCTTGAAGCTAAGAGAAGCTTTCATTGTTTTACAAGAAAAGAGAAGTAATTAACAACAATTTATGTACCTGTGGAGGGGGTTCTTGGCTCCAGAGGAGGTAGCCCAGAAGCACCTAGAGCTTAGAGAACCAAAACGATGCCTCCCCAAGTGTTTACAAGACCATCCCTATGTGTGTGCACAGTTGGTTTGGTGCCACGACCCAGCATTTGTAAAATATACCATTTGACAACCTTACATTGTCTCAAATTACACCATTTCACGTGTTTACAAACAACGGGGCAGCGAGAGCATTGAGTGGAGAAGGAAAAAACCAAGACATGCTATTATAGAGGGTCCCTATGTAAAGGTGTAGGATTAGATGAGACGTATCTTGGTACCATGGAGTGCGCATAGTTACCCATCGAAGTTGAATGATGTTTTGGTCTCAGGGCTCTTAAGGGACTACATCTCGAATGAGGTAGCCTGAAGCAATGACATTGTTTCACACCAAAACGACACCTCCTCTAGCATTCACCTAGCCACTCGAACATTTCAGCATAGTCGGTTCGGTGCCACGACCCACCATTTGTAAAATATACTATTTGATAGCCTTACACTGTCTCAAACTGTAATATTTGACGCGCGTTTGTAAAAAATAGTGCAGCAAGAGCACCGATTGGAGAAGGAAAAAACCAAGACAGGATATTGTAGAGGGTCCCTATTTGAGGTGTAGGATTAGACGAGACATCTCTAGGTACCATGAAGTGTGTGTAGTCACCCGTCAAAGTTGAATGATGTTTTGGTCTTAGGGCTCTTAAGGGACTACGCCCGAACGAGGTAGCCCGGAAGCAACGACATTTTCACACACCAAAATGATGCCTCCTCTAGTGTTCACTTGGCCACCCAGACATGTTGGTGTAGTCGTTTTGGTGCCATAACCCACCATTTGCAAAATATAGCATTCGACAACTTTATACCTGTCTTAAACTACACTATTTCATGTGTTTGCAAATAACAGGCAGCGAGAGCACCACCGATTAGAGAAGAAAAAAACTGAGACAGACTATTGTAAAGGGTCCCTACACTGAGGTGTAGGATTATACGAGATGTCTCTAGGTGCCATGGAGTGCGCGTAGTCACCCATTGAAGTTGAATGATGTTTTGGTCTCAGGGCTCTTAAGAGACTACGCATAAACGAGGTAGCTCGGAAGCAACAAAGTTGTCGTGCACCAAAATGATGCCTCCTCTAGTGTTCACATGGCTACTCGGATGTTTCGGCATAGTCGGTTCGGTGCCATGACCCACCATTTGCAAAATATACCATTTGACAACCTTACACTGTCTCAAACTACACTATTTCGCACATTTGCAAACAATAGGGCAACGAGAGCACTGATTAGAGAAGGGAAAAACTAATACAAGATATTATATAGGGTCCCTACGCTGAGGTGTAGGATTGGATGAGAAGTATCTAGGTGACATGGAGTGCGCGTAGTCACCCTGTCGAAGTTGAACAATTTTTTGGTCTCAGGGCTCTTAAGGGACTACGCCCGAATGAGGTATCCTGGAAGCAATGACGTTGTTGTGCATCGAAATGCCACCTCCTCTAGTGTTCACCTAGACACCTAGACATTTCAGCGTAGTCGGTTTGGTGCCACGACCCACCGTTTGTAAAATATACCATTTGACAACCTTACATTGGCTCAAACTGCACTATTTCACACGTTTGCAAACAATAGGGCAGCGAGAGCACCAATTAGAGAAGGAAAAAATTGAGACAAAATATTGTAGAGGGTCCCTACGCTGAGGTGTAGGATCGACGAGGCATCTCTAGGTGCCACAGTAGTACGCGTAGTCACCCGTCGAATTTGAATGATGTTTGGTCTCAGGGCTCTTAAGGGACTACGCTGAAAGAGGTAGCTGGAAGCAATTACATAGTCACACATAAAAACAACACCTCCTCTAGCATTCACCTAGCCACCTAAATGTTTCAATGTAGTCGGTTTGGTGCCATAACCCACTGTTTGCAAAATATAACGTTTGACAACCTTACACTAGCTCAAACTGCACTATTTTACATGTTTGTAAATAATAGGGCAACGAGAGCACCGATTGGAGAAGGAAAAAAACCAAGATAGGCTATTGTAGAGGGTCCCTATGCCGAGGTTTAGGATTAGATGAGATGTCTCTAGGTGTCACAAAGTGCGCGCAGTCACCCATCGAAGTTGAATGATATTTTGGTCTCAGGGCTCTTAAGATACTACGCCTGAACGAGGTAGCTTTGAAGCAACGAATTTTTCATGCACCAAAATGATGCCTTCTCTAGTGTTCACTTGGCCACCTAGACATTTTGGCATAGTCATTTCAGTGCCATGACCCACCGTTTGTAAAATATAGCATTTGACAACCTTACATTGTCTCAAATTGCACTATTTAGCGCATTTGTAAACAATAGGGCAGCGAGAGCATCAATTGGAGAAGGAAAAAACTGAGATAGATTATTGTAGAGGGTCTCTATACCTAGGTTTAGGATTGGATGAGACGTATCTAGGTGTCATGGAGTGCACATAGTCACCCATCGAAGTTGAATGATTTTTTGGTCTCAGGGCTCTTAAGGGACTACACCCGAATGAAGTAGCCGGAAGAAAGGAAATTGTCGCGCACTAAATGAAACCTCCTCTATAATTCACCTAGACACTTGGATGTGTTAGCGTAGTTGATTTTGTGCCATGAACCACCGTTTGCAAAATATAGCATTTGTGACCTTACACCTGTCTCAAATTGCACTATTTTGTGTGTTTACAAACAATAGGGCAACAAGAGCACCAATTGGAGAAGGAAAAAACCGAGAGACAACATATTTCAAAGGGTCCCTACACCAAGGTATAGGATTAGAGGATATGTCCTTAGGTGCCATGGAGTCCGTGTAGTCACCCATCGAAGTTGAACAATTTTTTTGGTCTCATGGCTCTTAAGGGACTATGCCCGAACGAAGTAGCCCGGAAGCAACAACGTTGTCGCGCACCAAAACGAAGCCTCCTTTAGCATTCACTTAGCCACCCAGATGTGTTGGTGTAGTTATGTTGGTGCCACGACGTCCCAAAGCATGATTTCTCACTACTTTCCTTAATTTATTTCCTAGGACTACCTAGAAAAGGCAGTTTGTAAACATTTATGCCACGAAGGCTCAAGGAATGCCAGGAAGGCTCCGGATCGGGTGGTTTGACACCAATCTGGGCCTCCCTAGAGCCTACCATGATGTGAATTATTTGACAATATACATTACATACATATTTATGTGTTCTTATCTAGATTGATATGTCGTAACATATGTACAAACATCCTAAATAAATATGTAAAGAATGTTCACAAATTCCAAGTGATATATCGTTTTAAAATTCATTGAAGAACCTTGAATTTTTTTCAAATACCTTGGAATGGTAAGGATGTGAATTATTTGACAAACCCCCTCACAAAAATGTGTATTTTGGACTAGAAGGATTGTAGGGTATACAAAAAATGGGGTTTTTAAAGTGTGTGCTTAAATACAAAAACATATAGGACTTAATAGGGAAGTGAATCTACTTACGATAATCAAATCATGTGTAACTTCTTATTTGATTGGCATAACACCAAATTATAAAGAGATATTAAGGTGTATCTATTGATCAATGGGATAATCTCTAAAAAAATACATAAATGATTCCCTTAATTTCTTAACATTTGTACCATGCAATGTTGCACCACAGTAATGTTATATTCATATAGTTCAAGATGAATTCTACCTCACTTATTTCTAACAATGTTCATATTAGGTGATATGCAATAGATGAGTGTTAGCTTTAAAATAAAAATGTTAGTTATAGAAATTCCCTCACAACCATTCTTTTAAAATGTGCACATTGTTAGGAGGCGAGAAAATAATTAGAGTTGTGCATACACCCTACATAATTACTTTGTGAAAAAATAATTATGTATTGCCTTTTTGTAGTTCACCTAACATGGTTATCATAGGTTTTGCTTAATGGAATAGGTTTTCTTAACAATTATACCATGTAGTTTTCCAGGACATGGTTTTTTAATTTTAAATCAAACATACATATAGAACTAATATACATAGAACATACATACATAGAAGGATATCATGTGCAATGAAATCGAATCAAACATAGAAGTAATATCATTATGAAAACCAACACATGGATATATAATGTATCAAACTAAGTGTGCTGGATACACGTCTTTGAAAATATAAGTTCATAACATGTGTACATCTCAAACTAAGTGTGCTGGATGCACGTCTCTGAAAATATAAGTTCATAACATGTGTACATCTCAAACTAAGTGTGTCATACATATAGGACCACATGTGGTCGCATAAGGCTATATATATAATGGACTATATGAAGAATCATGAACTAGGACCAGATGGTCCATATATATATGTACATCCAGGTCCTATGAATCTAATCATGAAACATGTTCCATATCTTCACCCTTCTAGAAGTAGCATGCCCATGACCGAGGATGTAGTGGAGGGAGATACCACTATGGATTTCATCCATGTGGTCCTAGGTGTCTCTAAGTAGGTCTACAACCTAACCTGTACATTCATAAACAATTTTTTAACACCCATATTTTAAAAATACATTCAAAATTTAGAAACTTATAATTTAGTTAAAATGCATGTGAAATCTTACCACATTGTCATGATCCCTATCAATTTGTCGTTGAAGTGTTGCAGGGACAACATTAGACTCACAAGGGGTAAGCTACATATAAATAATTAAATTTCAAATTAAATATTTCATGTACAAAATTTGATATTGTAGATTTAAGTAATAAGAAATAATTCCTCCAAAATTTAACAAATTTGAAAAATTATACCTTAGTTAGTGGATATGCAAAGATCTTGTGGTAATATCTCTGAAGACCTCCATAGTCTCTGCATATATGGAGGAGTCTCTCTGGTAGTCATAAGCTATACAAAAACATGTACAAATCAATATTAATCTACATGACTACCACATAACCGATCCAAAGCATAATCCACGTGAACTTCCATAATTAGAAACAAAATGTAAAGAGAAACTAACTGCGTAAAAGCCACGTGAGGTGTGCTTAGTAGCCTCGGTTCCCAGAAAGCGAGATGATGACCCGCTAGGCTCATGCGTATAAAATAAAAACATATATTAATATGTACATGTATAGGTGAAACATTATAATAATAAAAGTGCACAATCAAATGAAATTTGAAATTTAAGTACAACTTGAAACTTACATTTGTAACACACCTAGTTGTAGTAGCTAGCATGTCAACACCGGATGTTTCCTTCACCGACTCTTGCTATTTAAAATAAAATAAAAATTAGTTTTTACATGTATGTACATGATGTACAATCAAATACATATATATTAAAATCTCAAACATGAATTAAACTATTGTATATATATATATATATATATTTATTTGACATTTACCTGTGAAAGACCAAGATCCTTTACACCAGTTCCAAAACATCCGCCATCATCTCATCTAGAGAAAATAAATCATGTGATCTAGCAAATGATGTCTCTCCCGTAGTGCATATGACACCAAATGATCCATAGTGGTGTGGTGCGCTAGAACTGGCACCTCCACCAACATCATCGATGCAACTGGTCACAATGTTTTGGGTCGAGTGTCGGTGAGCTCCTTAATGCATGTAGTGTGTCAATCTCCATAACCTCCTTTAATGTAGGAGGGATAATCAAGGTAGTGGGGTTTTGGGGCATGGGGATCCTTGGTTGACCTACACATGTACCGGTATACTCTATGCAGAGCCACCTCCTTACCCATAAAACTCCGAAAAAGTCAAAATAATTTGGGACCTCATTAAACATGAACTCAAAATATAATTTCTTCAAAAATAGAGAGGAACCTCATTATTGTTGCATGGTGGATAATAAAAAACCATCCACCATCGGTCCCAAAAATTGTTCTTGATTCGGTCATCATGGCACCAATGGATTGGGAATTGTTTGCAAGTAGCTACGGGGGCACTGTTCTTGGGGTCGATAAATAATGCACAAATATGGTATTTTCCATTTTTTTGTCTTTACGACCGCATGGGATAATTTATTTGCATACCACCACCTAAAATCACCTTTAACGGTATTCCATCTGTCTACATTTGATTGGTTGCGAGTCCACTTCACCAATCAATGTTTACAATGTGTTGGCTAAAGTCATGCAAGATGAATTTGTGGCATGATTTTGTCTTATAGTCCGAATAAGGTTCTCAATGACAGTTTTATTTTGTCGATTCTTTCAACAATATCAGCTTGTGTTCCTACTGGTTCCATGGGGACATAAGGAGCCACAAAAGGTGGATCTATGTTTGAAGGAGGGTTTTGAGGATTGTTTAGAGGGTTTTGAGGAATATTTCGATGGTTTACAAAATTATGAGGTTACTGAGAAATTGACAAAACAAAAAAATAGTATACATAAATAAAAAATTGAAAAACCCATGAAAATCACAAAAAACCTAAAATGTAAAAAAATTGATCAAAATTGAGGGCTTACCTCTTTGTCTTGGTGGCATGGTTGAAACTATCACGATCCAGAAGTCCAAAGAGAAATTTTTAGGGGGTATTCAAAGTGCGAGTGCCAAAGGTCTAGGAGAAATCACAATTGGAAAGGAAAAATGGGGAAAATAAGGAGTCGTGGGTCTATTTTTTTTTGTCTCAAAGGACTGCAATTGCAGTTTTAGGTTCAGAAATCACTAAACTTATAAAAAACAATTACGCGAGCGTGGTACCTAAATTTCAGGTTTTTATGTCCACTTAATTATCCACCAACTTGCTACACTTACCCGAAGAAGATTTTAGATTTCATTGGTTATTTTTGAAGACACTCTTACCAAGAATGGAAAGGAACTATCTACACAATGAAGGGCTAATTAGAGAGGCATATTAACAAAGGAGGTAGTATTTTTAAGTGGAATCAAGCTTCAAAACTTGGCACACTTCTAAAAATATCAAATGAGTACCTAGAAATACTAGTGTTATGTGTTAATACACAATTCAAAGAAAGTTATGAACAAAATAATATTGTCCCGAGGCCTAATTGGGCCGAATAAATCTAAAGTGGAAAAGTGAGGTTGAGGAAGATAATGGAGGAACTAGGTTCTAAGTTTTTGTAAGAACCTCAAGTATGGTGAAGCGTAACTAGTGAAGGTGATGGATTATTATGGGTAACTCAATATGAGTTTAGCCATGGATGTCCGAAGACTACATGGACTAAAGATCATGTTATCTAAAATAAGCTCATGCTTATTTCTCAGGTTAACTACACCCTTTTTCCTCTTTTAGTGCTTCAATCCAATTTTCACATATTCTAAGCACTTAAGGTTTCTGAAAGCATATTCATCGGTGGGTAATTTCTTCCCTTTCCAAAAATATAAAGAATTCCTTCTAACTCATATTTTGCAAGTTATGGGCCGACGGACTTGGAGACTTTTCGCCCAAATGGAAAATGCGGGCGGCGCCGAAAGATGATTTTTGCCCAAGTGAATTTTGGGCCGGTGGGTTTGCGGTGAGTTTTGGAACTTTTATGATTTTTGAAAATAGGTGCAAAGTGAATTTCAGGCCCACAAGCCCATGAGGGATCTTAAATCCAAAACGAAGAAAAATGCATAAGGCCCACAAAGGGACACATGGCCATGTTGAAAAGTCAAAATGGGATGGTGGGTCGTCGAAGGAAATTTGAAATTTTTCTCCAAGAAGGCATAAAGTGAAAAAATGAGCCGCACCTCCGCTGACACCTAAAGGAGCCATGTGTCAAGCCTCAATTGCATGTAGGCTGGTGGGCCTTGGAGTGACTTTTCACCCAAATGGAAAAAGTAGACCGTCGGGCCAAAAATGATTTTTGCCAAAAGTGAATTACGGGGCTATGGGGAAATTTTTGCATTTTGTAATTTTGGTGCCAAAAGGCACAAAGTGAGTTTTGGGCCCACGGACTGCTCTGCTAACTGGTTTTCACCATTTTTGTATAGATCCGACATAAACATTCAAATGGACATATCTTTCGACCTAGTTCCCGAAATTCGACAAAATTGGCACCGTTGGAAAGGTCTCGATTTAGCTTACACCATGGAAACCTAAAAATTTAATTTCAAAGAGGGTTTAGTGGGTGAAAAATGGGGAAAGGTCTTCATGTCATTAATATGTAATCTGATTGTCCGTAACAACCCGGACCAGATTTGATTCGATCCGCCGCTCTCCTTTCTTCAACACACCGAGAAAACATAGAGCGGTAGACTCAACAAATTGTGGGTGGATTTGAGAGGCATTGATGGCCGTAGATGAGCTCCAAATTAGTTTTCACACCTCTCTCTTCTTTCTCTCTGTGCTTCATCTATAAAAGAAGGAGCTGGGCTCATTGTAAAGGGTTGGACATTTTTGTTTTACACCCTCCCTTCTCCTCTAGTCTGCAGATGAGTTCGTGGAGTCCTAACCTCCCCATTCAATTTGTAATGCTAAGTTTTGCCTCTTGGCCACTATAATGTACTGTATCGACTTTGGAGAAATAATATATGTCTGTGGATGATTCTTGACCCTCTCATGTGTTTCATTATTTCCTTTTGATCTCTCATTATAGTTTGGTTACCTATGCATGGTGTTTGTATTGCATTTATGTGGTCTGTGTTAAATTGCAAAATGAGTGTCTAACATTCCTTTGGTGCATCACCTCGTTAGCTTAGGTTTATTTTTGTATCTTCTCAACCTTGTCTCCTTGGTAAGATAGAGTAGGTTTTAGAATAGATCCTCTGCAATTTATTTGTGTGCACTGAATAGAGGAATAGGAACTGACCTTAATCTTGAGATCTCTCTCAACCGGAAAGATCCCACACTTTGAGAGATGTTCCATGTTGTACAATCACATTGAGAGTCTCAACCCATCTAGTTCATGAGACATTCGGGGTGTTGTGATTCTGCACTAACAGTTTTGGCATGCCCAGTGGGACAAGAAGTCTCCATATTTATTGTAGCAAGATTGATGTGCACTTGCTGTAATTTTACTTTTTAGAAGCTTTGAAATCAAATATCCGGCAACTCCAAAAGAATAAAAATCTCTGGTTTCAATAGTCCATGCTGTTAAGTTCATGATAATAATACAAACAAGGTCAAGAACCAGAGAGGAGGGACTATTTGTCTATCTACACTTGTCCCCAGATAGAAGGGGAAGAGGGAGAAGAGCCCAAAGGTCTCCATCTCCACCAAATAGAACCTTGTCAACACCTCCTCCTAGTAGGCTGTTCATTCAATCAAAAAGGGTTCTTAGACCAATCAGGATGGCACAACTAAATCCTTATGTCAATTTCACTGGCAGTAGCCCACTCACCCTCAATGCACAAAATCTAGTCCCAGTTGCAGCATTAAAGAGCATCCCATATTTCACTGGAGAGAACCAAACTTCTCCTAGTGACCACATTCAAGACATTGCAAATGTCTATGCAATTCATGAGATCACTGAGATGGACATTGCAGTCAAGTTACTAGCCTCTTAACTCAAGGGTAAAGCTTCACAATGGTTCATGAGTCTAACAACCAGCTCTATTCAAACTTGGGACCATTTGTGCAGAGATATTCGTAATCAATTTGGAGAGAAGGGAGATAATCTACCTTGTTGGATAAAATGACAAAAATCAAGAGGGCCCCTAACAAGCAGTTGATATATTTCAACCTTAGATTTCAAAGGACATGGGACAAGATTCCATTGGTTGTAAGGCCCACAAATGAAGGTGCTTTCTTATACTTTCTTAGAGATATAGATTCGATATTGCTTTAATGATTCAATCAATGGGAGGCACCACCTTACCTACAGCCTATGAAATTTCCATAAGAGCTGAAAATTGTTTAATTCAGGATGGAAAACTTGCTCCTAGGCCACCCATGCCTCTATACCCAGAACTATCAACCTCAAGCACTAGTCAAGGCACCCACATTGTCTCCTATACCTACTCCTAGGAATCGAGTTTAGCTAAAGCCTCTACCTCATCCTCTAGCACCTCAAAAGATCTTCAAGAAGTTATGAAAAAACTTCAGAACCTAGGGAATGAGTTAGTAACTATCAAGAGGTAATAAGCTCAGTGTCGTGGCTAGACCCCCATATTAGTAAAATAGGCCACCAACTCAGTGCAAATCAGGAACCAAAACCAAGGACAACCTCAAATTGCTAGGCCTTTCTGGTAATATGATCCAAAAATAGATTCAACATCAAGGACCTTGGTTCTAGCACAAAACAATATGGCACAAGAATATGATTGGTGTTTCCCATGAAATCAGCCCCATAACCAATCAATGTGTTTCAATGGTGCACTAAACCAGGCCTTGATGGTACAAACCATTGGTGTGTCATAAGAGTCCAGTGAAGAAGAAAATCAGTAGCAAGGAGTTCAACAAGAAGCATCTCCAAGTGAAACTATGCTTGTCAATTGGCGGTTGAAGATTTATGTGGTATGAATCAAGCCCCTTCTCAAAGTGTAGCTGCCAATACACGGTCCAAGAGAGGAATATTAGAGAAGGACAATCACCAAACTCAGGTAATCCTCAACCCTCCATTACTCCACAAGGTATTGGCACTCAAAATGCAACTCCCAATATGCAGAGTCATTCCAAGCCACCTTCCAAACCCACTCAAGCACCGGTTGTAACGACCCATGTGCAAGAGAAAAATGTACTAGGAAAGGGGCAACAAAAGGATAGCTCATTTAACATCATTGAACAAATGAAAAAGAAAAATTTGAATATTTCAATGTGGGAGTCATTGGATATTCCAGGACAGAGAGATCTCGTCATGTGTAGACTACTATGGTTAATTGTTCAAGCTCAAATCAGCCCCTAACTAGCAAGAGAAATTGTTTACCAATGCAGCTCAGGTGGGGAAATCATGGAGGAAAACAAGGTAAGAATCTAAAGCCCCCTCTATTCTATGTTTCATTGATCATTGGGGATAAATTGGTACATAATTTCATGATTGATTTAGGAGAAAACAACTCTGTAATGCCAAAAAAAAGCTAATCAACTAGGTCTTCAATACGAACTCATCTCCAGGGGGTAGTGCAATTGGATGGGATAGAAATGACAAACTGTTAGAGTCATCAAAGATTTGAGCCTCACACTGCATGCCTACCCCAATGTGACTATGTTGTAGAACGTATCAGTCATAGACTTGCCACCAAATTTTGCATTGTGTTTGTCGAGAGATTTCATTGCTAAAATTAGAGGCTATTTGTCCATTGATTGGTCGCACATGATTTTTAGAAGAAGGTATGGAGCTAAGGCCATAATCAGATCTAAGCCCATTGCAAATTACCATATTGAGTCTTATGTACCCAACCCGATCAATGCCAATTTTTAACCTTTGATCAGGAGGACCTCCCAAGCACTTGTGAAGTAGATACCAAGGTTGGTTGTATTCCAGACTTGACTCTCGATGAGTGGGAAAACAAGAGGCATGCTTTTGACCCTTATAAGGAGATGGAGGAATATGAGCTAGGAGTCTACTATCTACATGAGGAGAATCACCCTCTTCCTGACATCATTAAGCCAAAACACAAAGATGATAATGAAGTATGGAAATTATTATTTGATGGCTCAAGAAGTATACAAGGATCCGGAGGAGGAGCTATGCTTGTTTCCCCCCAAGGTATGAAATACTACTCAACTTTCCATTTCCAATTTGCTTGTTCAAACAATACAATAAAGTATGAGGCTTTGGTCCATGGACTGCATTGGGCAAGGAAAAGGGGTATAAGAAACTTGCAAGTGTTTGGTGATAGTGAGCTAGTTGTAAATCAAGTCCGAAGACAAAATTATACCAAGAACGACCTGCTAAAGAGCTACAAGAACTGGTATGGGACCTCATCGAGGATTTTGAAGCATTCAACATCAATTCCATCCCAAGGAAGAAGAATGAAGCAACAGACAAACTGGTAGTAATTGGGGAAGCCTTCAACATTGTGGAGAGTATTAAGAGTGATAAATCCCAGCCCCATATCAAGTTGGTTGTGAGGCCAGCTGTCCCAGACAACAACACAAGCTAGCAAGTTTTCGAAAATGATCAACAAATTGTCAAATTTCTACAAGAAGAAGTTGAGTTCTCCTCCAGGAACCAAGACAAGTTGGAGTAGTAGTATGATGATCAAGTGGTACAACTGAGGACCAAAAACTACCAAAGGGTCTTGTCACTTTGGAATCAATCTTCAACCCAAAAGACCAATTCCAAAAGGAGAAGGTGACTATTCAGGTAAAGGGTGAAGATTCAGAGCCCATTTTCATAGAAGAAGGCAAAACATTGTAGATTGGAAAGGTAAGCACTCAACAAGAAAAATATGAGTTTATTAAACTCTGTCAAGAATTTCCAGATGTCTTTTCTTGGACTTATAAATATTTAAGAGGTTTCAACCAAAATATGGCACAACACACTATCGAGATGGATCCAGGATCTAAGCCTTTTAGATAGAAGAGAAGGCCAGTAAACCCTCACATAGAGCCTCTCATGAGAAAATAATTGAACAAGATAATTGAGGCCAATATCATATTTCCTATCAAGCATTCAAGTTGGGTTGCAAACTTGGTGCCTGTGAGGAAAAGAAGTGGAGAAATCAGGTTGTGTGTAGAATTCCATGATCTAAACAGAGCATCACTCAAAGATCACTATCCACTTCCATCAATGGAATAGATCTTACAAGTTTTAGCTGGCTTTGAGAGGTTTTCACTTTGCTAGACGGATACTAAGGCTATAATCGATAATGGTGAAAGAGGAAGACCAGTTCAAGACAACCTTCACCACCAAATGGGGTACATATGCTTATAAGAATATGCCATTTGGTTGTCAATACTTTGGAGCAACATTTTAGCGAGCTATGTACAAGGCATTCAAAGGCTTGATCAACAATATAGTTATGGTGTATCTAGATGATATCACCTTCTTCTCAAGGAATGGCACACATCATCTCTTCCACCTTAGACATGTGTTTTAAAGGTCTAGAAGGTAGGGGGGTATCACTGAACCCAAAGAAGTGTGTGTTCCTGGCTCATGAGGGGAAATTGTTGGGCCACATTGTCTCGAGAGAAGGGTTGACAATTGATCCTGAAAGGGTGGAAGCCATTCGGACACTTCCATTGCCACAACATAAAAAATATCTCCAAAGCTTCTTGGGGAGGATAAACTTTGTTCACAGGTTTGTACCCAATTTTTCCACTCTTGTGAGGCCTTTAACAATGTTGTTAAAGAAGAGTCCTGCATTTAAATGGACAACAGAAGGAAAAGAGAGTTTTGAGGCCATCAAGCTCACAATATTATAGGCTCCAAATATTATTAACCTAGACTTCTCAAAAGACTTCGTGTTATATGCTTTTGGAGGGTCAAACACCATCTCAACCATCTTGGTCCAGCCCAACAAGAAAGGTTTAGAACAAAAAATATCCTTATTCAGTCAGAGCTTGGAGGACTACGAGGTAAAATAATCTTTCATTGAAAAAAATGTCCTTACTGTTATTAGGAGCTTGAAGAAGTTCAGACACTTGGTCTCAAATAATAAGATTCAAATGCTAGTGTCCCATGTTGATGTCAAAGGATTTTCTCCTAAACAAGGACTTAAATGAGAAGAGAGCAGGTTGGATCACCTGGGTAATGGAATATGACATTGAGATCAAGGTGACCAAACTAGTTCGAGGTAAGGGTTTGTTTGAACAACTCGCCTCTAAGAAACATGTTGAGTCAGTGGGTGGAAAAGAGGCTGTCCTATTTCTATAAAATGATCAAGAGCAAACAACTAATGATGCACCTACTACATATTGGACCCAAGCCCTGGTGCATTACCTCCAAATAGGTTTTTGCCCCCCAGAATGGAACAAATAAAAGAGAAGATACTTCAGACTACAAGCCATTCCATATGTGCTTGTTGGTGGTGTCTTGTTTAAAAAGGATATCAATAGTGTTCTATTGAGGTGCATTGAGACAGGCCAAATTGATAGAGTGTTGCATGAGTTCCATGATGGAGAAGTGGGAGGTCACTTTTCCCCTCGAGTAATAGCTCTCAAGATCATGAAAGCTGGTTATTATTGGTCTACAGTGTTCAAGGAATGCTACTCATGGGTCAAGAAGGGTAAAAAGTGCACATTCTTCATAGGAAAGGAGAAGCTAGCAGCCCTGCCCCTTCATCCCATTTCAGTGGATCAACCATTCATGCAGTGGGAACTAGACTTCATTGGGGCGATTAACCCAAATTCAAGCCAAGGCCACAAGTGGATACTTACTGCAATAGACTATTTCACGAAGTGGATTGAAACAGTGGCACTAAAAGAAGAAAATGAATCCAACATCTTGGATTTCTATGAAGGAATAGCCACTAGGTTTGGAGCCCTTGCCACTATTGTATCAGATAATGCATTGGCATTCCTTGGTACAAGAATCACTAAATGGGTAGTCAAGAATGGTGTGTACCTCAACACTTCATCAAACTATTACCCTCAAGGTAATGGCCAAGAAGAGTCCACAAATAAGAACCTGCTAAGGATTATCAGAAGGACTCTCGATGAAAATCAGAGAACTTGTCATAAAAATCTCAAATCATCTTTATGGGATGATAGGATCACATCCAAAAGCTCCACAGGTAGCTCCACATACAAGCTTGTATATGGAAAAGAGGTAGTATTGCCCATATCATTGGAGTTTCCCGCTTTGGAGCTCATGAAACAATTGGAGCTAGCCGAGTTCGAACATATAGAAATTAGGTATGTAGAGGTTATGGAAGTAGGAGAGGCAAGAGATCATGCAATGCAGGTCATGGAGAAGGATCAAGCATCGATCAAGAAGACCTTTGATAAGAAAGCAAGAGAAAGGAACTTTCAAGAAGGGAATTATTTCTAAAGTGGGATGCAGATTGGGAAAATCCAAGAAAGAATTCCAAATTTTTTGCCATTTGAGTGGCCCTTACATGATCATAAGGGGCACAAGTAGCAATTCCTTCCAGCTGGCTAAGTTGGATGGCAAAGAATTGTAGATCCCAGTCAATGGGATATACCTCAAACACTGCTACTAAAATAAAAATTCCTCACCCTTGTAAAATATTAGCCCATGTTTTTAATTTCCCTAAGTATGTATGCACATTGTTTTGTTGTAGTGTAGGTTTTGTTTCCCTAAGTGCTGTGGCACATGTTTTTTGTTGCTCCAGGTTTGCATCATTATACAGTTCAATGTGCCTCCAGGTGATTGCACTAGGCCCTTCAATATTTGCATCAGGGAGACCCATGGTCACCATGACCGTTGCTAATTTTAAAATAGAACAAATACAGAGAAAATAAAATTGAGTCTCGAAGGGCCCATTTCCAAAAGATTCAGGGTCAGCTCTAGTTCCAACAATGTCCAAGCGGCTCAGGGATAGGATTTCCAAAGTTTAGATAAGATCAAGCTATTAATTATGACTCCATGCCCAATGGATGATTCAAAAGGCATCTGATCTCTTCATCTAGTAGGTAGATGTCCCCTTTGAGTCTAAATTGTTATCCAAAATAAGCTCATGCTTATTTCTCGGTTAATCGCACCCTTTTTCCTCTTTTAGTGCTTTAATTCATTTTTTAGATATTATAAGCACTTAAGGTTTCTTGAAAGCATCTTCATTAGGTGGAAAATTTCTTCCCCTTTCCAAAAATATAAAGAAGTCCTTCTAACTCCTCATATTTTGTAAGTTACAGGCTGACGGACGTGGGAGAGACTTTTCACCCAAATGGAAAATGCGGGCAGCAGGCCCGAAGATGATTTTTTGCCCAAGTGAATTTTGGGCCAGTGGTCTCATGGGAGTTTTGAAGATTTTATGATTTTTGAAAATAGGGCACAAAGTGAATTTTAGGCCCGCAAGCCTGTGGGGATCTTAAAGCCAAAATGAAGAAAAATGCCTAAGGCCCGCAAAGGGACATGTGGCCATGTTGAAAAGTCAAAGCGGGATGGTGGGTCGTCGGAGGTAATTTGAAATTTTTGCCCCAAGAAGGTGTAAAGTGAAAAAATGAGCCACACCTCCATTGATGCCTAGAGGAGCCACGTGTCAAGCCTTAATTGCATGTGGGCGGCGGGCCTTGGAGTGACTTTTCGCCCAAATGGAAAAAGTGGACCGTCAGGCCCAGAAAATGATTTTTGTTAAAAGTGAATTGCGGGGTTGCAAGGCAATTTTGCATTTTTAAATTTTGGTTCCAAAGGCACAAGGTGAGTTTCGGGCCCGTGGACCTACTCTACTAACTAGTTTTCACCATTTTTGTACAGATTCGACGTAAACATTCAAATGGACATATATTTCACCCGAGTTCCCAAAATTCAACAAAATTGGCATCGTTGCAAAGGTCTCGATTTGGCTTATGCCATGGAAACCTGAAACTTTAATTTCAAAGAGGTTTGATGGGTGAAAAATGGGAAAATGTCTACATGCCATTAATATGCAATCTGATTGTCCCCAACAACTAGATCATATTTGATTTGATCCACTGCTCTCCCTTCTTCAACACGCCGAGAACACATAGAGTGGCGGACTCGATAGATTATGGGTGGATTTGTAGAGGCATTTTTGGCCAATAGCTGAGATTTAAATTATTTTTCCGCATCTCTCTCCTTCTTCTCTCTTTGCTACATCTATAAAATAAGGAGTTGGGCTCATTGTAAAGGGTTAGACATTTTGTTTCGCACCCTCCCTTCTCCTCTGGTCTCTGACGATGAGTTCATGGAGTCCCAACCTCCCCATTCAAATTATAATGCTAAGTTTTTCCTCTTGGACACTATAATGTACTATATAAACTTTGGAGCAATAATATATTTCGTGGATGATTCTTGACCCTCTCATGTGTTTCATTGTTGCCTTTTGATATCTCATTATAGTTTGGTTACTCAATCAGTGCATGGTGTTTTTATTGCATTTCGTGGTTTGTGTTTAAATTTCAAAACAAGTGTCTAAAATTCCTTTGGTGCATCACCTTATTAGATTAGGTTTAATTTTTGTATCTTCTCAACCCTGTCTCCTTGGTAAGATAGAGTAGGTTTTAGAATAGATCCTCTGCTATTTATTTGTGTGCACCTGAACAGAGGAATAGGAACCAAAATTAATCCAGAGAGATCTCTCAACTCACAAGGTCCCATGCTTTGAGAGATGCTCCATGTTGTGTAATCACACTGAGAGTCTCAACCCATCCGGTTGCAGACATATCTGGGGGTGCTGTGATTCGCACTACGATCACTTGCAAGAAACGAGTTGATGATCCATTTTTAAGATTTGCACTAACAGAGATCACTAAGATGCAGAGCGAGTTGATTAAGTATAGTTGGATTCCATAATCCATTTTTAGAGATAGTTAATGTGAGAGAGAGAGAGAGAGAGAGATTGTTGAGAGAGAGAGAGAGAGAGATAGAGAGAGAGAGAGAGAGAGAGAGAGAGAGAGAGAGAGAGAGAGAGAGAGAGAGAGAGAGAGAGAGAGAGAGAGAGAGAGAGAGGTGAGCAATTAGTTGAAGTTTTAAAGAGCTAGTAAAGAGAGACCAATGGCAAGTTAAATGAAGGTGAGTGTTTATGGTTTCTTCTTGTAAGTAGATGAATTTGGAACATGAAAGGACATGGTATGGGTAGGATAGGATAGGGGATGATGATGATGACAACGAAGCCATTTCATGATGATGATAAATGTCGGTTTTATAAGTCCTAAACCTTGTAGGCTTGATTAGGGATCCTTATTGCAGAGTAAGTAAGATTATTGGTTTGAAACATTTTTGTTGGTTGAATTCATGCTTGAAAATTAGTATTTCTCTACATCAACCATCCTATTTGAGGAGAGGCATCAATATCAACATCATTAAAAGGAATAGATCTAGGTTTCATAAAGCTCAATCATGACTTTATGTTGAGTAATAACATCCTTCACCTACACGTTTTTGACCCAAAATTACTCAACATAATTTACTTTTTAAAATGGTTATCTCATTAGGAGGGGAGTCTATTATTTCCATGCATACATTTATTACATTTCTTTACATCTAGCTATTTTATCACTATCCAAGTGCAACACGTACAAGAGCCACCTAGGAAATGATTTTGAAAAAATAAAAACTACATTAGTTCTGAAATGTAGTGCAAGTGCTCAATCGTAAGATCACCATTGTGATAGCTGAGCACAGATCCTAAAAGGAATGATAACTAGATCGTACCAATCCAAGAACACAGATGCTAATCAAACACCATGATCTATAAGATGAAAGCAATTCACCAGAATAACTTTACATAAAACCTTTGCAAATAAATGAGAAGCAATATCATATATTATTATGGAACTCAATGCAATACATTGAGAATGGGCCTTGCTTAAATAGGAAAGGAATAACAATCTAAGAACCAGTCAAGGTTGTAGATCAAGCCATAAATCAAGGAAATAACTAGTCATCAAAGAACTAGTCAAGACCATAAATTTAGGAGAGAACTAGACATCAAGGATCTAGTCAATACCATATATCAAGGAAAGAACTAGTCAATACCATAGATCAAGGAAAGAACTATACCTAACAACTAGATAATATCTCCTAATATCTAAATAAGATAAAAGAAATATCCACACACATAAGTGGGTGAGGATAAATACAATAAAGGTAAATAAAGTACCTAGGTGAACATGAGATAAGGTAAATACCTACTCTAACACCCCCTCAAGTGAAGCTAGGGGCCAAAATAGATGTGGCATGTCCACAGTATGAGTCCCGACAACTAGGCCTAATGAGGTACTCATGTACAATAACTAGGAAAAAAGGGACACCGCAAGGTACCCAAAACTAGTAACAACAAAGTAAAGAGAGTAAAGACCCACTCCAAGGCATCCCAAGAAGCTTGGCTCAAAAAAATCGTACAATGCTGAAGAAGTTTGGTGTGCATTGTGGTTTGAATCCACTACTCGATCACAAAACTCAAAAACAATTGACACTGGCTCCACCAGAATAGCTCCATACAAGGAGACTGTCAATGGAGTGATGTCGAAAGTGAAAAAAACACCAAACATAATTCGATCAATTACTGCAAATAGGTGTGCCACGATCCAAGAACAATAACCAAAGTAACAAGGAAAGGACATAAACTCTAGAGTGTCATGATCCAAGAAAAGCCAAGGTAACAAGGCAAGGACACAAAACCAAGAAGTAGGATCAACACCACACCCTCCCATACTACTGAATGGGTGGAGTGACGCTACAAATATGTATGAGTTGCCCAAAATCAACTACTCGAACACTGAAAAAATAACACTGGACTTCACCAAAATAGATCCCCTACTTTCAACATGCCAAAAGTGTCAAAAATACAGATACAAAATCTCTCAACAAACAAGAGAGATACACTACACCTACTAAAGAAAAATGCTCAAAACAAGAAGCATCACAATGCAGAAGGTATAGAAAGTGGAGTAAGAGGCTGAATGGTGGAGGAGCCATGCCTAGTAGAGTCCTCTCAATGAATGCCTATGTCGCCTCCATGAGTGATCAGATATCCACCCCAAATCAACATGGATGGATGAAGAAGATGCCTGCATATGACTTGGTGTAAAATGCACAATGGGTGCATGTAAAAGAACATCAGAATGTATGTGTCGGGTTGATCATGTCGACAACCGAAATCTCGTGTTTCTCAAGCCCGAGTGAAGATGTAGAACTCATGTGTTGCTCGGATCCTCAAAAAGAGTTGAGCAAATAAAAAAAGGAGCTTTGTTAATGTGTGATCCCAATATAACTTCTCAAAAACCAATGTCACGCAAGAATTCCAGGTTAACATGTGGAATAGAGGAGACAATACCCTATGAATGTCTGTCAATGACTCCGCTAGTGAGACCCATAGAATGGAGCATTTGAGAACTGAATGCAGTGGTATGCTTCTTAAAAAATCCATGTAGCCAAAGCAAAATTAGGATACACAACATTTGGTACTATAATAGGCAAAAATGTGGAAGAACATGCGATATAAGCCTCATAGGTTTAGAAGCATCAAGAGTAGCACAGACTCAAAGACCGACAAATGAATGTCGGTGGGTTCAGGAGCAACAACTGCAAGTGGACTAGGAGCATGGTTGTGGTTGTCCACAATATGATGGTGATGTTGTAGGCTAGCAAGTTTGTTCTGTAAGGAGTGTATTATTGTATCCTTATCGTGAATGAGTGATTGTAGAAGAGAATTTCACTTCTTGAGCGATCTATTTTCTTCCACAAATTTTACAATATCCTCTTGAAGTCCACATACTTCAGAGAAAAGCATATCATTCTCAGAATCCATGATAGGTACAAACTGTAACTCCCAGAAGTTTAGGATGTCGGGCTCAGCTGAAATTGCATCCACAATTGATTACAACACTCCTCCATATTTGGTACTTTATAATTTCGTGCAAGTCTAAAAATAAATAACTCCAATGGAAAGAGCATGAAAAAATAAGTTTTTTTTGCAAAAAATGGCACTCAAAACCGATTTACCGATCAAAAGTTACAAGTTTTTTAATATTTTGCTTTGTTATTTATTTTAGGTGCCACTAAAACAAAATAAATTGTTATTGCCTTCACCAAAAAAAAAAAGGGGATGAAGTTAAGCACCTACTAGTAGGAATCAAAAGCTTTAAGCCCTCATATGACTGTACCATATGACCAAGGGATAAGGATTTTAATTTCCATTTCTTTGGGTCTTTGTGTGATGCCCTTGCCTTATTTTCACTGGCGGTGCTACGACACAATTCAAATTTCACCGCGAATCAGCTAAGTGACTATTTCTTCCTCCTTACAATTAGGGTTTCATATCTTTTTACTTAGTTTTCTTTGATTAATTTCTACACTTAATTGTTATTTATTTACTACTACAATAGCATCTAGATTAGGCATATATGATACATATTTTTATTAGTATTTTGTTTGTTGAGAAACCAAGAAATAAAGTATATAATCTTGGTTCAACATACGAAAAAGATACCAATTTTTTTGGGTTTAAAACAACTCGTGCATCTTAAAAATAATCACACTTATTAAATTCATGGAGTTGGTTTTCTTGCAAGTGATAAGATTTTTCTAAAACGGAAGAGATTCTTAGGATTTCATGTTTTTTAATTTCTACTATATATGTTTTCTTTAGTACACTATTAACAAACCTCTGTCATAATAAAGATGAATAATGTAATTTCCTTAAAACATGATCACACATATTTCACATTTTTAAAAATACTTCTTGGAAAATTTAGGTCAATAGAAGTAGATAAGTTTCCTATATATTCTCCAAAAATTTGTGTATCATAAGTTATATTGTTAGAGATATTATTGTTTGAGATTATAAAATGTACAAAAATTCAAATAATTTGGTTCATAGGTTTGTTCTTCATTTTCTTGGTCACCTCTTCCCTATGTTGAGTAAGTGTTTGAGGATTAAACTTTGAGGAGTTAGTAAAAATTTGGTTTTTAGTGAAGAGATTGGAAAAATCGATTATCTAAGGAACAAGAGTAAATGTTCCATTGTTCTTCATGTTCCCCAATTCACCATTATCTTCACCTTAATTTTTTTGTGGGTACTTTAGTTTTCAGTGTAACCTCCGAACTGTTCCCTTATTTCCATATTTCCAAAATACCCCGATTCACCGAATTATCCACCCCATCGCTTAATCGGATGAATTATGCACTCTTTGCACACCGAGAACTATTCCATCGGGTTATATGTTCCTTGATTCACCATTTCCTCGACTTTCTTTACCCTATCGGTCAATTTGGGAATCTTAAAATCATTATGAATAACAAAATGGAGTTTACTAGGTATGAGTCTATTGTCACGACATTTTGGAAACTCTGCTTCTTGTTGTATTACCTATTTTTGATTTTTTCTACAAAACAAAGGAACGAAAAATGTTGACATTTAAATAATAATACTTAAAAGGAAAAAACAAACTTATCGAAGTGTAGACATATAAAATGTCGACATGGTTAATTACGATTAACTTGTCCCACAAATATCCCAACATCACCCATATAATAATTAATCGCAAGATTAATTATTATTATTAATCCATTTTATCATATTTACCCTTTACCCTTTATCATTTATTTTATTATTTCATCATTAATCCTTTAAATCCATTATTACATCTCATTTTATCATTAATCTCATTAATCCATTATTATATCCTATTATCCTATTTTAATTCTTCATTAATATTTCCTAGGAATTTAATATTCCTACATCTACCTACCCACATACCCTACACATCCCAACACCTAGCCTCTCCATGTAACCTCACCCCTAATCATCAATTATTAACATAAAATAATCCTAACCTAATCCTAATCACATTCTCACCTCTAAATCTATAATCCTCTAATTCTGACATGCATTGTACACATTGATTTAAATCTAGCATGGCTTTATAATAGCCATTGAATCATCTAACCACAAGCTATAAATTGAAATATCATCCTCCATGAGATCATAAATTGAAAATCCATAACAACCATCTACTATTTTATCCACTTAATCATCCATGTTCATCTTTAATCATTAAATCAATCCCTCTATCATCATATAATCAATTCATCTTCATCAATCAAACAAGCACAACCAAGGTGAGGTATTGCCCAAGTTTCTCCAAAATTTTAAGCAAACACATCCAATCCACCATTAAGAGCGCATCGAAAGCATCAAGGAATTATACTTTGGTAAGTGAAGGTACTACACTTTCTCTCCATTCCATCCATTTCTCTATCGTAGGGTATTAGTTTAATAGATTAGATTAGGTAAGAAATTTAGTTTTTTTCTCACATTTTCACATATTAATATTTTTAACATCTACATTTTGGAACCCACCGTTGGACTTACCCTCTAGATTTTTTATTTATTTTGATAGAATTTCATATTGTAAACAAAGCTGTGCAAAGTTGAAATTTTTTTGTTGAGATTTACTCCTTGAAATTTCAAATTTTGTGACTTCCCATTTAAGCGCTTTTGACCTGAAATGGTGCTTTTGTAAACCCCATGACACTTTTGTAAATAATTTAATGCTTTTTTAACCCTTAAAACCCCAAAATTGTCATTTTTTTAATCTATTTCTACATTTTGTAGACAAAGTGGCACATTTACAGATAAAGTAACACATTTACAGACAAAGTAGTGCAAATGTTCTAAAGTAGCACATATGTTCTAAAGTAGTGCATATTTTCTAAAGTAGCGCATGTGTTCTAAAGTGTCACAAATGTTGTAAAGTAGCGCATATGTTAATATAATGATGTTTATGTGTAGACTTTGAAAAATATATCCAAATAATATTTTTTGTTTATGTTTCAACGCGTTTTTTTTTATTGTAGCACTTTGGTCACTATTTTAGCATTTTTTACTGATTTAGTGCTTTTGTCATGTAATAGTGCTTTTGTCATGTAATAACACTTTTGTCTTGTAGTAGTGCTTTTGTCTTGATAACAGTTTTACATTAGTACTAACTAATCTAAGCACACTTCCTAGTATTTTAGTGGTGTCTTGTAGGTCTAACATTATATTTTTGTGGGTTTATTGTAGAAACAAGGGGAGACTCTATCCATTTTGATATTTATCTAACCCCTTTTTGTGATTGTAGCATTGAAAAACTACTAATCCTTTTTTATTTCCATCTCGTTTAATCCAAGACATTGGGGTATAAAACAAAATACTTATCCTTTTTTTGGCATGGCCTCCTCTTAAAGACCTCATTACATAATTTTCAATCATTTAATCTTTCATTTATCTTTCTTTTTGTGTGTTTTCCTTTGTTGTCTATTTATCCCGAGGGAAAAAATGTGTATGCTCTCCTCTCGCTTCCTAGAATGATCTTGAGGATCAAAAGAGGCTATCCTCCCTATTTATTTTGTAGGGGAAAAGTGACATGAAAGTGATATCCACACACTTGTCATATTCCTATGGGTCTCGTGACTTTGGGATTCATCTACATGTACGAAGACATACCTTGAATTCTCGGCGGGTATATGAATTCTTGGAGAGATGTCGTTATTAGATAAGCACTTACTTGTTTTAAGATAAGCGTGAAGTGAGGGGCTTCAACATACCAATACACATGCCTCATATAACATCCTTGAAATATGGAATTTTTCCCCACGTCTTTGCAAGGTATATTGGGTACGCCCTAGTGATCCTATACATCCTAGAATAGGACACCTCTTGGCCGCATATTGATCTATAGTTCAAGGATGCCAAACTCCCCAAGATTACTTGTTATCGACCAAACATTGCACATAGTTGCAGATCTAATTTTGGTACCATTGTTCGTGTGTGGTATTTAAAGCGGGCTATAGTTTGATTGCAATCCCACTTGACTAGTTAGGGTGTGTGTTGCATGTTTGTTTCTTGTTTTTGAAGACCCTAAACCACCCCATTAATCTAAAATTTTAATCAATCAAACATAATCATAATTAACCATCCTTAATCACAGTATCAAAATCCTAATCCCATAACCATTAATGCTAATCCAAATATAATCCCCCACATATCCTATCTAACCATGGTGTTAATCCTCAATATCCATCCTCTCCAAACAAACATCCAAACCCTACATATTTTCTAAATCCATCAACCAAGTTCTCCCATCATCCCACACCCATAAAATTCAACCATCTCACTTTGACCACAAAGTCCCACACACTATTCAACACCTTAATAAAAATATCAAATATCGCATCAAATCAACCATCCCACATTGATCCTAAAATCC
This sequence comes from Taxus wallichiana var. yunnanensis, assembly GCA_018340775.1. Lineage (NCBI taxonomy): Eukaryota > Viridiplantae > Streptophyta > Pinopsida > Cupressales > Taxaceae > Taxus > Taxus wallichiana. Next base: position 373,041,100 of record CM031234.1, on the reverse strand, counting down.
TAGAAATCATCCAACATCTTAATCAACAAATCTCTAATCTTAAATCATGAATTAATAAATCACCTTCTACACCATCATCTCCCAACCAACCCCATCCACAAATTCCCTTCCTAAATTCCCTACCCCTCATCTTATTGAATTCCTCTTTGAGGAACCCAAATCATCTAAATCCACACCCTAACCTAATGAACGTAAACCCCTATCCCCACAAGACAATTTCATCGACATTTATGACCTCACTAACTTTGACCTGACCAAGAGGACCTTATTTATGTCCTCAATAATCTAGCCACTAATCCCAAACCAAAAAAACCATCCCAAACCCCAACCTCCAAATCCCCATAAATCATCATGACCTACATCTTCCTCCCATCAAAACTCATGCACCACCATAAAAAATTTCAACTGCTAAACCTAATAATCATAAAACCTATTATCGAGTTCCATTCACATATTCACAACAATCCAACAACTTAGTCCTAAATCAACATCCCCCACATCACAGCTTAGTCCTCCATCCTCATAATGTTCATAATCCCAATCGGATCCTACAAAATTTCTCCTAGATGGTCCCAAATCCCCTAATCCACCATCAAATTCAACCTCTAAGCCTATTTCATCCCCTCAATCACTTACACCCAATCCTATTGAAACTATCTCATCCATTGTGACTCTTAAGTCACCCTCATCCCCGTTTACCCCCAATCCTAGAAAATCTCCACCCTCATCATCATCATCCACATCTAATCTTAATCCATCTCCTTCATCACCTTAATATCACACTATCCTATCCTCCAATCCTATTTCATCTCCCCATCACCCAATCCAAAATATCTAAAGTGACTCCTAAGTCACCAAATCCCAAACCTAACAAATCCAATCTAAATCCTCTCCCCACCTCATCTCCCACATAATCTAGTGATGCTCATATGCCACCTACATATACTTCATCCCCTAAATCCAAAAAATCTAATTTGGTTCCTACACCACACCAATCTCCCACATCTCCTTCATCCCCAACATCACTCAAATCTAATGTGACCCCCATATCATATCCATCCCCTTCATCTAAATCTAACCCATCCCCTTCATCTACATCTATCAATCCCAAATAATCTAATCCTAATCCAAAACCATCTACCTCAAAACCATGTACTCCAACTAATAAAAATCAACCAAATCTACTTTGGCCTCCAAGCCCACACCATCCACTTCAAAACCTAAGCCTAATCTATCCCTTCATCTTATAAGCCAAAAAATCTAATTCAACGCATAAATCCAAAACAACCAAAACATCTCATAATCACCCGAATCTTGCACCTTTAATTCCTACACCCTCGAACCCATTCTACCCAAACCACTTCCCTCCTTTAGGAGAATTTTTGACCACCATATACCATCTTCTAAAAACCTTCAAAATTATCATCCATCCCACAATCCAATCACATCATCAAAACCTTCCCCAAATGATCTTAGTATCAGGGAACATTACTATTGTGACTTCTATCTCACTCATGGACATTCACCAATCGTTGCATGCAATTTCATTCTTATGTTGAAAACATCATTAACATCAAAATTATTATCCTTGTACCTCTTTATTCACCACATTTCCATCCCAATCATATCCCTAACCATAACCCACCATCCAAACTGTACTCAACATCCAAAATCCATCACCAACCAAAAATAAAAACAAATCTCACCTATCATCCTTTGTTAAGTTTGTCCTCTTAGTGGATGATAAAATTACAATCCCCAGTCTCATGATAACCACATTTCATCATTTTCGCCATCCACTTCATATCCTATAGCCAAAAATATGTTCTCTAATATGTAACATCAAGGAAAAGGCTTAGGCATCCATGAATAAGGTATTCGTGAGCCCATCTTCCTTCATCAAAATATTGGATGTTTAGGCTTAGGGTATAAACCTAACACTAAAAACGTCCATCCCACTACCCCATAACCCATTTCTACTACTCCTCTTGTAGATGCTACCATCCCAACAACTCAACCCAATCAATTTTTTTAATCCCCTACACATATCAAACACATAAAAATAGATTGAAGACATACTTCGTCCTCTGCGCATGAATATTATTTCCTTTGCACCCATCCTACTTCCATCCAACATCTACATCCATTTGCATATAATCCATTCTTATCACCACATCGATTCATATCCCCTTCCAATCCATTCATTTGAACACTTAATCATCTTTCTCACATATGTTGTAAGTCAAGGGTACCTACTACAATCATGTGACCTTGGTCTATCATTACCTCCAACATTTTAACACAAGTGTCTTCATAGAGATCTACACACTTTAACACATTTAATCAAATTTTGGTGAAGACACTTGGGTGAATCTTTTGACACCATATCTAATGTCATCGCCACACTCATTTCCACCCCCATCAAGCCACTAATGATTCTTAACCCTTGAGATTTCTTAAGAGAGTGGAACCACTTTATGCAAAAAATCCAAATATCAAAAATAAAAATCATATCAAAATTAAAAATATCAAATTAATTCCACCTCAAGACTCTCTAGGGTAGATTCGAGAAAATATACTAGGGCTATGGACTCTGGCTAGCAGTGAGAAATGTTGTGTTAAGATTTAGATGCATCTCTATCGTGGATATGGACACCTAGGTGGTAGCGAGTAATGCTTGAATTATCTTTTTGTTCACATTATATCTAGCTACTTGACTTAATCAATATCTATAAATTTTCTATTTTTTCTTTACACACTACCCATTAAGTCTTCACTTAAATCAATAATTGAACCTCACAATCACAAACACTTTGATCTCGTAAAGACATAAGCCTCGCATGTTGCCAAGTATTTTTAGACCTTAGTCACACTTTTGTTTTAATCCAACTCTTTCCTTACAACATGTGTTGTTAGGCTCATCTTTTGTTCATCACTGATGTTATTTTCCTTCCATCTTTGACATCCACATTCCCTTCCTTGAATCGAATACCCATGGGAAGACAATGATCCTTTCCTTTCATCCAATCCTCTACATGTCCCTTTTAATTTTCATCATCCTAACTAGGGGCACCCTTACTATCATTTGCTGGGGGCATCATCCATTTTAGATATCCTCCACTTCCCATTCTACCCTACACCTGGGGGAAAATCGAACCCATCCATCCATCCACATAGAGCTACCCTAATTTACACTTAGGGGCACACCACACCACATATACCTCTCACAATCCATACCCCCTATACCTGGGGCATATCTTATCATCTTCCATATATCTCATCTTATCCTATACCACATCCCTCATTGTATCTATTTATCTCTCATCTCACATCTTATCTAATCCTAACCTCTCAACAAATCCCTCTCCTATCCAACCTATATAATTTCTGTCATCCTATTTATCTATCTCCCATCCCACATCCAATCTAATCCTAACTTATCAAATCAAAACTATCCAATTTCCCTCAATCCATTCATTTTATCCTACGCCAAACATGCTTTGGGACTTATAAGAGAAATTTGCATCCCACCTTACATGATCTATCCCATCCTCGAATCCTTTCATCTTACCTAATCTCATCTATTCTCCCCATCCCATCCAAAATCTGACATCCACAATCCAAAATAAAAATCCAAACATCCAAAATATAAACATACAAAATATGACATATAAAAATTAAAGCAACTAAAAATCAAAACATTCACAATGTCCATACAAAAATACAATATGTGTGTTTCTTGTTTGTGTGTGTTTGTTTCCTTTTATGCATTTACATTTTGACCGATATATGAGGCCAATTTTTTTATTTTTATTATGCACGGTCGAATGATATGAGAACCATATTTATTTATTAATATGTCTAATGATATGAGGACAAGGGCATTTGGAAATTCAATCACCATGGTCTTCATACCTTGGTACATCTTTCTTTATTCCATATCAATCACAAATGCTAATGATGATAACAATGGGAAATATATGGTAGCACATTCCCTTTTCATCGAAACATATAATCCTCACAATCATATAAATAAATATCTAACATCCTCATACTCTTATCCAATCAATCCTTTCATCAATCAATCAATCTCCACTTATAAATCTTATCATCTTGTATCTAACATAAAAATCCTCACCCCCTCGTAGGGCATCTTTGATCCAAAACCAATCCTCATTCTTGCATATAAACATCTTAAATATTTTAATCCTTTTAATCAAATCAATCATCCTCAAATCTAAATCCCAAATCTTACCTCCTACCCCCTTGACTGGGGCATCTCAAAATCTAACATCTTCAAATCGAACATCTACTAATCCAAAATCTAAAATCTTCACCTTTGTCATACATCGCTGACTGGGAATTCTCATATATAAATCCTAAATTCTAAATCTTCACCCTTGTCATACATTCTTGATTGTGGAATTCTCAAATATAAATCCTAAATTCAAAATCTTTGTTGTTGTCATACATCGTTGAATTGGGCATACACTATATTATATTTCTCTAATCCTCTCTCATAATCTTATATTCTTATAATCCTCTCTCCTATTCTTCTAATCTCTTATTCATATAATCCTCATATCTTCTAATCATCTAATCTTAATCCTCTACATCCTCAAATCTTCTCATCGTCTCATCGTCTCTCATCTACTCACTTCGGTCTCTCCTTTTTTTTGAGTGGTTACTATTGATGTGAAATCACAACACCCTTGAATGTATGCAACTCAATGGGTTGAAACTAGTAGTGTGATTTCATAACATGGAGATTTTTCCAAAGTGTGGGACTTTGCGATTGGGAAAGATCTCTGGATGAAGGCCAATTCATATTCCTCTGTTCGATGCACAAATCTAAATTGTAGAGGATCTATTATAAAATCTACTCTAACTTACCAAGGAGACAGGGTTAAGAAGATGCAAGAAAATAAACCTAAACTAACAAAGGTGATGCAAAAAAGGAGTTCTAAACACTTGATTTACCATTAAACACAAACCATTGAAATGTAATACAAATACCATACACAGATAACCAATATTGTAATGAGAGATCGAGAGATGCAATGAACACAAGAGAGGGTTGAAAATCATCCACAGACATGTATTATTTCTCCACAAATTTGATACAGTACACTACAATGGCCAAGAGGCAAGATTTGCATTACAATTTTGATGGGAGGTTTTAACTCCACAAATCCACTTACAGACAAGAGAAGAAGGGAGGGTGCAAAGCCAAATTGTCCAACCTTTTGAAAAATGCCCCTCCTTACAATATATAGGAAGAATGAGAGAAAGGGGGAGAAGAATTCGAATTCTTCTTTCAACCACAGTAGAATGCATTGAATTCACCTAATGAAAAAACCCATAACTCCATGTACTCTTTCTTGTTGGGAAAGAAAGGGAGCCCATACCTTCATTATTGTGGTAGGTGGAAAACTTGGGACACCCTCTCAAATGGAAAACTGTATTTTCATTTTGAATAACTGAGTCCCACTCAAATTAAGATAACCAGTTGTAGTTGAGTGGAGGACCTTATAAGATTTCCAAAAAGTCCTCTCTTGTGCAAATATGAGCTCCCAGTAAAAATGTATGGCCATCTGAAAGTCGGAGTTGTGAACTGTTGATCTTCCTCTTCGCAGTCCAAATGCATGCAACTTCCTCAAATCCCAAAATTTCAGATTTTTAGACATCTTGGTTTTGGAAGTCGGGCTATTGTTCATCCACCAATTTTGCTTAAGAGTTCTGAAACTCCAAAACCTAAAATTCCAAAATTTTGAACTTTTGGAATTCGTAATTTTGGACATCTTGTTGTGTTTTTATGTTTCGGGGCTCCAAACTTCCGAAACTCAACCCTGAAAGTCCAAAATTCAGACTTTTAGAATTCAGGATTTCAGACATCTTGTTGTGTTTTTACCTCAAAACATGCCGAGACTTCAAACCCTGAAACCTGAAAGTCTGAAATTTCAGAATTTTGGAGTTTGGAACTTTTTCCCTTCGAACATTTCTAGTTTTAGACCTTCTTTATCTTCAAAATGCCAAAAATATGAAGTCACAAATTTTGGGCCTTTCTCCATTCTTCCGCTTGTCTCGATCTCCTTCAAATTCCTCACCACCTTTTCCACCAGCATGCACACATTGGTTAGCCCGCTTACAACCTGATTTTCCTAACCAAAATCTGAGATGGCCGAATGGTCCCTTCAATTTTCTCTACGTGCAAGGTCATGTTGTCCAATTTTTCTCGAGGGAAAAATTGGATAACATTTACCCAACTCATTCTTGCTCGTTTAACCCCGTAAGGGCATCATATCACCATCATCTTGTCATCTTTTTCTTTGAATAGTCATTACTACGAAATAACCATTTAAAGAGGGGAAAAATCTAGACATCTAAAATGCCAACATGGTTAATTATGATTAACATGTCCTGCAAATATCCCAACATCACCCATATAATAATTAATCACAAGATTAATTATTATTATTAATCCATTTTATCATATTTACCCTTTGTCTTTTATCATTTCATCAATAATCCTTTAAATCCATCATTAAATCTCATTTTATAATTAATATCATTAATTCATTATTATATCCTATTATCCTATTTTAATTCTTCATTAACATTTCCTAGGAATTTAATATTCCTACATCTACCTACCCACCTACCCTACACATCCCTACACCTAGCCTTTCCATGTAACCTCACCCCTAATCATAATTTATTAACCTAATATAATCCTAATCCTAATCCTAATCACATCCTCACCTCTAAATCTAAAGACTTCTAAATTTATAATCCTCTCCAACCTTCTCCTTCCATTGAATTTTTAATTCAATGGAAGCTTCTTCCCTCCATGAATTTTAAATTCAAATTTCTAGAATCCTCTAATCCTCACATGCAATCTCCACCATTGATTCAAATCCAACATGGCTTCATCCTAGCCATTGAATCCTCCACCCACAAGCTATAAATTGAACTCTCATCCTCCAAGAGAGCATAACGTGAAAATACATAACAAACCTTTGCTATTTTATCCACTCAATCATCTATTTTTATCTTCAATCATTCAATCAATCCATCTATCATCATACAAACAATTTATCTTCATCAATTAATAAATAAAAAGTACAATTAAGTGGAGGTGTTACCTAAGTGTCTCCAAAATATGAAGCAAGCACATTCAATCCACCATCAAGAGCACATCTAAAGCATCGAGGGACTTCTACTTTGGTAAGTGAAGGTATTGCATTTTATCTCCCATCCACCCACCGCTCTATCAGAGGTATTTATTGAAAATATTAGATTAGGGAAGCAATTTAGTTGTTTTCTCACATTTTCATATATTAATATTTTTAACATCTACACAAAGAACATGTATTTTTATAATAAAATAGAGTCTATACTAGAAAATATTAGAGGGAATATGATAAGTAATTTGGAGAGACTATTGAGTCTTGACGACAACATGCCGTAATTTGCAACTATTTTCATGCATTTGTTAAATGAATAATTACTTTATAAATATAATTCTTAAGAAGCGGGTAAGTGCACCAAGTTTGGGGGCCAAAAATTGGGCAAGAAAGATAAAATGATCAAAAAATGATTGTATTATGTTTTCTTATGGTCGGGAATTCATGAACCTAAAAAATATATGCATTTGTAGTACTATGAAATGTGTATGCGGTTTGAGCTATATGAAGTTTAGGAGGGCTTAAAGGAGCCATATTTACTAAAATAAATGTTAAGTATAAGACTTATTTTATCTAATAAAAGAAATCTTATACTTTAAATTTATTTTAGTAAATATAAGAAGTTAGGGTCACTCTGCACCTGATGGAAGTGGTCCCATAGCTCTAATAGTTATAATCTAGAAGATATTTTTTCAAAATCTAATCTAGTCAGTACTTACTCATTTTTAGAATTTCAGCAATGACCTACAACTTTTAGGCCATATATATTGTAGTCGGTCTTTGTTTAGGAAAACATATAGTCATTTTGTAGGTTTTTGACCTTATGGATTGGATTTTGGCCCTACCACTGCTTGAATTTATACAAATTTTTAAATTAGGTCCATAATTCGATTTAGTGACCACGATTCAACTCTTTAATGTTGGTCTACTTCTTACTAAAATGAGATCCTCACTTTATAGATGGAGGATTGATTAATGAATGGGATTCCTATCCTATGGAAAAATGAGGTGATATTAATGTGCCTCCTCCTTAAGATTTGAGTACACTGCTAGGTGTTGAATGAGTTTTTAAAAATAGTACCAGTGAATTGCATCAAGTGGACTCGGATGATTGCTCATTCTTAGGAACATGGTGTTTCATATAAATATCATCACTTCACCTTTCTTGGCCCTAAAATCATCCTTTCATAGAATCAAATTCAATATTCTCATACATGTCTTTTCTCATATGTATCTCATGGAGATAGAATATGCCTTAATACTTCACACATGATGGTCCCGGATACCTCGGTGGCATGACTAGCTCATTTTAGCTTGTTCTTTGGAGAGATTCGGGTAAAATAATAGAGTCGGATATGATGATCATCAAGCCACTCCTTGAGCTCCATATTTCATCTTTAAATATGATGAATCCTTCACAATTCAGTTTATTGACCAAGACAAAACACAGGTGTAAGCATGCTTATGGTACGTGGACACCATTTTTCTAAAGTTGCTTCTCATAGAAATGGGTTCCCTCTTCCGGATAGGGATGAATCCTTGATTGAAATTTTAGTATCGATTACATGTTCTTGACATCCATACTTCATTGAAACACTAAAAATCACATTTTTCGATCAACGAAACTATTCGAAAATCTAATTCTTCTTACGAACTCAAAATTTAGGTCCTATAGAGCGGTAACTAAAGAGTTTTGCAAGTACCTAAATAAATATTTAAGCCTTGAATCAATGTTGATTATTCCACCTTATAGAGTATTATAATATCCATCTAATTGCTATTTTGTTATATCCCAAGTCTTTCCGAACTCCTGGAATCATCTAGAGAAGTCATCTTTTACCATTTTAGCTTTCATTCCATGCACCTGAAAACTTGGTCTTAAACAGCTTACTCCTGAATGAGATTTTTATTTCCTAAAATTTCCTAAATTTACTTAGAAATCATCAATTCTCTCTGAAATAACCCTAAGATGATTTATATTTTATTTAAAAACTTAGGAAGGGTATTCAATTAGCTACATAATGGCCAAAAATGACCTTTTAGGCCTTCAAAGGAAGTAGTCTCTCATCAAAACTAAATGAGTTGATCGATCACCTTAGACACTATTCCCTACACATTGAAACACATTGAATGATCTTATTAGGAATTTCCTTTGGGTCAGGGTTTATCATTTAGGGTTTAGGGTTTAGGGATTAGGGTTCAAGGTTTAGGACTTAGGGTTTAGGGTTTAGGACTCAGGGTTTAGGACTCAAGGTTTAGGGTTTAGGGTTTAGTGTTTAGGGCTCATGGTTCAGGTTTTAGGGTTTAGGGTCTAGGGATCATGGTTTAGGGTTCGCGATTTATGGTTTAGGGTTTAGGTTTTAGAGTTTAGGGTTTATGACTCGGAATTAAGGGTTTAGGGTATAGGGTTCGGGGTTTAGGTTTAGGGTTTAGGGATCGGGGTTAAGGATTTAGGTTTAGGGCCTAGAGTTTAAGGTTTAGGGTTTAGCATTTTGATTGTAGAATTTAAATGCTAAAAGCTTTAGTCTAAATATGGAATTCTTGAAAATTACCTATGTCTTGAAAAAATTATACTATAAAAACTATCTCCTAACTCAGTGACTCATGGGCCGTGAGACTAGTTCCATAAGGTGCAAAGTGACCCTAATTTATTATATTTAGTAAAATAAATTTAAATTATAAGAAATAATAAAATATAAATAATAATTAAAAAAATAAATGAAAATATTTTAGTTTTGTAAATTTAAACATTTATTTTTGTAAATAGAAGCATGCCAAAAGCACATATAATACCTATACTCTATAGAGTGTGTACACATTATAGCATGTATGCATAATAGTCCATATGCGTAATAACACATACACATTATAACACATACGTGTTTCATTTATTATGCCCCCAAACCAAAAATTTATAGGCTTAGAATTGCCTTGGTTTCCCAAACTGCACACTTGGACCTATAACAACACAACCTACATGTTTTTGACAAAAATGTAAAACTCACCTTCCACCACGCTAAATCCTACAAAAATGTTCTCCATCTTTCTTTAAATTTGCTTACAACGTCAAAAACCTGTCCTCTTTCTAAATATGTAATTTTTTATAATTTTCTAACTATTTTAAGGTTTCTATTTATATTTATTTCAAACTATGTCTTTTATACCTATATTTTTAGTGATTGTAAATACTTATCTTTTGTCATGTATCTTTTTTTCAACTCATTGAAATTCAATAAAAAAATGTAGGCACAGACTAGGACTAATTCTATACATATTAAAAAAACATAATTTTCAATATTTTTTGAGGTAGTTGATGAGGGTCGTCAATCCTCGCCATTAATAATGTCAATCCAGGGATGGTGTCCAATTACTATATGCATTAAGAGAAGAAGATCCTGTAAAATATATCCTTTAAGCACACACCAAACTTGCATAAAATAAATCACACTTGCGGAAATTGAAAGACACACTTGCATAAATAAATTTTGCATGAAAGAAACACACTTGCATGAATTAAAAGGCAACACTTGCATAAAGGAAATCAAACTTGTAGGAATAAAACACACTTGCATAAATTGAAATTGTTGAATTGGAAATAAGAAAAATTAAATGAAACACCTACAAGTTTACAATAGACTGAATGTTACAATACAAAGAGAAGAACAACACAACAAGATGATAATTACAGAAAAAGAAATAAACACAAATTATTACAAAATAAAACACAAATATATAGATCCATCTTCCTTAGAATGAGTGGCTAGCTCATTCCTTGGAAGAGGATTTAAACCATGCCTCAAGATCTTAACTCAAAACTGCAGAATATTAGAGAGAAAAGAACATATTTATTTTGTTTGAGGAAAGAATTACATATCTAAGTGTGGAAGGTTGCATTTATAATTTATGCATCCAACCAACTCCTTATTTTAGGAGATATAATCTGATCTTATCTTTATTCTAATCCTAACAACTAAGATCTCCATCTCCACAAAATATGGAGAGAGATATATTGTTAAAGTCAAATCTTATCTTATTTATTTTAGGAAGATTTGCTCCCAAATCTTCTCCTTGCTTTATGGTAACAAGAATCACAATGATTTTATTCCTATATATTATTGGAAGGATGATTTTCCTCAAAATATGATTTTGACCAAATACCATTCTCGGATTTTGCATTTGACTTTCTTTGTTTTTGATTTTGGAACTTTTGACGCTTGTTTGATAAACGTTTTCTCGGAATGCGACTCACTAAAACTTATATCTCTCTTCATTTGTAAACCCTACAGAAAATATGAATGAGATTTTTTTAAAAACATTTTTATGATAAAAAACCTCTCTCATATTTTCTATTTGACTTCTCTGCTTCATTTATGGAACTTTTAGCGCTCATCCGATACACTTTTCCTCGTCACTGGGCTCACTAAAAGTTAGATCTCTCTTCATTGGTAACACTGTAGAAAATATGAATGAGGTTTTTGTTAAAAGAATTATTATGAACAAAACCTCTCTCATATTTTTCATTTGACTTCTCTGCTTCTGTTTATGGAACTTATAGCGCTCGTCCGATACACTTATCCTCGTACTACAACTCACTAATAGTTAGATTTCACTTCACTGGTAAAACCTGTAGCAAATCTGAATGAGGTTTTTGTTAAAAATATTTCTATGAACATAAACCTCTCTCATATTTTCCATTAGATTATTTTATTTTCACAATCCCTCAAAAATAGTGAGTTTGAGAACTAAACCTACGAGTTCCGAAACTAACTCTGCGAGTTCCTGAACTAAGACTGCAAGTTACGGATCTAATATTGCGAGTTTTAGAACTAAGACTTCAAGTTTTGGAACTAACTCTATAAGCTCCTGAACTAAGACTATGAGTTTCGGAACTAAGACTGCAAGTTCTGGAGCTAAGACTGTGAGTTCCGGAGCTAAGACTATGAGTTCCTTAACTTAAAACAACTATAACTTTTGCATACAATCTCGGATTGAGATGATTCTTGTTTTAAACTTTCATAATTTTTCAAGAGGAATCTGAATATGAAATAATATTTGAGTTTAGATAAACCATCCATGATCAATTCCACTTTTCCCAATACTAGCATTATCTTTCCTTTATGGCCTGCATACACAAGACTTTACATCTTTTCCCAAATAATCAATAGGATTAGTCAAAAAGTAGATAAAAAAATATTTCTAAAGAATTAACAAGATATATATCCTATATTCTATCTTAAGCAAACTATAAGTTCCTAGATTACATTTAAATCCACTTTCAAAGGTAACTTGGAAGGACAAAATAATGGTAATTTATGGCCAATTTATGGCCTCATCGGTAGTTACTGGGGCACAATCGAGCTTCGTTATTTTTAAAATTGAAAATTCATGTACTAGAAAAATCATTAAAAAAATTCTCACTAAAAAATCTAAAAAAACTTCTAGCACAAACTAGATGCTCATATATATCTTTCTACTAAAGGGTTTTCAAAAATAATAAATAGTGCGCGAAAAATGGTGGGGGCAAAAGTCACTCTACTATATTTTTTAACAAAAATAGGAGCCCCTGTTGGTATTTTAGTTAAAAGACCCACTTAAACTTAACCATTTTCAATAGAATTTAGTAGCTTAGAAACTATACTCAAAATGCTACGATTCATCTTCTTACAACATCTTCCAATTTTAAGTGTAACTATTTCAAATAACTCATACAAACTAAATATTTTTATGTTTTAGAAAAAAATGTCTAATTAATACCCCCTTTTGGCCCCCCAACTTGGAGCACTTACCCAAGCATATTAATCTTGATCATGGTCACCTTGGACCTACTTATTCCCCTCATAAAATTGTTTGAGGTTTTGAAGAAATTTTAGAATGTCTAACATGATAGCCTATGTGGGAAAACAAGGTTCAAAAACACCCCTTCTTAATTATCTCTTATGAACGATGTTGTGAAACCGGTGCAAAATCACATCTATATAGGAATTTCTCTAAAAATATATGGCATCGAAATTACGTAACTACCTATGAACCCTTCTCTTCCCCACTCCGATTATTTCACAATTTCCCCATTTTTTATGTGCATAAATTTAAAGAGACTAAACAAAAGAGAGAGATGCATGTCTATTATAGTTGTAGACATGCAAAATGTCAGCATAGTCATTTTGCAAATAATATGCTTATCATACAATAGTAATCCATTCCCATCATTAACCATATAATAATTAATTAGTTATTATATGTAATCATACTTTAATTATTTCCTTTCATTTATTCCATAATCCCATTATATCCTTAGAAATATTAATACATCATTAATATTTTATTTACCATATTAACTAATCCTCACTAACTATTTTCTAGAAATTTAAAAAAAACTTACCCTCCTACCACCTACTCTATGCCTACTCTATATCTAGCTTCTCCATCTAATCACCCTACTAAACATAATCAATCTCACCTAACTACAAGCTAAATGAACATATAAATATAGAGGATTATATTTCTAGAAGCCTTTCCATTTTCCCCTCTTATTTTAAAATATTCAAATAAAATCCCGCCTTCTATTGAATTTTTAATTCAATGGAGGATTCTAATAAACTATAGAATTCTCTAATTCTAAAGAGTTATCCATTCTCATGTATTTTAGACCATTGATCTAATCCTTAGAACAATTGCAAATAGGGATGCCACCCTCTATGCACACCACCTTATAACAATTGCAAATACATGGTGTAAAAATATCTAAGAAAATTATCAATCTTCATAACATCTAATCAAGCAAAAATCATCATTGCATCAAGGGGAAGTGTTTCCAAAATCAATCTACAAATCTGAAGCATCCCAAATTCCATCTAAGGAGAAAATCCAAGCTATCAAGGATGGAGAATTTCCACGTGTAGGTAAGTATAGGTGTATGATCTTCTCCCTCTTTCTATCATTGTTCAATTTGAGGTAGGTAAATGGTAGTGTTAGTTTAGGATTTAAATCAATTTATTTTCTATTTTGTAGATTGCATACTAACACCATTATTTTTTTTACATTTTAGCACCCACCATGTGGCTTACCCACCAAAACTTTAATTACATTTAGTAGCTTTTAGTGTTTGAAAAAATGTTTGTCCAAATTTGAGATTTTTTCGTTGAGATTTGCATGTTGAAAATTTGAATTTTCACAATAGTGGTTCATTTCACATATGCGGTTGACACATTAACAGTGAATTTTTTCATATAATAGTGCATTTGTGTCTAATATTAGTGCAACTATGTCTTCTAAATCTTGATGTGTAGGTTTGATGTATTTTTTCCTCGGTAGCACATTTGTTCTTAAAACAACACATTTGTGTCTATATGAGGGCATTTGTGTCTTCTAACTCTCGATGCACGGGTTTTACGCATTTGTGCCTCAAGTAACACATTTCTTCATAAAATAATGCATTTATGTCTATATTAGTGCATTTTTGTCTTCTAACTCTTGTTGTGCGGGTTTGGTCCATTTTTGTTTAAAGTAGCACATTTGTTCATAAAATATCGCATTTGTGTATATCGACACATTTGAAGGTTTAGCACATATGCTCTATAATAGTGCATTTACTCTTTAAACAACATATTTATTATAATAATAGTTTTACGTCAATCTAACATACTAATCACACTTTTTTGGTTCATAGTGGTGTTTTGCAACTTCTTACATTCTATTTTTGTAGGAATATCACAAAAACAAGGGAAAATTTGTTAGTTTTAATATTCAATTAGTATTTTCCTAATGCTTTTTGTTGCAAAATATTGATTAATCAAACTACTAACCCTTTTTCTTACAGCTCAAATGGTCCAAGAACGTTGGGGTTTGAAAAAACTACGATCCTTTATTATATAGGTTCCCTTGTCAAGGCCCCCATCATAATTTTTTTTAATTTTCTTTATTTTGTATGTATTTATTATCTTTTTGTAATTTGTGTTGTTGCTTGTTTTAAACCCAAAGATGACACCATGTATGCTCTCCTCTCACATCCTAGGACAATCTTGAGGATCAAAAGTGGTTAGTCTTCCCTCTCTTTTTCTTTTTTTAGGGGGTAACGTGATGTAGAAGTGACATCCATGCATTTATTGTAGTCCTATTGGTCTCATTATTGTGGGCTTCATCTCCAACCACATAGAAAAACCCCATGTTATGGTGGGGTATATAAATTCAAGGACAATTTTTGTTATTGGCTAAGTGCTTTCTTGGTTTAAGAACGATATAAAGTGAGGTGCTTCCACATCCTAATACCCAGTGCCTCGGACATCATCCTTTCAACATGGACTTTGGCCCCACATACCGTAATGTATGTGGGACTCCCTAGAGAGTTTTTTATCATAGACTAGGTAGTCCTTTTGGCCGTATATCAAACTATAGTGTAAGGAGGCCGCACTTCCCAAGATCACTCGCTAGCCAATCACACATTGGCACATAGGTGGAGAGCTAATTGTGGCACCACCGTTGGTGTGTGGTATTGAGAGCGAGCTATAGTTCGGTTACAATATCACCTGATTAGCTAGGATTATGCTTACATGCTAGTAATTATTTGAGTTTTCTTGTCAAAACCAATAAATAACCCTCACACTAATCCTTATAATTAAACCATATACCCACAATCTATCAATTTTTGACTACACATTATCAACCCTTGACCATATCTTCCCTATCACATACTTACCATTAATCACACCTTCCACAATCACCCTATAAATACAAAATCAAAGTAACCCTCCTTTTTCACCTAATCCATAAATTTTGACCATACATTATCTCCTTACCATTATAATAAAATTATTTTCCATAATTAATAAATTACACCATAATAAATACTTTGACCGCATACCACTTAATTCACATTTACTATCATTTATATGTCCCACATTATCATAATCCAAGATTCAAATAAATAACACATCTCTTCACCTAAATAAACAAATAATATAATAACCAAAGTTTTGACCTTACACCTTATACCATCCCCCCTTTCAATAAAAAAATCATATAAATAAACAACACACCTACATCCCACTAATAAACATCCCTTCACATTTTATAAACAAATATTTCTCCATCCTTATCCACGTAAGTTATTCCATGTCACTTTTAATCATCCAACCCTTATCATCGCATGACTATTTTCCCTAATCATTTATAATTTCCATTGGTATCTCAACACTAAGCTAGGCCTATATGAATATAAAACTCATCAGATCACATAACTCTTTTGATCACAACAATCATCATAACCTTACACATTCATTCTCTACCTATGATTTCTTACATACCAAACCATCTAATCTTAATAATTGACATCTTATGAACAAAAAAACATACTTATCACTTCTCCTATTAGTCTAAGTCCCTACAAACAACGCATAACCTAAGCCCTCAACTACTGAGGAAAATCCTTCTTCTATTTCCCCCTTACAAGATTTTTCCATCCTATTAGCAAGGTCCAGATTACTAAGATTACTACGTTAAGTCGACTAAGAAATCAAAACCTCTTTCATCCACACATCCTTTATCAATTCAACACACTCTTATTTTAATCAATACATCTTAAAATCACTAGAGTCTAATGACACCTAGGAGAATGCAAACCCGATCCCACTTAGGAAACAACAAAGAAAACATAGGGCATGATTTATTTAATCACAACTACTATGATGCCAATGTTTGAAGAAAATCAGTAACAAAGGATAAGATGAGGAGACCATGGTCAATACTAGTAGTGACGATGACTCAAGCACATACTTCATAGGAGGAAGAAGGCGAGAAATTCTTAACCGCTTTGTCAAAAAAAATAAAGACACCCTCTTTTCTCCAACTATATCATATGGGAGCAAAGCTTCCTCTTGATTACACCCATGACCAACTCCAAAGTCTTATCCATGACGAAAGTGATGACATTGGCCAAAGACCACCATCCACCCACCGCCATAATACAAAAACCCATCGCATCAGTATATGAGCGGGATAAAAAGAGAATAACCCGCATCCATCCAAAGAATCCGTGTTATCCCAACTACAGAAAATGAGTAACCAAATTGCTCACTAGATTATCAAGTCAGCCCACAACTATCTAATTATAACGGATCCCAAAATTCCTAACTAAACTTCAATTTACCACCCATCGGTCCCTAAGAAGCCATATTGGAGAAAGAAGTTAAATCTATGAAAGAAACACGTTAAGGGTTATAACTTGGCACAAAGGGATGGCAATATAAATTCGAGGAACTTTGTACCTACCGTTTTGATAGTGAAATTTTGTAGGTCCCTTTTGAACCATATTTTAAACCTCCTAAATTTGAAAAGTATAAGGTAAAAGTTGATCCCCGCGAGCATGTTAAGGAGTTTTATATGCTTTTCCAAGAAGTTTCTTACGATGACTCCTACTTGCTAAGATTATTTTCACGAAGCTTAGGAGGTCCAGCCATAGAATGGTTCCTTTGTCTACCTAAAGGTTCTATTACTACATTCACCGACCTATCTAAAAATTCATAAAGAAATTCTCATATAACATAGAACATGATGTCACAATGATTGACTTATGTAATATAAAACAACACAACAGATAAATATTTTCATCCTTCTTGCAACATTGGTAAGCCCTTGCTAGTTGAATCCCTTGGCCCATCTCGAAGAAGCAACTAGTCACTATTTTTGTCTCTAATCTCCACCAAGAACTAGCCTTCCATCTCCAAGTCCATTACGCCAATACATTCGATGACATCATTGAAAAGGAATGCAAATTGAAAAATCCTTGTTACGTAAAAGGCCTTATTAAGTTATATTCCCATGATAATCATAATCAATCCAATCAACCCTCCATGTTTGAGAAACCTAAGTACTTTAACAAGAATAAAAATGTTTTAAGAGAGAGAGAATATAAAAATCCAAGCATATCAACCATGTCCACACACAATAACCCCAATCTCCATCCCTAAAGGTCAACCTCGATCCATCCAAGACTCCAAAAAAAAGAAAATACACACCCCCTCAACAAGTCTATGGAATCAATCCTCGATAAACTATTTGTTGCCAATATGGTTGTTTTCCCTCAAACTCAACCAATTGATGAGTCTCGACCTAAACCCTCATGGTTTAAGGAGAACGAGTATTGAAAATTCCATAAAATCAAGGGTCATACCACCAATAGGTGTATGAAATTAAAAAATTATATCCAAGACCTAATTAACCAAGGTGAAATTGAAATTGAGGACAATACATCCCCTTCCTCTCAAAATATGAAACTTAGGATCTATCGAAATCCCCTTCCTAATTATGGTCATACAAATTACTCTACTCAAGGAAAGCAAAAGTATGGAAACAAACCTGAATAATCCACTCATCATTCTAATCACATAAATTAACATCGTCTACCAATCCAATATGACTCACTTTTTAGCCACACTCATCACTATCCACACCAAGTAACTACCATTAAAGTCAAATCCCCAACATAAAACCCTCAGTGTGTTGTAACCACTCAAAGGAGCCATGTGGTTGTCCAAGGAGCCACTCTATCCTCTTCTAATCCCACACTACAAGCCCAATATAACATCATTAAATAGCTTGAGATGACTCCCACAAAAATATCTAATATGGGTCTTCTTAAAACATCTTCCATCTATAAGGACATCCTTGATCACGCCCTTCAAGAAACACATGTTCCAAATGACATACACCCAACACCATTCTAAGCCCTCATCACTCATCTCTATCCCCATCTTACGCTTCCACTCACCTTCACTCAGTAGGACCTACAACCACATGGTCCCACACATAATATTCCTCTCTATATTGAATTGCAGATCGATCATATCCATGTTAAACGTGTGCTATTAGACAAAGGGTCCGCTCTTACTATTTGTACCTTATCTCTTATCCAATGGTTAGGGTACAATGAATTAGATCTAAAAAATATATCATTACCATAAAAGCTTATGATAATATTGAATGTAAATTAGTTGGAACTATATATTTTCCTATCAATGTTAGGCTTGTATACTCCCCACCATCGTCACATTATAGAAATCCAATTCCAACATAATAATTTTCTTGGCCAACCATGGATTCATTAAATGCATGTTAGATCATCTACACTACATCAATGTCTCAAATTCAAGCATGCTAGTATAGAAATTACCATCCACAAAGATCCTTAACCTTTCCAATATTTCCAAACACTTGAAGAAAGTTATCGGGAGCCATACTTTGTCCTTTAATCGAACCCATACCGTCATCAACACCATCATCATATTACACTTCATATGTCTCACCGGACAGTCTTCCATCCACATCACATAATGCATCTTCATCATCTTCCCCTCTCCAGCCCACTCCGTTTATATCAACTCCCCTCTTTCCCACTCCACCACTTAATTTGAAATCGACAGGTTGTGGAGAATACCGGACTTTTAACATCAATCAGATTTCACTATAACCCAAACAACACATGCACTGATGTATGTCAAAACAAGAAAAAAATGTACTTATTAGGATATTCCACCTTTTTCCATTCCAGGATACCTTGATGAATACCTTAAGCCCTCTGAAATAACATGGATCATTAATGATCCTATACCATCCCTTTTTTCTAAGAAACATATCAAATCCGCAAAAAAATCATGTCCCACATGAGATATTCTCGACAAGAACTAGGCCGTAAAAACAAGGTATCGCTAAACCTCCATCATTTGTCCCTGTCTTTTATGGTCACAGGACTTGGGTACCAAATTCTGGTGAAATTATCCATGATAAAATTAGTGATACTTCCAATACAGCTAAAGACTCCATCAATAATATTGACATAAGTTCCATTTATAGGCGATACAAAGACCTTGTCGACACTAACCTTTCCCATAGAAAAACTATTCTTTCCATCAATATCATTCTCACATACATCCACAACTCATTGAATAGGACCAACAATCGAGCACACCCTCTTGACTCATTTTAGAATGATGAAAAAAATTTCATGAAAAATTGCAACAATATACCTGTTGGAGATCATAAAGGTGGTTTCCAAATATGTTTAAACCTTGACACCTATTTTTGAGAATATGAGCCTCCCCTTTCCCTTTAATACCAATCTAATATACCTCATCCCAACTTCTCTTTTCACCTTGATGAGGAATATCCCCTCTCTAAATTCTTCAAAGAATCCCCAGATCATCAACACGATCCAGGTTATGGATCAACTTCTTCCAGCTCCTAAAACACTACAAGACCACTGGAACGTCATTAATTGAGGAAACTATTGACATCAACAACAACACAAATGAAGAGCCCAAGATCCTCAAATTGGGCGAATCCTTGTCTATAAACAACAAGCCACCTTTACAACACTTCTAAAATAATTTTCATATGTATTTACATGGTCTTATGTCGATATGCCTGGTCTGGATCCTTCCCTCGTAGTCCACAATCTTGTAGTGCATAAAGATGAAAAACCAAGTAAAAAAAAAGCTTGAAATATGCATCCAAAAGTTGCATTTTTACCAAAGAGGAATTACAAAAATTTCTTAAAATCAACTTCATCCGACCTATTGATTATTCTGATTGGATCTCCAATATTATACCAATAGGAAAAAAAGCAGGCATTCTCATTTGTACTGACTTCCATGATATCAAAAATCTTTCCCTAAAGATGATTTCCCACTACCAAACATTGATACAATCATTGAATCTATAGTATGAATGAGATTTTGTCTCTCATGGATGGATTCTCCACCTATAATCAAATTAAAATTACGGAAGAAGATCAACATAAAACAAATTTCACTATGCCTTGGGGCACATTTTGCTATCAAGTCATGCCATTTGGACTCAAAATGTTGGATCCACCTACCAATATGCCATGACTGCTATCTTTCATGATATGATGTATGATTTTGTTGAAGACTACGTTGATGACATCTTAGGGAAATCTAAAACTCATGAGGAACAACCTATAGTTCTCTCGCTGCATCTTTGAAAGAATTTGGGAATATAAGGTTCACCTCAATCTAAAGAATTGTGTTTTCCACATCACAACTCACAAGATCCTCGACTTTATTTTCTCCAGGGTGCATAATATAAATGGATCTAGATAAATTCAAATTTATAGTCAAAATTCCTCCACCTAAAATATCAAATAGCTTATGAAGCCTAAAAGGACATATTCAAGCCATGAGAAGATTTATATCACATATAGCAAGAAAATGTCATCCATTCCATCATCTACTCAAAAAGGGAACAAAATTTCATTGGAATGAGGAATGTCATGCATATTTTGATAAAATAAAGGAAAAGCTGATGCATCCTCTTTTCCTATTACCCCCTACTCGAGAATGTCTCTTTTTCTCTACATATCAACTACAGAACATGCCTTGGGACATCTCCTAGCACAACACGATATCCACAGAAAGGAAAAATCCATCTATTGTTTAAGCCAAACACTAATTTATTATGAGCTCAAATATACCCCTATGGAAAAAGTGTGTTTTGATTTAGTATTTTCCTCTCAAAATTTGTGTCATTACATGCTCAAAATACCGTCAAACTCATAGCCAAAGTAGATCCACTTAAATATATACTCTATAAATGGGATTTAACAAGACAAATGGCTAAATGGATCATGCTCTTGAGTTAATTCAACATTAAATATGTTAACCAGAAAGCTATCAAAGGTCAATACCTAATTGACTAGTTAGCAAAATCTCTAGTTCCTAATTCTACACCACTCACTACTTGGTTTCTAGATGAATCCATATATACTTTTTGTTGTAGAGTCGATATTATACTTTGATGGATCTTTCACACATCATGGTTCAAGAATAGGTGTTCTATTTATTACTCCTCAAAGAGACCTAATTCCTAAAGATTTTCGGCTTGCTTTTCCTTATACAAACAACATAGATGAATATGAAGTACTTATTTCCAATTAAAAAATGGTCATTCAATGGAACATCAAATATATCAATGTATTTTGTTAATCCCAATTAATAATTAAATAGGTCAATGATGAATATGCCACCAAGGATGAAAAATTAGTTCCCTACAAATGAATGGTCGACAACTTTAAGGCCTACTTCTAGCAAATTTAGTTCAAACAGGTCCCTCGTATAAGCAACAAATCAACAGATGTAATGGCTACTATCACCTCCCTCCTGGATATACCCTCAAATGCATCTAATTCATATTTTTTGGTTGAGAAGCTAATGGTCCTAGCCTATGACGTTCCTAAGTCTGAGATGGTATGTGAGATTGTTGGTCCCAATTCTCCTCAGGTACCATGATATCTATACTTACCTCCATGACCACACTCTTCCACCTAAGCTTCCTCAGTAACCATCACAAATCCTTCATCCAATGTGCCTATCATTTCACTATATTTGGTGATACTTTATATCGTAGAATCTTTAACGGAACTTTATTACCTTTTCTAAATTCCCAAGAGGCCGAATCAGAACTTCGGGAAGTTACGTGGGAATTTGCGGTGCTCATACTAGTGGTATGGCCATAGGGAAAAAGCTTTTGTAGACTGGTTATTATTGTCCCATTATGGAAAAAGATGCATGTTTATATGTTCGCAAATGTCTTCCATGTCCAAAGCATGTTGACCTTATCCATGTACCATCCCAGGCCTTACAACCCATCACTACCCCATGGCCCTTTTCTACCCGGGGTTTCAATCTCATGGGGAAATTAAATCCCACTTTCTCTAGATGGTCACAATTTTATTATTATTGCAACAAAATACTTTAGTAAATGGGTCAAAGCCATGTCATTAACCTATGTCACCGGAAAACAAATATCAAAATTTCTCCTTAACCACATCATTTTCCACTATGGTATTCCATCCGCTCTTGTCACAGATAGTGGAAAATCTTTAAAAATATAGAATTCTATAAACTTTGTGATCATTCCACATTAAACTCAAAATTTCCACCCCTATTATCCATAAGATAATGGCCAATTGGAAACATATAACAAAACACTAAAGCACATTCTTGAAAAAATTGTGAATTAAGCAAGATGAGATTGGCACACACAAATATATCCCACCTTATGGGCCTATCACACCTCCATTACACTCTCACTTTTTCCACTCCATACTCCCTTTTTTGGTACCAAAGTAATTCTTCTCGTTTAGATCAAACTCCCCTCCTTATGTGTTTTCTTCCAACACCTCATTGATGATGAATACTCTTATGTCCATTTCCTTTAAGAACTCAAAATCCTTGATGAGAAATGTCTTCAAGCCTTAGACCATATAAGATCATACCAAAATTGCCTCCACCAATATTATAACAAGTGCATAATAGATCGCGAGTTTGAAGTTAGTGACCTAGTCATCAAATAAAATAAGTGCAACATTAACGTCGATTGAGAAAAGAAGGGTAAGTTTAAACCTAGCTAGATCGGATCTTATGTATTCATAGCTAAATTTAGCTCATGTGATTATAAGCTTGCTACTCCGATGAATATCATGCATCTCTAAAACTTTTATGCCTAAATACCTATACTTCGAATAAAAATATAATCAATCCAAAAAAAAAAATTCATCCAATGGTGAAAACCACTTCGGTGATGCCTTGGGAAAGTACCATAGTGAAAACTAGTTCCCAGTGCTATGGTAAATTAGATCCTATTTCTACTAGCACTCTACAACACACAGGAAAGAGCACTGGGAAAAATACCACTTCATCTATACATCCCTTTCATCTCTATTCACATTTTCATCCCAATCCACCTTATCCATTCTCTAACTCCAGACTCCTTCTGATCCTCCCTACAAAGCAAAGGATCTATCATGATTAGGAATATCTATCTCGATCCCAACCAAGGTCACATTGTCCATGGTCAAATCCTGGGAAATAAATTTCTAGGATTCTAAGTCAAATGCCGAGAAATGTAACCCTTGTAAGATCCTGAGGCCTTCATTTCTCTCCATCCCCCAATTTACATCTTATTCTTACTTGTTCCCTGCTACTCTCTTTTCTCTCTGCTATCCTATCATGTTTAACGCCATGGTTATATTGTAAATATTTGTACAAATTCGAGAACATTTAACATCCATCCCATTTGTAAATACTAGTATTACATCAATAACATAAACAAATACACTACCATCCAACTATCATTATACATCCATTTATTTAGACAACAAAATACATGACGCATATCATAACCTACATCTAACAAATAATCATCATTTCATCCATAATCCATAATCAATGCTAAAACCATA
Organism: Taxus wallichiana var. yunnanensis; assembly: GCA_018340775.1. Lineage (NCBI taxonomy): Eukaryota > Viridiplantae > Streptophyta > Pinopsida > Cupressales > Taxaceae > Taxus > Taxus wallichiana. The sequence continues at coordinate 373,016,662 of CM031234.1, read as the reverse complement.
TAAAAATATCAATAAATCAATAAAAATATCTCAACCATATAACCATGACCATTGGGTGGTTGGTCCTCTCTTCTCTTGTGCTTCTTTTATTTTGGTCTTGGGATTTTTGGTTTTGTTCCTCCTCGGTCCTTTGGACTTGTTTTCTTTGTTGTTTCTTCTTGTGGGCCTCGTTATTTTATCATCGATTGTATAGGGTTATTGATCCCTTCAAAATATATTTTTACCTAATCTAATAAAAATATCAATTCATCAATAAAAGAGAATGCCCATTATAATTGTACTTCACTCACTATATCATCATATCCATCACTAACATGAGCTAACATCAAACACATCACATCCTATAGATCACTTTCCATCCTAATCAAAACAATATACAATAATCATGATCCCATCCACATTTCATCATCATCAAGACAATCATCTAATAATATTCATTACAAATAAATACCACCCATCATTAAACTACATCACCATCACTATAATTAACCATAATAAAATAATATGACATCCCAAATTTCATCACATCAGCCATACAAAAATTACATATCCAAGTCATCATGATATCATATAAGTAACATAAATAAATATCATCACATTCATACACCATTCACGATAACATAACATTATTATCAAATCCATCAAGTACCAAATAATCTAAACACTATATCATTGTCACATCACAAGATTATCATGATAACTATTAAATCATTATACATCATCAACATCACAATAAAGGAAAATACTCAATTATCATCACACTATATCATCAACCTAAAGTAAAATCGAATCATCTCATTGATAAACATCATATCATCATAAATACATAATATAATTGTCCTCGACAACACAAAATGTCCCATAACATGCATCTCATCCAAAAAATGGTAATCATCCATATACATATCTCCAAAAATATAGCCATACTTTGGATCATCACAAAATATCTTGTAACATATACATGAAATAATACATCATTATCATGCACCACATGTACATATAATAAAAATACATCTCAAATCATCTACAAACATACATCAAAATTGTGACCATGATGCTCATCAAATATCCGACAAAATACAAACCATTGTTTCCCATCACTATGTTGAGCTACCAGGTGTCCTCCCTACCCCATCTCGGTGGACGTTGTGAAACACTTGTCATACTCTTAGATGTTGGAGCCTATCCCGATCTCCAATTAGATCTCTATCCAGACCCCTATCCTTCTCTCTCCCCGAGATACATGGTCTACATAACATACGACATATAGCCACTCATGTATCAAAATATCCTCATAAGAACACATCTCCGCCATCAGGACCAATACTCTTACAATGATATTGTAGTCATGAGACCCATCCGTCATGATCTCTATGAGGAACTCGGGCTCCTACTGGTCCTACTTCCCGTGACCCACGCTTTGTCTCACTACCCTCCGCTGATGTATCTAATGGGCCATATCTCACCATATAATCATCCCTCTACACATAATATCTATCTCGATGGTGTATAGCTTGATCCCTCTCTTGCTCTATCTCGAGACAATTCCCCCTCCAATCGCACAATATCTACCTCCCTTTATCTCACCACCACTATCAACACACTTGTGACTCATCTCAAACCATCTACATCTCTTGCATGAGCTACACCTCTAGCCCATAATCCTAATTGATGGGTGTCGTTATTCCTTCATTTGATCAACTCTTAGTTGATGTCATATTCAAACCAGGGGTGTGTCTAAATCTATATACAACAAGAGGAATCTTAGTGATCTAATAATTGTAGTAGGCATTTTTAATTTTATTTTCTAGGGATTTTGTAGTGTCTTTAAGATTTTCTAGTCAAATCCTTATTATAATCAAACTAGAAATGAATTGCTGAAATAAACACATGTTTGCGAATGAAATAAATTCTTTGAAGTAAACACACATTTGCATAATGAAATAAATTTCTAGAAGTAAACACACTTGTTTGAAATTAAACACACATTTTCAAATGTTGTGAAAATTCCTAAAAGGAAATAAGAGTCTAATCTACAACACCTACGGGGACAAGTACATAGAAAATTTCAACAAAGAAACAAAAGTGTTTGTAGAATGAAATACTTAACAAATTCACACAAATTACGAAATATAAATACCAATAAAATAAGGATCTTGGTTCTTGGGGAGTGGGCCCTTGCTCCTCCTCAAATCAAGGCTTGACAAAAGATGATTCTCTCAAAATGAAATGGCTATATTATTCTAAAATGTTTTGTCTTACAAAGCTTCATTGTATCTATCTATCCTCTATATCTTATTCATTCTATATCTATATCCTATTTAATCTATCTACATGTCTTTATATATATATCATCCAAAGAACATTTATGATCATAGTTGTCACCGATTCAAATGGAACTGAATAGTGCCTGAATAGATACAAAATTAGAATCCTAATGTACATACAATTGTCGATCCTACATACATATTTTTGGGATGTGAAGAATAAAAATCTCTTGATATGCTCATGATTAGAAGGTCCATTAATTGCTTTAGGATCAGATCTTGACAAAATAAATGCAGATTCCCATTGATTCTCGGAACTCTTGAGGAATTTTGGAACCAAAGGGAACTATTCTAGAATTAGTGTGAAGATTCCGAATCAAACGTAGGAGTTCGGAAAAAATGCGGGAGTTCCAAAACCAAGTCTCAAGGTTCCGTAACTAAGGGATAAAGGTCCTTAGTGTGTGATGGAGTTTCGAAACTAAACTGAGGTTACAGCTATGTTGTATTGAAGCCAATGATCCCAAAAAGTGTTGGTTACTCTTATACTTTGATTATCTACCCAAATTTAACTGTTTTATTCAAAAAAATGAATTTCCAAACACTTTGTTAGGAATTACAAAGTTTTTAGATGTTAGAACTATCTCAAGAAAAAGATGGAAAAATTACATTCTATCTTATCTCTAGATCAAACAAAAGTTAAACAATGCAGAAAAAATTGGCTAAACAGACATAAAATGAGAGCATTAATTGTTCATTGATGAAGCATATTTTAGCCTCATCATCTCCCCCACACTTGTTTGTAAGTCCTCTTATAAACTTTATTCTTAAAAATTAGGATTATGGATTCTGCATTCTAACTGATCACCGAGATCAAATGGTTGGAACTAAATATTCCAGTGTTTAAACTCAGAAGTACTATATCCCGATCCTTCTTTTATCTTTCTCTACCAATTTTAAAGCTCGGTGGGATCCTGAGGTTCCTTGTTCTGTCATGGAGTCATGGGAGTGAGAAGGAGAGGAGGAATTTTTCTCATTCCCATCCACATGCCTCTGTGTTTTTCATTGACCTGAGCAATTAGTGTACACAAAACTCTAGCTCTTTCGAGGCTCTAGATCAAGTTCATGGGAGATATCACTTCCCTTCTTCTCAATACAACCGTGAGAAACTCTCATATCTTTAAATAACCATCATAAATATTTTCAAGTTTTTTCTCCTCATAAGAGGTGAAGGCATCAATGATCTTTTGCAGGCTGGAAATATAATGTTCTTTAAACTTGTTGTCAAAGGCATGAGTTTTGAAATGTTTGACAAAGGCAGATGGCTTTCCATAATGAGTTCTCATATAGAGGCCTGTTGAGCTAGATTTTATTAAATGTTCAATATCTCTCTTTTCAAGCCACCTGATTTTGAAGTACAAGAAAAAATGCATTCAATTGGCTTTCCCCTACATACATATTGATCATGAAGCACGTTTTCTTTTCCAACATAAAGTTACAGAGATAGAATCCGTAGAGAAGATTTTTGACTCAGTCTTCGGCCGAGAATACGTATCATGAACTCTGATTCATCCTTTATTTCATGTGGAAGGCCACATGCAATCCTTGATAGTTTCCAATGAATAAATTGCTCTTCCAGAAAGACATTATATGCAGGAGAAGGTCTCCTACATGTGAGTAATCTTTCACTCATTATACAAACCATTTGTATCTTTACCAGACATTTAAATTTGTCTTCCTCCATTTTGTAAAATTTTTCTTCCCACTCTTTTCTTGCCTTCATCTCCTCTTCCATATTACTTCTTAATTCTTCATTTGATGTTTTGAATTCATTAAGACTTCTGTAGGTATCATCCCAGAGTTGCTTAAGTGGCCATAAGTCGAGTTCATTATGTACATCTTGATTCATTGAAGACATATTTGACATAGCACTCTATTTACTAGCCAATTGACATTATTTTTCTTTTCCATTACTTTCTATTTGACCAATGTCAATTCTTCATTTCTATTTGTGAGTTGGTTTTTCAGGTTGTTCAATGAGCATTTATCTCTGCTCCAATTTGAGTTTGAGGAAATTTAATTCCTCATCCTTTTCCCCGATGATGAGCTCTACTTTAGATAAAAACATAGCATGTCTAACTTGATGTTTCTCCTCTTTTTCTGAAAGTTCCTTAGGGAATGAGAATTATTCTTCCAACAAAGGGGATTTCCCTTTCCGTTTCCAAGATGCCAATTCCTCTTCTTCATGTGAAATTTTTGTTGGTTCACCCATATCTTGAAAAGCATGTTCTTTAATTTTTCATCTTTCTCCACCTTAATTTGGCTTGGTACAGGAGGGGACATTGCCATGCTACCCAAGATATATGCAACTTATTTATCCAACCCATCATGTTCTTCTATCTCCTATGGTGTCTCCCTAGACCTCTTATGGTCTTTTCTTCTTTGAGGAGCTTCAAAATTTCTAGAAGTGGCCTTCCTCCTAGATCTTCTTCTAATCTTTACTTCATGACCTAAATTAGGTGAATTGTCACTTTCAGAGAAAATATTAATTCTCCTGGTATTGTTGCAGAGGTAGAAGTTTATTTTAAAGGCATAGTAGGTTTTGCAGCTTTAATCCTTCTTTAAGAGCTCCTTCTCTTGGGTACACTAACCCCACCTATTTCTTTCTTTTTCTTTGAAGGGGATCAATCTCCAAATTACTTGTAGGAGGAATGGGGTTGGTATTCCCCTCTTGATAATATCAGGGTTTTGTTTGAATTTGTTAAGGAACTTTTCCCATGTTTCTTCTCCATTTTTCTTTGAGAGAAAATGGTGTTGACATACCAAATGGACTAATCCATGATGTCTAATTGTCCCAAATCCCTAGGAATACCTCTAAGCCATTATATGGATGGAGTCAAAAAGGAATCCTGGAAGGTTTACTATATATTCTGGTTTTGCATTACCATACATAAGATATAGTAGCATCTTAAGGACCTCTCTTCCCATAGTTTCAAAGTGACCATCCCAAGCTAGATACTTAACTACCCAAAATGCTACTCACAAAAAGGGTTTGGGCAAAACTGGTTCTTTTGACCCCCTTTATGATTTTCTTAGTGTTGTAAATATATTGGGGTTCGATTCACCCTCTTGTATCAAGATTTCCACTAGTTCCTTTGATAGGATTTGGAACATGCACAATTGGTACTCCAACCACATTACTCATTGTATTTACAAAAAAAGGAATTGTAATATTTCTAACCTTTTTTCTGGTCTCTTCTAAATTGATAACAAATTATCTTACAAATTCATCATTGTATATGGAGAAATTTTTCAGAATTCCAACAAACCCACTTGTTCAAAGATGGCTGCCACCTCTCCATCCACAAGAAGTTGCATGTCATCCTCTAGTTCTAAATTTTTCTTTATACCCATGGTAAAATGATTCAATGTCTTGCTTCTTTAGAATCCTATCTACGCAAAGAGATAACTTCTCGAGAATTGCTTGATTTGGATGTGGAACTAATTGATTTGCTGAATAACCGCTAGTGGTGTGGAATTTAAAATATGACTTACTGTGCAATTTTCTTTGCAAGTGCTCTTAATTTTTATTTACTCCACACAAATGATAATTAATTATTAATATGCCACCACTTGCACTTATTTCGTGCCCAAAATGTCATGATTATTTCCTTTTAATCATAATGTACAATGAATGCCTCATAATACCGCCGACTTAAGCCAAGTCTAATCACACATGCCAACTTTAATTTAAATCTTTAATAAGATAAAGATATAATTACCGTCCTTGCTGATGTAATTCCTCCGCCTTGATGACTCATCATTCCTAAAAAAATGAAAAAAAAAAAACAGTTAGAAAAGACAATTGGAATTCCAAAGAAGTTCCTTTTATTTTGAATTAGCCATTTATTGAGGATACCAACCGCCATTTCTGGTTTTCACTTAGTCTCTGAGAGAATTTGTTTTGGGGAAGAGAACACCATTTACTAGTTTTCATTCCTTCCCTTTTCATTTTTTATTTATTTATTTATTTTTAAATTTTTAAATTTTTGGGGAAGAGAACACCATTTACTACTTTTCATTATCTTCCCTTTATTTTGGATTCGTGCATATGATTATTTTATCATTTTGGAAGAACTAGGTTCTCCCATATGATCAAATTCTTTGTTTGTTTCTATCTACTTCAAGCACTCATCCTTGGTAGGAGGCTTCCTAGAAAATTTTAGCTGTTCCATTGACCAAAAGCGTTCTTCTTCTGCCATCAATGGGAAGTAGCTGAATAGAGCCATTTTCAAATATCTTTCAATCGATAAGGTCCTAACCACCTAGTTCTAAATTTAGCTTTGAATTGTTGGTACTTATAATCAAACAATAATGCGCAATCTCCTACCTTGAATTGCCTTTCCTTGATATGTGTATCATGCCACTTTGCTTCCTTTGGTCTTAGATTATCTCTGTCTGTTGAAGTGCTTCCATTCTCAACTTATCCAATTCATTGAGTTGAAGAATTCTTTCCTTTTGTGTTGCGTCCAACTCTATACCCAATATAGTTACTTTCCTCAAAGTTTGTAGTTCAAATTCAATTGGTAAAAGTGGATTCTTCCCATAGACTAACTCATATGGTGAGAACCTTGTTGTTGTCTTCCAAGTTGTGTTATAGGCCCAACAACCTCAGTAGTCTCTTCACCCAATCTCTTCTACTTGCCTCAACTATTTTGGTAAGAATATTTTCCAATTCCCTGTTTGTTACTTTTGCTTGTCCATTTGATTGTGGGTGATAGGGAGATGACTTCCTATGATTGATATTATAGTACATTGTAAAGGCATGTATCATATTTGACACAAAATATGGCCCCGATCTGAAACTATACTCCTTGATGCCCCAAAATTCATCATAATTTTGTGCCAAAGGAAATCAGCAATTGCTTCTTTAGTAGCATTTGTTAAAACCTGCACTTCTGCCCAATTTTTTACGTTATCGGTACACACAAGAATGTACTAATTTCCTTGTGATGGAGGATTATAAGGGCCAACAAAATCCAGCCCCCACCTTTCAAACGGTTTAATCACCACTTGAGGTTGTAGAGGCATTTCATTGGTAAAGGTTGGTTGTCCCATCCTTTAACAAGGATCACACTGCTTGATATTTCTCCTCACATATTTATACAAAGATGAATAATAATAGCCAATGCATAGTATTTTGTGGGCTGTTATTTTTAGTGAAAAGTTACCTCAACTTGGTTCATCATGACATGCCCCGAGTATGTCGAAAAATTCATCTTCTCTCACACACTGTAAAACCAAATCAGGACCTCATTTAAATAGCATTCCATTTAACCATTTAAATTGTGCACTGCTTCTGATTAATATTTTCATTTGTTTCTTAGTGAAAGAAGGAGGAAACTTCCATGTTGTAAGATAATTTGCATATCAGCAAACCATGGTGTACTAGCTAAAATATAAAATAATTGTTCATTTAGAAAGTTGTCCTTAACCGGATCTTCTTCCCCTATAGTGGTTAATCTTGACAATAAATCAGCTACCACATTAGATTTTCTTGGATTATCCACAATGGTAATATCAAATTCTTGTAAAAGTAATAACCATCTATTACCCTACCTCCAACCATTGGTTTGTTCATTAAGTATCTAATTGCTAAGTGATCTCGTATCTACAAATATTTTGTAACCTATAATATAATGTCCGAATTTATTAATTGCATAAATCACAACAAGAAATTCCTTTTCACCGGTGGTGTAATTTCTTTTCAATGGGGAGTAATATTTTTACTAAGTTAATAAATAACATAGATTTTCCCTTCTTCATCTTTCTGTCCTAAGACTGCATTAATTGAGTTACTTGAGGCATTTGTTTGGATATGAAAAGTTTTTTCTCAATTGGGTCCTCTTAATATTGGGGCAGTGATAATTTTTTCTTTGATTTCTTCAAAAGCATTCTGACATTTCTCATCCCAAAGAAATTCATAGTCCTTGGTAAGTAAACTAAACATGGGGGAAACAATTTTACTAAAATCCTTGATAAAACACGTATAGTGCCCAACATGTCCTAAAAATGACTTGATATCTGTGGGAGTTTTAGGAATCAAGTCTCAAAATAATCCTTATTTTGTCTTGGTTAACTTGAATACCTCTTCTCGAAATGTGGTGTCCCAAAACAATTCCCTCATCAACCATCATCAAAAATTTCTCATGGCTAATAGACAAATGGTGTTGCTCACATCTTGTTAATAATCTATCCAAATTCATTAAAGCATCATCAAATGTGTCTCCATGCACAGTAAATTCATCCATGTATACCTCTACACAATCATTTGTTAGGTCTGCAAAAATTACAAGTACATCCCTTTGAAGGTTGTTGGAGCATTACATAGTCCAAATGGAAATACCCTATAGGAAAAGGTACCCCATGGAAAAGTAAAGGTAGTTTTGTCTTGATCTTCAGTAGAAACTTTGATTTGATTATATCCACTAAAGCCATCCAAGAAGGAAAAGTATTCTCTACCTTCAAGGTTGTCTAAAACTTGATCTATGAATGGTAAGGGAAAATAATCTCTTAGTGTATCTTTATTCAGTTCCCTATAATCAACACAAATTCTCCATTTTCCATTCTTTTTAGGAACGATTACAAGAGGAGACACCCACTGACTTTAAGATAGGGTAGATAAAACCTACTTGTAATAGTTTTTCAATTTCTTGCTTAACTATGTCCCTTAAGGATGGATTGATCCTTCTCTAAGGTTTTCTAACTGGTTTAATGTTTTCGATAAATGTGATGCATACAAATACTTGGATGGATTCCTTTCATTTATTTATAATCCCAGCCAAAAATCTAGTATGATTTTGCAAAACATCAAACAATTTAGCTTCTTCATCATTCTTTAACCAACTATTAATGTTCATATTTTTTCATTGTTGAATCTCAATTTGTTTGGTTCTAATGTGTGTTAAACTGATTTTTTGAAAGGGTTCTATAGCGGTGTTTAATGGACATGAATGTGGTAACAACATGTGATACGAAGCAATGTTTGTAAATTTACCTACAAAGAATACTAGACAAAGGACAATATACGAGAGTTATGATACTTATCTGGTTTTTGGTCAAACTCCTCTTCACTCCTGCTTTCCAAAAATTCTTCACCATTTCTTGATATCTATGAGACTAAAGCTACTGATCCCGAGAGATATTGTTGTCCCTCCCTAAGAGAAATCTCATTCCTCTGGAGAGAAATTATTTGTATTTGCATGGGATTTACATTGTTTTTGAGGTTCCGAGAGATAAGTGTGAACGTTTCGAACTAAATTTGATGGTTCTCGGAACCCAAGTATGAAGGTTCCGTAACTAAGTCCATAGTTCCAAAACTAAGTATGAGGTTTTGGAACTAAGTCCGTAGGGTCCGAACTACCTCGATTGCTTCAATGACAATTAGTGTTCATTCAATGGTTGATTTATCATATCTTCCACCTCTCGTACATGATCCTACAATGTTATCATATCTACGAAGATATAGTTTTGTTTATTAGTGTCGGACCATCAACCCATAATTGTTCTTGATTATCAATAAAAGGTCGTGCGAGAAGGATATAAGGAAATTTTATTATAATTCTTACCATTTGAGATAGTTATCTTACTTGACTTGCAATCAATTAAGGTAGTAATTGTACCTAACCATGGTCTACCCAAAATAATGGGATAACTAGGTGTTTTACCTTTTAGACACAATATAAGAAAGTATATCGGATATTCCTAGAGTCCACCATAACTACCACATCTTCAATGATTACTTCTAGTTTTGCTACTTAATCGATCTCGCCATCCGTAATATGGTGCTAGTAGGTTGTATACCTATTAATGGTAATGTTTTCAATGTGTTCACTATCATTACATTTATAGCTTCTCCTAAATCAACCAAAACATTATGTATATCTTTATTTCCTATAGAAACACAAATAATAGGACTTCCAGGGATCTCTATATTCGGGAAGTAAATTTTTTCCTACTAATAAATCAACAAGTTTCCCATCTAGTTTTATAGTCCTAGGGTACTCCTTCTTTCCAGTTTTTTCAAGCATAATGTTTTGATTAACTTGTTTAACTTAGGAATGTCTTTAATTGTTTACAATAATGGTATTTCAATATTCAATTTCATTAACTCTAACCAAATCAAATTCCCGGTTTCTACAACCTCTTTAAATCTTTCTAGAAATGGAGTTTTAGTAGAGTTGCTATCTAGATCCTTCTCTTTTTTTTCATCTTATTTAGGAGAAATTGAAATAGGGGTTTCAGTTTCTTCTCGTCATTTCATAATTATGAAAGGTGTGTTATTAATGATTTTTCCAGATCTGGTTTGAATATCGTTACAATCCATTGCATTAAGATCAACTAATTTTTCTTTTTCTATTCCATATATAGGAGTTTTTGTTTGTTTCGGGATTGGCAATTGGTTGTGTTGGTATTTGTGTCTATACCACATTTTCGGTTTGAAATTTGTGTTTGGGAACCCTTTATGTCTTGTTGATTCTATTGGGATATGTCTTCCCTTGAGCATAGTTATTAGGGTTCCATCTAGGTTTTGACCAAGCATACACATTACCTAGACCAGCCCATGGTTGTTGGTGACCTTGGGCATACCAAGATTATCTTGCCCAATCCTTAGGATTCCATGTTGGTTGGGGGCCCCAAGGTGGTTGTCCCAGCTTTGTGGTACTTGTTTGAGCGCCCATGGCATCATCTAGGGATTAGAAAATGACCTTGGAATGAACTTCTATTAGATAGGATGTCTCTTGAAAAATTTCACTTCCTTATGTATGGAAGAAGATAAAAAGCACTATTATCATGTTACTTAGATTCACGAGATAAGACATACTTCTATTTTATCCAAAGGACAATCTCTTATTGCATGCTTCTTCCCGCATCTAGGAAAATACATAGCTAATGGTTCGGTCTTAACATTTATTTTCACTTGCAATCCATCCATGGTGGAGGTTGATTAAACTAAAATATCTGTTTTAAAGTTTTCCAACTCATTCATCAATTTGTTCATATCTGGGTTCATATTTTTCACCATTTTTCCTTTCCTAGGTCCACCCCTTATTCTTGAATAGCTTCTACAAATGTCTTTAATATCATTCATTCTCAATTGATCTATGTTTCCACCTCCTATTAAATTAAGGGATTCCTAGATTCATCATCCAAACCTTTACGAAAAATGGTTTTACTTATATCCTCATGGATTAAAAATCCACACCATTTACTTACAAAGAGGAATTTGTCCAAATAATCTTCCATATTCTCATCCGCTTCTTGCTTGATCATAAAAAATTCTTCCTTCCTATTCCTCCCTCTACAGTAGTCTTGATATTTTTATAGGAAGGTAGTTTCCATTTGTGCCCAAATGGTAATAGAATTGGATGTTAACCCCATAAACCACCTCATTGCTACATCCTTTAAAGTAGATGGAAACAACTTGAGCTTTTGATTATCTATTTTATAATCATAGGTCTGACACAATACTTTAAATTCAAACAAAAATTGGTCAGGATCCTTAGATGACATCCCTTTAAATGTGGGTAAGTGTGCAAGTGAAATATTTTTCATAGTTGTTTCGTCATCCTCCTCAACCGAATTAGATTGGTAAAGGTCCTATCAATAGGTTCTCTTTCAGCTTCTCATACCATATATATAGTATCTTCTAGATCTCTCTTCTAATCAATGTGGTATGTGATCTGCCTTGGAGAAGGTGAGAGGTCAAGAGTAGGAGGTTGATTACCCAAATGAGAATCAAAACTTACTCGACCGGATCTTGGGATATAACCCTTCTCCTAAAGGTTCTACTTTCTTCGGTGTTTGATCTAAGAATTTTAAATGTGAAAGTTCTGCTTCTCGCATGACATGGGATAATGGTGCTTCTAAATCTGCTCAACTTCCTTGATTGATCCGTGAGGATGCTTTGAGAGTTCTTGTTGAGATATTTTTGGGATAAATCTACCCTTTGAGTCTCTTGGTCTAATCATAAATTTTATGATAACGCTGGGAAGATTTTTCAATTACTATATGTATCATTATTACTCTTATTGACACCTAATTAGATAATTCTAACTAGTGTATCCCCGAAAATAGCACCAAAAATGATAGGTGTCTTTCTTCCCTTCATTTGATCAACTCTTAGTTGATGTCATATTCAAACTAGGGGTGTGTCTAAAGCTATATGCAACAAGAGGAATCTTAGTGATATAATAATTGTAGTAGGTATTTTTATTTTGTTTTCTAGGGATTTTTGGAGTGTCTTTAAGATTTTCTGGTCAAAGCCTTATTATAATCAAAATAGAAATGAATTGCTGGAAATAATCACATGTTTGCATAATGAAATAAATTACTGGAAGTAAACACACATTTTTAGAATGAAATAAATTTCTATAATTAAACACACATTTGAATAAGTAAACACACTTTCTTGAAAATAAACACACGTTTAAAAATGATGTGAAAATGCTTAAAAGGAAATCAGAGTCTAATCTACAACTGTGCGACAAGTACATAGAATATTTCAATGGAAGAAACAAAAGTGTTTGTAGAATGAAATACTTAACAAATTCACATAAATTACGAAATATAAATACCAATAAAACAAGGATCTGGTTCTTGGGGAGTGGGCCCTTACTCCTCCTCAAATCGGGGCTTGACAAAATATGATTCTCTCAAAATGAAATGGCTAGATTATTACAAAATGTTTTTCTTACAATGCTTCACCGTATCTATCTATCCTATATATCTTATTCATTATATATCTATATCCTATCTAATCTATCTACAAGTTTTTATATATATTTCATCCAAAGATATATTTATGGTCATAGTTGTCTACCGATTCAAATGGAACCGAATAGTGCCCATAATAGATACGGAATTAGAATCCTACTGTACATACATATACAACTATTTGATTCTACATAAAAAAATTTAGGATTTGAAGAATACAAAATCTCTTGATTTGCTCTTGATTGGAAGGTCCATTAATTACTTTTGGACCAGATCTTGACAAAATAAATAGATTCCCATTTATTTTGGAACTCTTTAGGAGTTTCGGAACTGAAGCGAACTATTTCGAATTAATCTGTGAAGGTTACGGAACCAAACGATGGAGTTACGGAACTAAATGCGGGAGTTTTAGAACTAATTCTCAAGGTTTCGAACTAAGTGATAAAGGTCCTTAGCTGTGTGATAGAGTTTTGGAACTAAATCTGGAGGTTTCAGAGCTATGCTTTATTGAATCCAATGATCCCAAAAAGTGTTGGTTGCTCTTATACTTTGATTATCTGCCCGAATGTGACATGTTTTATTCAAAAACTGAATTTCCAAACACTTTTTTAGGAATTACAAAGTTTTTAGATGTTAGAACTATCTCAAGCAAAAGATGGAAAAATTACATCCTATCTTATCTCTAGATAAAACAAAATTTAAACAATGCGAGACAAATTTGGCTAAACGGACATAAAACGAGAGTATTAATTGTTCATTGATGAAGCATATTTTAGCCTCATCATTGATATCTCTATGAATCACACACAATCCTCTCTCTCTAACATGTCTATTTGTGCCTATAGATTAGAACCCCTATCCCCTGATCCTGATCCACCTGTTGCTCCATCCCCTAATTCACCTACCCCAAATGGCCCTACTATATCTATCTTTGGTGGTAAGATCACTTGCAATGGCCTTTTAACAACATCCACCTGAATCACATCCATGTTCTACCTCTTCTTAATCTCTATAGGTTATTGAACAATGGTTGTTGTCTTTGGTGGACCACCCAAAATAATCATTGGAGGTTCCCGCCATCTTCTCCTCATCCTATTCCAATGTTCTAGGTACAAAAACTACTTAGTCATGTGGCATACCCCCATGTGCCTATAGATAACCAAATACAAACCTCATCCTTGCAAGAGGACGTGTTAGCTTCACTAGTCTAATACATGCCCACCACGACTCATAACTATGTACGGTCCCTAGATCTTCCACTACTAGTAATGGTTCCTATGGAATAACCTCGCACCTTCTCTCGAACTAGCTCTCGCTACCACTTTTGGAATCACAAACACCCCACTCCCTCACCTCCTAAGTCATTCGTGAAAAACATGATGGCTTATCGAATACCCTACACTATATTAAATTTCTACAATACCGATCCGGCCTATACTACTCTACTTGTATAGGACTAGCCCCCAACCAAATAATAAAGAGTCCGGATCCCGCCAAAATTCCTCCGATCTCCCTCCCATACCTCATATTGTCAATATAACCATAAGATAATATAACCTACTTATAACTCATCCACGTGTAACTCCGTACTCAATCTACCTCACCTAAATTATCTCGTAGACCTCTATCATACGCCAACATACAAAGTGAAGGCTCCCCAACCCGTAGCTACTCTTGAATTGTAATAGGTCTCCCCACGATAATATGATCATAACTCCATACCTATAATAAAACCTCTACTCCAATACTCACACCCCTCGATACGCCACTATATTTAGATCTTGATATAATGCAAAGTATCATGCGGAGCACATATAAATCCAATCTCATTTTACTACATAAAATATACCACATCCTTAAAACCAATGGTCAACCCCGACATCAACCCTCTAGGAATAAAATGCAGCATATCAATGAACATAATAAGAGTGATACACACTCCATGTACTTTGCTCTCTAAAAATAAAACCCAAATTTTATCTCTAACCCCATACCGTGAATCCTCCACATTAGTTAGCAATCAAAATCTATGGCCATGCCTAGACATTTTCTATACCACTGGCTCCCCTCTACTGGTAGTCGATAAATCTGGTAGACATCCTCCAATGTCACCGTCATCTCCTCGGTCGGCAACCAAAAGGTGCTCGCTCTTAATGCCAACGGTCTACCAATATTTTCAATAATCCTCGATCCACCCGCATAAAAGGCATCCTTGCCACATGAAGGAGACCCAATACATGCAACAATGATGCCTCATCCTCCTCTACCTCTAAATATGCACCTCCCAATAAATGTATCGTGAAGCTGATCATCAATGCCTCTCCCGTATAACCTCCAACTCAACTCCGCACACATTACATAATCTATATTAGCCCCTACATCTCACTATTCCACCTATCTCGTCTCGGGCTACTTATTCCCTCCCAAAATAACCTTACCCAATCCACCATTATCACTTAAGCCCCCTTACCCTAACATAAACCCTCTCATACGAAAATGCACTAAAACATAAAACACCCCCTACGTAAATGCGTTAATCCATAACCATGCCCTACTCCAATGCGTTAGTTTATAATCATCCCCTATGTAAATGCTTTAAAACATAACCCTCCCTTATACAAATGTGCTAAAACATAACCATCCTCTCGCAAAAATACACTAATCTATAACCACCACTATGTAAATGCACTAAAACATAACCCTTCACTACGTAAATGCACTAAAATAGAACCCTCCTATGTGTAAATGTGCTAAACCATAACCATCCCCAGCGTAAATGTGTAAAAACATATCCCTCCCCCTATTCACACATATGTGATATTCTATGTTGTATATGTGCCATTTATGGATCATATGCGCTACAATATGTGCTAATTCAAACGCCACCACCTAAAAAACCCTATAAAAGAATCAAAAATCACAAAATTTAAATACATAATTAATAAAAAGGTACTCATAGGTGCCTTGGCCACCCCTGACTGATGATACGCCCTCACTGGGTCTACCCGATGGTCCATAATCCTATTGTAATCCATCACGTTCTCTCATGAGCTCTCATTTTCAACTATACGTTGTGAAAATGACTTGACCCGTAGGCCCCAAAAGCCTTTTATACCCATCGTGATGACTTATGAAATTTTGGAAGCCCATCCTCTCACCCCAATATATCCATTTCTCCCCTTTTTCTTCATAAATTTATATAATTTATTCCTCTATCATTTAAAAAAACTAGAAAATTGTAAAAAAATGTAAAAATTGTAAAAATATTTTTTAAAAAAATAAATAAACAAATCATAACATCCATAAAAAAACACATGTGTTCTTTTTGTTTGTATGTGTACTTATTTTCATTTACATTATGGCCGATGATATGAGGCCTCTTTTCTTTCTTTTCTTTTGCGGTCGAATGATACGAGGACCATCTTTTTCCCACTTTTTTGGCCGATGATATTGTTGATGATGAATCACAAAGACCCTTGATCTATTTTCCAATTTTGAGGGATTGTTATAGTCGGTGTGATTGGATAACATGGAGCTTCTCTTAAAGTTTGGGACCTTGCGATTGAGAGAGATCTCTAGATGAAGGCCAGCCTTCCTACTCCTCTGTTCGATGCACACGTTTGAATTTTTCGGAGGATCTATTTCAAAAAAAAACCTACTCTAACTTGTCAAGGGAACAGGGGTGAGAAGATGCAAGAAAATAAACCTAATCTAACCAAAGTGATACACCAAAGGAGTGCTTTGAACACTTGCTTTTCCATTAACACAAACCATTGAAATGCAATGCAATTACCATGCACATGTAGCCAAAACTCGCAATGAGAGATCGGTTGAAGACAATGAATACAAGAGAGGGATTGGAATCATCCACAAACTTAGTTTTATTGCTCCACCAAATTGATGCAGTCCATTACAATGGCCAAGAGGTAAAAACATTTCATTATAGATTGAATGGGAGGTTGAAAACTTCACAAATCCACCTACAGAGAAGAAGAGAAGGGAGGGTGCAAATCAAAATTTCCAACCCTTGAGAAAATTCCCCTCCTTCCAATATATAGGGAGAAAATGAGAGAAGGAGATAGAAAAAATCCAAAATCCATCCTCAACCACCCCCAAAATGCATTCAATTCCTCTACAACAGTGATGGAAGCCACTCCAAGACCCATACCTCCATGTACCATGCCTTGTTGGGAAAGAAAGGAGGTCCATACCTCATCATGGTGGTAGGTGAGAAACCCTAAAGATGGTGAACTGTATTTTTAATTTTTGAAGAACTTATTCTCATACAAATCAAGATATCCAGTCATAGTTGCATAGCAGATGTCAAGAGATTTCAAAAAATTCCTCTCTTGCTTAAATCCTAGCTTCCAAAACGAGATATGACCATCTCAAGGTCAAACCGCATTATGTAAAAATGGTGAATTGTAGAGAGTTCTGAAAGTCCAAAATTTTGGAATTTCATGACTTCGGAATTTAAGACATTTTGTTTTGGAGAAAAATATTGTCCATTCACCAAACTTTCCCAAGAGTTCCGAAAGTCTAAAACTCGAAAGTCTGCAATTTCGAGTTTCAAGTTTCGGGTTTCATAAATTTTGTTCCATTTTTCCATTTTACTTGTTAAGATCTCTGAAATTATGAAGTCCAAAACCCCAAAAGTCTGAAATCCAAAATTTCATACTTCTAGAGTTTCGGGTTTCGGAACTTTTCTGCTCTTCTTCTCGGCATGATTCCCAAAAATTCAAAAACCCCAAAGTTTGAATTTTAGACTTTTGGACTTCAGGATTTCGAAATTTTTGGCTTCCTTTCTAGCACGATTCCCAAAAATTACAAAACCCTGAAAGTCTGAATTTTGGACTTTCAGACTTCAGGATTTCAGAACTTTTTCGCTCCCCGATAATTCCAAAACTCCAAAACTTGAAAGTCTGAATTTCGGAATTTCAGACTTCAGAATTTTGGACTTGTTCTATTCATTTTCGATTTCGTGCCAATTTTTTTCAAAACCCCAAAACCCAAAAATCTGAAATTCAGAATTTTAGACTTCATAATTTCAGACTTTTCCGAGCTCATTTTTGCCCCTGTTTTCTTCGAATTTCTGAAATTTTTGAAGTTTGAAAATTTGAATTTTTTCCTCCATATTTTCCTACTTGAGCTCTAATCTCCTTTATTATTCACCTAGCTATTGATTTGGAGACCTTACATTTCCGCTTTATGAGCCTAACCTATAATTTGAGTTTTTGAATTTAATGTGAGCTCGCATGACTAGACTAACTACTTCATACTCTCCTTACAAGGTTGTGTTTGATCAATTTTTCCTGAGAGGAAAAATTGGATAACAATTTTTTTCGACCCGCAGGATCACCTACCTGCTAGGTGAAAAGATCAGTTGTCTTGGAGTATCCATTGGGCACAGAGTCATAATGATTGTCTGATATTGATCCTTACTTTGAAACTTGAACTCGACTACTTACACTTAGTGATCCTAAACCTGTCCCGCTGCCCACACTCTCAATTTTCATAAGAGAATCTTAGAAATGAGGTTTGTGAGAGTAGAAAATTGTCTCAACTCGGGAATTTCACTTGTCGGCACACCGAACTCGCATATTATTATAACCTTGGAGAAAAAAAACTTGTGCTGAAGCACTTAGGGAAATTGAAATCTACGCTACAACAAGACAATGTGCATACACACTTGGAGGAATTAAAATCCTAGGCTAATATTTACAAGGGTGAAACCTTTTCTCCTCATTAGCAATGCTTAAGATATATTCCATTGATCGAATCGAAGTTCCTTTCCCTCTAATGTAGACAATTGGAAGGCATTGCTACTTTTACATCCCGTGACCATGTAGGGGCCACTCCAAATGGCATCAAACTTGAAATTCCTACCAGGTTTTTCCTGATCTGCATCCCACTTTAGAACTAAGTCCTCTTCTTGAAAGGTCCTTGCTCTTGCTTTCTTATCAAACCATATTTTGACTAAGGTTTGATCCTTCTCCGTTATTTTAACTTCATGTTCTCTAACTTCTTCCAGTTCCATCACTTTACATACCTTGCCTCCATTGGTTCAAACTCAAACAACTCCAACTGGCTTCATGAGCTCCAATGCAGGTAGTTCTAATGATATAGGCAACAATTCCTCCTTCCCATAGAATAGCTTGTAAGGGGAATTGCTGTTGACCTCTTTGGTGTGATCCTGTCAGCCCATAATGCTGATTTTAGCTTTGTATGCCATGTCCTTTGGTTTTCATCTAGAGTCCTTTTGATGATTCTTAGAAAATTATTATTTGTGGACTCTGCCTATCCATTACCCTGTGGGTAATAGTTTGAAGAGGTTCTCAAGTAGATCCCATTCTTAACAGCCCATTCTGTAATCTTGGAGCCTATGAACACCAATGCATTTTCTGATATGATAGTGGCTAGTACTCCAAACCTAGTCACTACCCCTTCATAGAAGTCCAGTATGCAAGACTCATTAGCCTCTTTGAGTGAGTGCTACTACCTCAGTCCACTTGGTAAAATAGTTTGTTGCCATGAGTATCCACTTATGGCCTTGGCTTGAATTTGGATTGATGATCCCTATGAATTCCAATCCCCATTACATGAATGGTTGGTCAACTAAAATTGGGTGCAATGGAAGTGTTGCTAACCTTTCTTTTCCTGTGAAGAACACACATTTTTGCACCTCTTGATCCATGCAATGTGATCCTTTGAACATTGCAGGCCAATATTATCCTACCTTCATTATCTTTAGAGTTGTTTCCTATGGAGAAAAATGTCCTCCAACCATTCCATCATGAAACTCTTGTAATACCCTCTCAATTTGACCTATTCTAATGCACCTCAATAGAACTCCATTTATGTCCTTCTTGAACAAGACACCATCAACAAGCACATATGGAATGGCTTTTAATCAAGAATATCCTCTTTGATTTTCTCATATCTGGAGGGCATATGCTTGTTTTTAGGAAGTGTATCATGTTTTGAGTCTAACAAGGAGTGGGCACATCATCATTTGCTTGTTCTTGACCATTTTGTAGTACGAAAACATCTTCACTTCCGTCACCGCTTCAACTTGTTGACTTTAGGCTAACTATTCACATAGTCCCTTTCCACGGACCAGCTTGGTGACCTTAATTTCAATGTCATATTCCATGACATGAGTGATCAATCCTACACGTTTCTCATTTAGATCCTTGTTCAGAAGGAATTCCTTGACTCTCGCATGAGAGACTAGCAATTGGATCTTGTTGTTTGAGACTAGGTGCTTGAACTTCTTTAAGCTCTTGATCACTGCAAGGACATGATTTTCAATTAAGGAGTATCTCACTTCATAGTCTTCCAAACTCGATTGAAGAAGGAAACTTGATGTTTAGAACCTTCCTTATTCTCGCTGCACTAGGAATGTAGAAATTGTGTGCCCACCATCAAAGGCATAGAGCATGAAGTCTTTAGAGAAGTCTAGATTGATGAGAGTTGGAGCTGTTGATATGGCCTCTTTGATAGCCTTAAAACTTTCTTTACCCTCATATTTCCACCTAAATGCCATGCTCTTCTTTAACATCGGTGTTATTGGTTTTACGAGAGCTACAAATTTTGGAAAAAACCTATAGACAAATTTGATCCTTCCTAAGAAGCTTTGGAGGGCCTTCTTATGGCTCGGAAATGGCAATGCCTTGATTACTTTGAATATTTCTAGGTCAAGCATCAAACCTTACTTTGACACAATATGGCCTAGGAGCTTGCCTTTGTGAGCCAAGAATATGCATTTTTTGGGATTCAATGATACCCCAAATCTCCTACACCTCTTAAATACCTATCTTAGATGGAAGAGGTGATCCGCATTTCTGGAGAACATAGTGATATCGTCAAGATATATCAGTACTATTTTTTTGATTAACCCCTTGAACGCCATGTCCATCACTCTTTGGAAACTGGCTCTAGCATTGGACAATCCAAATGGAATTTTCCTGTAGGCATAAGTGCCCCACTTGGTGGTGAAAGCCATTTTGAACTGGTCATTCTCTTTCACCATCATCTGATTATACCTTGAGTATCCATCTAGGAGAGAGAATATTTCTGAGCCAGATACTACTTGTGAGATTTGCTCCATTGAAGGGAGTGGATAGTGGTCTTTTAGAGATGCCCTATTTAGGTCCCGAAAGTCCACACACAACCTAATTTCTTTGTTCTTTTTCTGATCGGCACCAAGTTTGCAAACCAACTTGAGTGCTTGATTGAAAAATATAATACTTGCCTCTATCGCTTTGTTTAACTCTTTCTTCATTAGAGGCTCAATGTGAGGGTTGACTAGTCTTTTCTTCTGCTAATGGGCTTAGCATCTGGATCCAGTTTAATTGTAAGTTATGCCAACTTTGGGTTGAATCCTTGTAGGTCCTCATAGCTCTAGGTGAAGACATCTGGAAACTCTTGGAAAAGTTGTGTGAACTCATATCTCTCTTGTCAGTAGCCACCCTACCAATTTGGAGTGTTTTTCCCTCTCCAACTAAGATTAGCTTTAAATATTCTCCCTTGACCTATATGTTGGCCTTCTCCTTACAAAATTGGTCATTAGGATTGAATATGGACTCTAATGTAACCAATCCTTTTGGAAGCTTGTTTGTTCGTAGTTGTACTACTTGATCCTCGCATCTTCTTTGCTCTAATTTTTCTTGATTCCTAATGAGAACTCAACCTCTTCTTGTAAGAAATTAACGATCTATTGATCATTCTCGAACACATTCCAACTTGTGTTATTGTTTAGAACTATTATCCTTACAATCATTCATATGTGTGGTTGTGTTTTGTCTTTTTGATGATGTCAACCACATCAAAAGTTGCTCCAACTGCTACAAGCCTATTTGCAACTTTAGTTTTCTTCCTGGGTATGGACACAATGTTGAAAGCTTTGAAATCCTCAATGAGATCCCATTCCCTATTTTTGTAGTTCTTAAGTAGGTCATTCTTTGCAGCATGTTATCCCCTAACTTGATTCATGATTAGCTCGCTATCCCTGAAAACTTGTATGTTCTTTATGCCTCTTTTCCTAGCCCAATGAAGTCCATGAATCAATGCCTCATATTTAGTCAGTATTGTTTGAACATGTAAACTAAAATATGAAAGCTAAATAGTGCTTGATGTTCTATGGTGAAATCAACATTGCACGTCCCCCTGCACCTTGTTTTCTTCTTGAACCGTCGAAAAATAGTTACCAAACTTCATTGTCATCCTTATTTTCCAGCTTGGTGAGGTTAGGAATGGGTGAATTTTCTTCATGTACACAATATACACCCGGATTACATTCTTCCATTTCCTTGTATGGGTCAAAATTCATGCCTTTTGTTCACCCATTCATCAAGAGTAAAATTTGGAATACCCTCAACTTTGGTACCTATTTCCGGATCAAGTGAACACTCTTCCCGATCAAAGGTGAGCAATTTTCATTGATAAGACTTGACACATGGGGCTTGATGTGGAAATTGAAAATTGGTTTAGACTCGATGGTCACCTTAGCTCCATATCTTGTTCAAGAGCATGCATGACCAATCTGTCCGATAGATATCCACCAATCTTGGTGGTGAAGTCCCTTGATAGACACAATGTAAAGAGTGGTTGAAGGTCAATCACGAGACACATCCTACAAGATTGTGACATTTAGGCATGCATGTAGTGTAAGGGTTAACCCCTTGATGATTCCAACTATTCTCGGTACTCTCCCATCTAGTTGCACCACTCCTTTTAGAACTGGCTCATATTTTAGACCCAATTGATCCGCTATCTGTTTTGGCATTACTGAGCTACTTGCCCTCGAATCAATCATACAGTTATGTACTAGGTGGCTCCCAACAATCAATGACACATAGAATGGTGGAGGCTTCAAATTTTTTCTTAGTTGACTCTCACCCTATTGCACTGCATTAGTGAGAACTTTCTCATGTCCTTGGTTTGATCCATTCGAGATAGACCAATTGGCCATTGTAGCTTGCAACAAATCTTGTTGTCCTGGGATTTCCAGTGACTCCCATATGGAAATGTTCACATTTGTTTTCTTCATTTGGTCGATGATGTTGAAAGGGGATGAATTATCCTTTTTTCCCCTTACTTCAGCCTGCACAACCTTTTCTGGAGCTTGAATAGGCACATGTGTTGCTGCAATGGGTGCCTTGGGCTGATTTTGCATGTTTAGGGCTGCACTCGGTCTACCAACTCCTTTGTTGTGTAGGAGTGGGTTGAGAAACAACTGGATTAGATGGTTTCCCTCTTCTATGTTCCTCTTCTTTGACCATGTGTTGGCAGCCACACCTTGAAAAGGTGGTTGGTTAACTCCACAGAAGTCTTCTATTTTCCAATTAACCAAAATAGTTTCCATTGGAGGTGCCCCTTGCCGAGTTTCTTACTACCGATCCCCTCTTGACTTGGTTCTTGGGACACACCAGCTTGTCTATACCATCAAGGCTTGGTTTAGTGCATCATTGAAACACGTCGATTGACCGTGAGGTAGATTTCGGGGTAACACCATTCATACTCTGTGTTATGTTGTTTTGTGTTAGGACCAAGGATTTTTATGTTAGAGTTTGTGTTTAGATCATATTGTCGGAATGGCACAGTAGCTTGATATTTTCCCTAGTTCGGTTTTGATTTCTAGTCTGATTTGGTGTTCTACTTTGTTGGTATGGGGGCCTAGCCTAATATTGATTTTGATGTTGATACCGCTTAGAACTCGAGCTTGCTTTATATTGATAGTCACTAGCTCATTTTCTAGGTTTTGCGGTTGCTTTCATGACCTCTTGAAATTCCTTTGAAGTGTTAGAAGAAGTAGAAGCCTCACTATTGCTTTGGAACCTAGGGGTGGAATGGGATTCAACTCTAGTGTTTAACGGCCGTAGAAGCTCCCATGTCTAGATAGAGAGGCATTTGTGGCCTTAGTGCTAGCTTACCAACTTGAATCAAGCAATTTTACACTGATAGCTATGTCATAGGCTCTTGCAAGTATTGTTCCACCCATTTATTGGATCATCACAGCTATGTCAGAATTTTCAGCCTTCAAGAAGTAGAGGAATGCTCCTTGGGAAGTTGGTCTCACTTTGTAAGTGGAATTCTATCCCATTTCGTTTGGAAACGGTAGTTGAAATCTTTCATTTTCTCCGTAGGAGCTCTTTTTGATTGTTGTCAATTGTTCCAATAAAGATATATTATCTACCCTCTCTCCAAACTGGTTGCAAAGAGTTGAACATAACTGATTTCAATTTTGAATAGACCCTGCTGCTAGGCTCCTGAACCATTGCAAAGCTTTACCTTTGAAAGATGAAGCTAACAACTTGACCGCAATATCCATTTCATTGATTTCATGAATTACACATATAATGGCAATGTATTGGATGTGGTCAATAGGAGTAGTATGATTTTCTCCTGTGAAGTAGGGAATATTCTTTAGTGCTGCAATTGGGACCTAATTTTGAGCATTTAGGGTAAGTGGACTACTTCTCGTGAAGTTTACAAAGGGATTCAATGGTTGTTGTTGTATGTGCCATTATGATTGGCCTAAGAACCCTGGTTGATTAGAGAAAATGTCTACCAATTGGAGGTGTAGAAAAGTTCCTGTTAGGTGGAGATGGTGACCTTTGTGGTCTTCTTCCTCTCCTTCCTCTTCCTAGTGACAATTGTAAGTAAACAAACAGTCCCTCTTCTTGAGTATTAGAACTAATTAGAACTATTCTCATGTACTTGGGAAACCTATGTTGCTATGCCACTTTGAATTTTATCCTTCGAGTCACCAAATGTGTTTAGAAATGAGCCTCTATAGGCTGGATTTTGCAAAGTTACACACCAAACTCAAAAAAATCAAAAATCAAGCTTAAAGGACCTATGTGTTTTGATGTTCGGAGTTTAAAATTTATTTTGGCATGACAGTCCCAAACCTCGAAACTCAAATTTGGAGAATCTCAAAACTCACGAAATCCCAAAACATGAAATTCTCGAGATGTTTGAAATCCTGAAATTCAAAAAATCCTAAAATTTTGAAAATCAAAATTTCAAAAACTAAAAACCCTTTTTAAGATTACCCCGATCTATCAACCGGTGAAATTTGGAACTGTTTTGAGCAAGTTAAGACCACCGAAAATCAACTTCGAGTTCAAACTAAGGAGTTAAATGTCCGAAATCTAAAATATTGAGTTTTCTAAGTCTGAATTTCTTAGAAATACCTTAAAAGCTTGTGGAATGACCTCTTGGTCCCACTGCATGCAAAACTTGTTGATGATGAATCACAACACCCCTAATCTATTTTGCAATTTTGAGGGATTGTTAAAGTCGGTTTGATTGCATAACATGGAGCTTCTCTCAAAGTGTGGGACCTTCCAATCAAGAGAGCTCTTTGGATGAAGGCCGGTTCCTACTCCTCTGTTCGATGCACACTTTTGAATTTTGCAGAGGATCTATTTCAAAACAAAACCTACTCTAACTTTCCAAGGGGATAGGGGGAGAAGATGCAAGAAAATAAACCTAATCTAACCAAGGTGATGCACCAAAGGAGTGCTTGAACACCGCTTTGCTATTAACACAAACCATAAAAATGCAATGTAATTACCATGCACAAATAGCCAAAGCGTAATGAGAGACCAGGTTGAAGACAATGAATACAAGAGAGGGATTAGAATCATCAATAGACTTAGTTTTATTGCTCCACCAAATTTATACGAGTCCATTACAATGGCCGGGAGGTAAAAAATTGCATTATAGATTGAATGGGAGGTTGAAAACTCAAAAAATCCACCTACAGAGAAAAATAGAAGGAAGGGTGCAAAAAAAAATGTCCAACCCTTGAGAAAATGCCCCTCCTTCCAATATATAGAGAGAAAATGAGAGAAGGATATATAAAAATCTGAAATCCATCCTCAACCAACCCCAAAATGCATTCAATTCCTCTCTACAAAGTGATGATGGGAGCCACTCCAAGACCCATACCTCCATCTACCATGCCTTGTTGGGCAAGAAAGGAGGCCCATACCTCATCATGGTGGTAGGTGAGAAACCCTAAAGATGGTGAATTGTATTTTCATTTTTGAAGAACTTATTCTTATACAAATCAAGATATCTAGCCATAGTTGCGTAGCAGACGTCGAGAGCTTTCCAAAGAGTCCTCTCTTGCTTAAATATGAGCTTCTAGTCGAAAGATATCGCCATCTGAAGGTCGAACCGCATTCTCGCAAAATCACGAATTGTGGAGAGTTTCAAAAGTCCAAAACCCAAAAGTCCAAAATTTTGGACTTTCAAACTTTAGAATTTTAGACATTTGTGTTTCAGAGAAAAAATATTGTTCATCCGCCAAACTTGCCCAAGAGTTCTAAAAGTCCGAAACCTAAAATTCCAAAATTTTAGACTTTTAGAGTTTCGGGTTTCAGAACTTTTGCTCCATTTTTCCATTTTACTTTCCGAGATCTCCAAAATTCCAAAGTCTGAAACCCCAAAAGTCTCGAAATCTGAAATTTTGGACTTTCAGAGTTTCAAGTTTCAAAAATTTTCTACTCTTCTTCCTAAAGACGATTCCCAAAATTCTCAAAACCTCGGAAGTCCAATTTTAGACTTTCAAACTTCGAGATTTCAGAAATTTTTGGCTTCCTTTCTCGCGTGATTCCCAAAATCCCAAAACCTCAAAAATTTGAATTTCGACTTTTAGACTTCAAGATTTTGTAACTTTTTTGCTCTTGATAATTCTGAAACTCGAATCCCGAAAGTTTGAATTTTTGAATTTTAGACTTCAGAATTTTGTACCTTTTTTTTAATTTTCCAATTTCACGCCCGATTTTTTCCGAAACCTCGAAACTCCGAAAATCTAAAATTCAAACTTTTGGACTTTAGAATTTCAGACTTTTTGAGCTCATTTTCTCCCTTGTTTTCTTTGAATTGCCAAAAATTTTGAAGTTCAAAAATATGAATGTCTGCCTCCATCTTTTCCCACTTGAGCTTTGATCTCCTTCATTGTTCATGTGGCTATTTATTTGGTGACCTTGCATTTCCGTTTCGAGCCTAACCTGCAATTTGATTTTTGGAATTTAATGTGAGCTCACATGACCGAACTAACTTCTTCATACTCTCCTTGTAAGGTCATGTTTGATCAATTTTGCTCGAGAGGAAAAATTGGATAATAGATATGAGGCCACTTTTTTGGTTTAAAAATGTCATCCAACGATATGTGGACACCTCGCATCTTGCAATCACATTACGATGGGTTTTATAGCCCGGTACATCTTTCCATATGCCACACTAATCCCTCTCGCTAATGATGATATCCACAGCACTTTATTCTAGCACACCCCTTATCATCACCACACCTAATCCTCATCATCATCTAAATAACTATCTAACCTCCTCATCCTCTTATCCAATCAATCCTTTCATCAATCAATCAATCTCCACATCTAAATCTTATAATCTCGCATCTATTATCTGAAATCCTCACCCCTTGTCTAGGGCATATTTGATCCCAAAATCAATCCTCATTCTCGGATACACACATCCCGACCTTATAATCCTTGAACTCAAATCAATCATCCTTAACTCTAACACCCTCAAATCCAAATCCCAAATCTTTCCTTCTTACCCTTGACCGGGTGTCTCCAAATTCAAACTCCTACATCTTCCCCCATGCCATACATCATTGACTAGGGCATCCTATAGTCCAAAATCCTCAAGACATATCTCCTTTACTTGGGTATCATCAAATATAATATCCTCACTTTTCACCCTTGTCATATATATTTGAATAGGGCATTCAAAATCCAAAACCCCTAGCTCACAATATGCTAATCTCATATTCCTCTAAAACTTCTAATCTCATATTCCTCTAATATTTTCTATTATTCTTATAAAATTTTATTTCTCTAACGTAGTCTCACATATTCTAAAACTTCTAATATTCTCCTCTACTCTTCTAATATTCTACTCCTCTCATCTTTTAATCCTCTAATCCTCATTCTCTACATCCCGTCATCTTCTAATCCTATAATACTAATCCTATGAATCCTCAAATCTTGTCATCATCCCTCATCCACTTGGGTCTCTCCTTTTTTTGAGCAGCTACTTTCGACTCGCTCCTCCCCACCTAACCCCTTAAGGAGGCAACACATCACCATCTATCCTATCTTATCTTCTTTTTTTTTGAACTATCAATGCTCCATAATAACACTTCAAAGAGGGAAAAATGTAGACATGAAAAATTTAAATATGGTCATTTAGAAAATAATATGCTTATCATAAAATAGTAATCCATTCTCATCATTAACCATATAATAATTAATTATAAAATTAATTTGTTATTATATGTAATCATACTTTATCTATTTCCTTTCACTTATTCCATAATCCCATTATATCCTTAGAAAAATTAATACATGATTAATATTTTATTTACCATATTAAATAATACTCATTTACTATTTTATAGCAACTTTAAAATACTTACCCACTTACCACCTACCCTATTTCTTCTTTATATCTAGCTTCTCCATCTAATCACCCTAATAAACATAATTAATCTCACCTAACTACAAGCTAAATGATTTATAAATATAAAGGATTCTATTTTCTAGAAGCCTATCCATTTTTCCCTCTTATTTTCAAGTATTCAAATAAAAATCTCTCTTTCCATTGAATTTTTAATTCAATGGAGGATTCTAATAAAATCTAGAATCCTCTAATTCTATAGAATTCTCCATTCTCATGCATTATAGAGCATTGATCTAATCCTACATTGATTAATCTTAACCCTCCATTTAGCTATAAATAGTGATGCCACCATCCATGCACACCACCTTAGAACAATTGCAAATACATGATGTCAAAATCTCTAAGAAAATGATCAATCTCTATAGCATCCAATCAAGAAAAAATCATCATTGCATCAAGGGGAATTGCTGCCAAAATCAGTCCACAAATCTGAAGCATCCCAACTTCCATCCAAGGAGAAAATCCAAGCTATCAAGGAAGGAGATTTTCCATGTGTAGGTAAGTACAGGTATATGATCTTCTCCTTCTTTATATCATTGCTAAATCCGAGGTAGGTAAATAACAGTGTTAGTTTTGGATTTAAATCAATTTATTTCCTATTTTTTAGATTGCATACTAACACCATTATTTTTCTTACAACGGTGACCAACATTATCCTCTTGCTTCACAATTCTTATTTAACTATAAATATAAAAACATACAAACATTATCTTCCCCATTCTAATGCTACTTGAAACCTTGGTAATCATTTTTACTGTTGTGTTTTTGGGTCCTATGGAAAAATAGCGAGAGCTCCGCTTTATGTGGATAATAATGTTGGTGTTTTTGTCAGGGGCTTCTTGTGAAAATATGAGTTCAGAATTTCACAAATCTCCATCCTCTAAGAGTGATGCATTGATATTCCTCCTCTTCTTGCTTCTCTTTTTCTCCTCCTCCTTAACTTGCTCCTCCTCCTTGTGTTGACAACTATTTATTATGTTTTAACCATCTATGGATATCTGCGTAGCTTCAACCTCACTTCCCCTCCTTCACCTCTTGCGCTAGAGGTGATGCTTTCCCCACTAGGTCGGGGCTGAAATCCCCTTCGCTTCCTTGCACCATATGAGTGAATGCCTTCCACAACTCTAGTCCTACAACTTGCTCTGTAATCCAAGATTCCTCTTATTTTTACAAAAGTGTTAAACATTACATTATAAATTATTATTTGTTTTCATTTTTCTATTTTACTTGCAGTCTTGAAGTTCAAGTAAGGATAGACGTGGTTCTTTCTTATGATGAAATATCCTTAACTCGATGTTGATCGACTATTTTGACATCCATCCATAGATCCACCCAATTTTTAAAATTATGATGTTATGATGTAATGAAGCATCCCTTATGTTATGCTTGGTTTTGTCCTTTGTAGTGATTTTCATGCTACAATATAGGCTGACAGGTTGTCTACATACTCTTTTTCTCTTAGTTTCAACATTTCTAGCACTTTAACATAGGCTAGATAGTAGTTTATGTTACTCTTAGTATGTGTTGATAGTGTAGTCTATATACACTCTCCTTTTGTAATGAAAATATTATTGTCTATTGTTTAATGCGTTTCTACTATTTACTTGTGTTTCTCCTACATATTTTTTTGATTTCACTACTTATTTATGGGGGTGTATTGATTATATTCAATAATAGGTTTACAACAGTTATCGTAATACTCAATCTAGTTTACATGAATGTTGTTTGATACGATATGTATACTACATAACTTTTGATCATGTAGCCTTTTGGATGTCAATTTCACTTTGGTATATTCGAATTGTCATTACCAATACAATGTTTTCTCTCGATATTGTGCAATTATGACGACCATTTTATAATAATATAGACTAGGATTTATTTAAGATTTTTTTCTTGTCTTTCTTTTAAACCTATTTTTGGCATTGATTTTTTCCAATCCATAAAACGGAAGAGTACCATAAATGACTTTGTACGCAAAGTGGTATTTCATTATTTTAGTTTAATTTTGGGTAAGCCACATTTCAACCAAATATAAATTCTAATAGTAATCACATTGGTAGACCTAAAAATATAATTATAATAAGCTAATGCTCTAAAATTCTTCATCCTATTTTTCTTAATATTAAAATATTTGTTTGCATGTTAATGTTAATGACTAATCACTTCGGTGTGTATGTTCCCCAAGGGGCCAAGTATTAAAAACAATAGACTTTCAACCAAATCCCAATTATGAAACCATTATAATGTGTGCTTTCTTTTAACGATATAGAAATACCAAATAAAAGATAATGTTATGGATTTGTCACTTTTATCATTTATTTACTCCGTAAAAATGATATATATGAAAAAAACTTAATCGGTGAGTGCATCAATTTTGCCAACTTTTGTTATCACAAATACGCTTGATCTGAAGTATTTTTCTATGAATTTGAGTATAATGTTTAATATTATATCTCTTGATGATATAATGCTAAAGCTTCATTGCTCCCTTTTCCATAGAATACTATAATGTCTTAGAGTTTGTCATTTCCTAAATTTTTTGAAAGGATTTTAATGATTAATATATGACACTAAATACAATTAAATACAACCATAGATTTGTTTATCATCTCTTTGATATCTAATTACCCCGAAAATCGTATACCAAAGGGGAGTGAAAGATCTTCCATTTAAAATGTGTAACAATAATGGACAACAAATGTGGCGAAGTAGATCAATTTTCATTACATCAATTGATCACCATTGATCTATTTGAAGGAAAAAAATCATGACCGATACGACATGCCACTCCAAAACTTATATTGTCTTCCTCTATATGTAATCCACTCATTGGATGGAAAATACCTTAATTAAGGAAGAGGATAAATGTAACCCTTTAGAGATTCATTAAAATTTGAAAATTAAAATACACACGTATATGGAAGGTATTAGAGAGTGTGTAAAAGTAGGTTCCTTTTCAAAATTGCTTCAAAATGGAAATATCCTTTCTGTTCTAAATATAACGATGGCTACATGTAATTATATGCCATTGAAATAAGTGGTTATTATTGAGTATCTCTAATAAATTATTTTAGAGATCTTACCATTTAGGAGAGGAGGTGATATAGAAGGATCCTACATTTCTTCATCCACCTTTGATTGCATCATTTGTTATCTTCCCTAACTCACTACCAACTTAGAATTTTTGATACCAAGTGGAATTGTTTAAACTTTATTCTCCATATTTCATTATATCCTCAAACAATCGAAAATTCCCAAACCTAAACAATGACTATATTCTTTCCCATAATAGACATAGATTGTAGAATTTAAACCCTAAAATCTTTAGAATGACTACTGAAATCCTAAAAATATCTATGTACGACCATATTAGAATATGAAAAACTATCTTCTAAACTCAGATCGATGGAGCATGTGATACTAGTTACATAAGATGCAGAGTGGCCCTAATTTCTTATATTTATTAAAATAAATTTCAAGTATAAGAAATATTAAAGTATAAAGATTAATAAATGAAAAATGGTTTATAATAAAGAATAAACATAAATAAATGAAAACTTAACCCATTTATTTTAGTAAATATATCCTGTCAAACAATAGATATACCACATTGCAAACTCGAACATGAGCGCATTATAATGCGCTAGCATTATAAGCGTGCACATATTATAACTCGGTCACGTTTTAGGCTTGGTAATTAGTAATATTAATAATTCATAATCCACTCATGCTTTCCCAAAATGTTCTTGAGTTTTTCTTCAAATTTAAAATTTGTCTTCTTTTGGTCCCCCAATTCGGTGCACTTACCCCACTTCGTTCTATATAATTGACACATCTTTTTTGTTTAAATTTTTACTTAATAGACCATCATGTTATCCCTTCCATGGTTAATCAATGTGTTAAATTCCTACATGATGGCTATGGTCATAATAGTTCTTATGACCCCCCATTCAAGTTCTTCCGTATAGACCCCATGAATCGCCATGCCCATACCTCCACTACAACATATCCCCTATCATACTATTAGTACTTATGATTGTTGTCAAGATAGTGCTTTATATCCTTCCTCTACCTCTACATGCATCTTGTCCATCCCTACACATACAAGTGATCTCATATCACCCACCATGTCTCCCTATACGTACCACTATCCCAACCATCACCGCTTCTTCTCAATCCCGCATATAGCCCCACTTATCTAAATATCCTTGATAATGTTATCCAACAAGATAATTTCGCACAAATGATTTTGATGATGAGTTCAATGCCATAGAGCTTATACATGAAACATTATGCAATCTTAACTTTACTTCTCTTGAAATATATGAATCCTACTTCAAGAATCATAATCTTCTCTTAGCCTTGGTGAATATCAATGCAAGCCATATCCTCCTTCCACTACCGCCATGATATCCTTTTAGGGGACCGTCTATACATTGAATATCACACCACCTAATTCATCTCCATAATTACACTCTGCGCAGAGCTCGATCCCTTCACATGCACTCTCTTCATATATGACTCTTATTGGCCTCATGTTCCATTTGAACCCACTTCTTTATGACATTGTTTGTACAATTGAATGGTTAGAAAATTTAGGATTCAAACTCTCCGATATCCTCCCCCACCTCACTCTCCTTATCTATATCATGAATATGTCCTCATTACTATTGCATATGGCCTCCGTGTCTTCCATTTATCAGTCTTCCTTTCATATACACACCATTCCTCTCCACTCACACTTGAAATGTCTTGCTCGACTATATTGGTGTTACCCTTGACCCTAACCATACTACCATTACCTTTCTTAGGAATTTTTGCCACATATATATTTGTAGTGACTCATTCTTGAGCTATACTCAAAACCTCACCTATTGGTATGCACATGATTTCCCAACCTTGTTTCACTAATGAAGAGTATACTATGGACGTGAAAAACAACCTTTTGAGCCCCGTAAAAGAGATGTCAAGTGTTGTATGTGTTCCTTGTTATGAGGAGAGTCACATTAAGATTTATATTGATCTCAATCGACCATTTGTACACTCTTTGCAGATCCTCTAGAAGCTCATTACCCCATTTTGTACTTTTAAGAAAAGGCTAAAACTTAAAAGTTGGATTTCATTTCAGCTCACTATTTGGACTCGAGAAACGAAATACTTACCTAAATTTGCAAACCTCTTGTATTTTTACTAGGAAATTTCTTGTAACCTTTAGTTTCCAAGGGATTTTTTAGGCCTTGGGTCACTGTTTGACTAGGTCAAACTGGACATACTACAACCGATGTCTCCAGAAAATCCATCGCCATTTGTAACCCATTTGCAGGTTCCCAGTTCCGTCAACTCTGATGAATTCCCCATATATAGGAGGGCACATAGGAATCTTCTCAGGGAGATTCCATCCATTGAAAGTTAATTTTTGGATTAGGTTTCTTAGCCCTCAAGCTAAAATTGGTTGTTGAACTAGCCCAATTACAACCGATGGCCCTAGAAAACTCGACGCCATTTGTAAATTGTTTTGCAGAAGTTTTAATTTTGTAAGCTCCTATGATTTTTTTATATATACAAGTACACGTAGGAATTTAACCATTGTGTGAGTTCCCATCATAAGGTAATTTTAGAACGTGGTTATTTAGCCTCTGAGCCAAAATAAGACATTTTTGCAACTAGTAGAATAAGGGGAAATAAGGCTGTAGGACCCTAGCTAATACATCGCACTGCACCATTGCGATTTTTTTGAAATGTATAAGTAATTGTATGAAATTCACCCATGTGGCTTGCTTTGTGTGTAATGTGACTTTTGGAAAAATAGTGCTTTTCTCTCTTCCCTATCTCTTTCTCTCTCCTTGGTTAAGAAGTGAAGTGAAATGAAATGAAATGAATATGTCTCTAATCCTATCCTTCGAATGTAAATTATTATTATTATGTAAATGGGAAGCTAAAGACGTTAATTATGATAGATTTAGGTGGATGTAATGTCTGTGATTTCTCATTTATTTCATGCTCACATGGTTTTGTAGAATGCAAGTAAGATGGTGAAATGGTGTGGTTGTAATTCATTGTGTATTATTGTAATTTATATATGTTAATGAATATATATATGTGTGTGTGTGTGTGTGTGTGTGTGTGTGTGTGTGTGTGTGTGTTGTGTGTGTGTTTGTGTAAATTTCATTATTGAAATTTTGCAATATGTATGAAATGCTAGTTTTAGGGGTGCTTTGGGAAATGCGCATTTAACCATAGGTGTCATTTTGACTCAGATATATGTATGTAAACGAAAAAAATGGGTTAGATATATATGTTAAATAAAATTGAATTTAATAGCTTATAGTGTAATTCTAGTGTGTAATTGATGATTAAATAATTGGTGTGTTGTGTTTCTTACCTTGAAAATGTAATAAAGATATCTAAATGAAACATTCAACCCTAGTATAAAATCATGTATAACTACCCTTCTTGTGTGATTTTTTTAGCATAGAAAACAAACTTTAGGATAGAACTAAATGTTTATACTTGATGGCACCCCTTGTCCCAAGGAAATAAGATCCCAAGTTGACATTTCCATCCTAGCCTACATGCTTAGCAACATTGCCGTGAACTCGTTGTAACAAAATCACCGCACTTCCCCCGAAATGGCTCGAAAATGAATCACGACATTCAGTGTGATAGTGACACGTGGGATCACCTCTCAAGTTATGGGACTTGGGTTCGAGGTGAACCTCTGGAGAAGGCCGTATTCCTTTGTTTAAACTAGGTGCTATGAATCTTCCTGAGATTAAGGAGAAATTGCAAAGAAATAAATCCTAAACTAGAAGTGGTGATGCACCAAAGAGTAGGGATGTTCAACTTTTGGAAGGGTTATGTGAGTGAGATGCTAGCATCCCAAATCACTTTCACCTATTGTAACTAAAAGGATACGAGTACCATGAGTACCAAGCAATTTTCTCTTAGGTTGTATGTTTCCCGATTCACTACTTCCTTTGGCTTGCTTTCCCGAGTCATCCTGATACACACTATTCTATTGGCCACCATCATGCCAAATCAAGGGCTCTAAACACATTTCTTGACCCTTGTTTATCTATTTTTAAAGAGGAGTCCTACCTCCCAGCTATTTGTATCCAACATCCTTACACTTTGCATAAAAATAAGGAGTCATCATATTCTAACAATTTCTCCCAAACCCCAAATTTAGAAACAAGGTGAATTACAGGAGGCATATGTTTTCCTTGGTCTGCATTAACACATATCCTAGTTGATAGCATCCTTGTGCATGCCATAGTATTGGTATTCATTTCCAGAAAGCTACCTAGAGCTTTATAACTACTTAGAAAACATCTATTTCCCAAAACTCTTGACGTAGAGTTAGCAGCCTAACCCAGACTGGAAAAATTGAAGAAACCAAAGTTGGGGGACCTTATTGCCATATGCAATGGGATAATATTGTTTTTCTATAAAACTATTTTCATCCCTATAAAACATAAAGGAAAACCTCCTCCAATAGAAAAATAAATAGAAAAGCGCCATTGTCGAAGGCCACAATGTCCAGATGCCCAAAAGGCTTCCTTTTTATATTGGTCCATGATCATACAAAATAAATATTATGGCATAAACTAGTGAACTTACATGTTAAATAAGATTTATATCTATTCTAGGCTTTGGCTACCATAACATATGGAATAGGAAAAATAATGAATAACATCCAACCAGTTTGGGGTTAAGTGCAAATGATCATCCTCCTTATGGGATTTGAAGAAACACTTACCCCATATCTTTTGTATTTTATCTCACGACACTGAACTATCTTGGACTAGTGCGATAGGGCTAGGCTCTTTTTGTTCCTCATTTTGAATTTCCTTTTCCCTCTTATGTTGTTCCTCACACATCATGAACAAAGAGGCCTTTCAAATAAGATATTAGTAGAATTTTCCACCTATGGTGTTTCATCAAGGATTTGTAATGAAAATGGATATGATACTCTAATAAAAAGAGACATTCTTTACATTTTAAGTGTTCATTGTAATTATCAATTTGAGGTTCTAATTGCATTCTATGCTACAAAAAAGTACGAGATTTGTTATTCATTGAGAAAATAGGAATTAAAGTATATGATCTTAGGTCTAACATATTACTAAAAATATAATAAACATGTCTCCTTAAAATAAATCATGCATCTTGAAAACAATAAAGAAATTTGAATTGATAGAGTTATATTTCGTTAAGACAATTATACGAGAGTTAGTTTGTTGAGAAAACAAGAAATAAAGTATATAATCTTAGTTCAACATACTCCCAAAAGATACCAAAAAAATGTGTCTCTTTAAAAATACTCGTGCATTTTGAAAATAATCAAGATCTTTAAATTCATGGAGTTAGTTTTCTTGCAAGTGATAAGATTTTTCTAAAATGTGAGAGCTTCTTAGGATTTCGTGTTGGTTTTATTTCACTAAATATACACTATTTCCAAACATCTGTCATAATAAAAAAGGAATAATGTATGTTCCTTAAAACATGATCACATATATTTCACATATATACAAAGAATTCTCGGAAAATTTGGGTTAATTAAAGTAGATAATATTGATATATATATTCACCAAAAAATTTTTGTATCATAAGTTATATTGTAAGTGTCATTGTTGTTTGAGACCGAAAAATGTTATAAAAATTCAAAATTTTTGAGTCATAGGTTTATTCTTTACTTTCTTGTTCACCTCTTCCCTATTTTGAGTAAGTGTTCAAGTTAAAAATTTGAGGAGTTATTCAAAATTTGATTTTTAGTGAAGAAATCAAAAATCGAGTTATCTAAGGAACCGTTGTCCAAAATAAGCTCATAATTATTTTTGGGCAACTAACCTCCTTTTCCCCCTTTTTTGCTTCAATATGTTTTTTCATATATTTTATTTATTTAAGGTTTTCTGAAAGCATATTCATCGATAGAAAATTTCTTCCCCTTTTCGAAAATATAAAGAAATCCTTCTAACTCTTCATATTTTGCAAGTTGCGGGCCACAGTCTTGGGAAGGATTTTTTGCCAAATACGAGCTTGGGGCATGGGGAAGACATTTTTCCAAAGGGTAAGATTGCATACCGGTGGCCCTGGGGAGATATCTTTCCATTTTTCACTTTTCACAAAAGGTGTAGTTTACAATTGCAGGGCCCACAAGCCCACCAAGGATTTTCTAATCAAAGTGAAATTTCGGACTCGTGGTCCCGTAGGAGGTTTTGAATTTTTCCAACTTTCGCAAATAGCACAGTTTGCAAGTGCGAGGCTTGAGATCCCGAGGAAGTTTTTCACAAAATGTAAAGTTGCAGGCTTGTGGGTCGGTGGGAGTTTTTGCACTTTTGCAATTTTTGCAATTAGCGCGATTTAGATTGCGACTCCACCGCCCATGGAAGATTTTTTTCCAAATGGAAAAAGTGAAATTTCAGGCTCGTGGGGGTTTAATGGAAAATGTGAATTTTCCATCTTGGGGGTTTTTTTTGGCAAAAGTGAAGATTTAGACATGCAGGGATGTGGGAGCTTTTGTAATTTTATGATTTATTTTTCGCAAATGGCATAGTTTGAAGTTTCGGGCCCATGGGCCCATTTTGCAAAACTCACATTTTTTCCATCTCTCGTACGGATTTAATGCAAATTTCTAAATGGGTATATCTTTTTAACCAGTTCTTGAAATTCAACAAATTTTATACTGTTGGAAAGGTCTCGACATCCTATACACCATGGAAGCTTGAAATATTTATTTTGGAAAGTTTAGGTGGGTAAAAAATTGAAAAAACGTACTCATCTCAAGAAAGTGCAGTTCCAGGTATCCCAACCACCGAAATTTAATGCAGTATGGTCTGGTTTCTTCTCCAACAAGCTTGAGTACATTGGGGAATGGATTTTCAGAGGTGCCCATGCATTTTCTAGATCATTTAATGAATGTTTTCGGTGGGAGGGAGAAAAATCCGAGTTCACTCTTTCTCTTTCTCTCTTTCTTTTTATATATTGTAAACACTTCTCTTTTGAGAGGAGAGATATTATGGGATGTGGGGAAACTTTGTAAAATTTATTTCTCAACACCTTTGAGCTATAAACCCTCTCATGGGCCTAGAAAGTGTACTTGTGCCCCTCTTTCAACAATGTAATGGACTGTGCATATTCTAAGAGCAATAAAATTGTGTTCGTGGTGTTCTTTCAACCCTTGCATTGTTTTGTTGTGTCTCCTTGCCCCTCTATTTTTGTTGTTGTTTTTCTATGCATGTATGTCTCATTTGCAGGTGCAGGATGTTGTGTTTCATGGAGATTTAGTGGTAAATGAAGATCTGGGTCTGTGTCACATTGGTCTGGCCTCTCTCAACTCCATTTTCTTTCTGTATTCTCCTCATCGGATATTTCACCCCTTTCTTTTCTGGTGTATCACCGCTTTAGTGTAGGATCTATTTTTATTCTCTCTCTCTCTCTCTCTCTCTCTCTCTCTCTCTCTCTTCCTCAGGTCCCTTGGAATTTTTAGATTAGGATAGATTAGTTTTGCCTACATTAGAGTAGATTATGGTAGGCAGTTTAGGAGAAAGAACCAACTTTCTCTGGAGGTCCATCTCAAGTAGCGAGTCCCACAACTTGAGAGATGGTCCAATGTTACCCAAAAACACTAGTTTCTCATTCACACAGGAATGACAAATTGAAGGGTGCTATTTTTTGGTGATAACAGTTCTGCATGCCCGGTGGGATAGGTTTGAAGCACCTTACCACTTCATTTCATCAAGTTGATGTGTTCTTGGTGAGATTCACCTTTGGAGGCACATGCAAAGCACATCTAGTGACTCCATCTGGTCAACAACCCATTCTATGAGTTGCATACTTTCCTTCCATCCATTTCCACCCATTCTTCTTTCCACATATTCATCTTCTTCCATCCCATGAAGTTTTACAATCATGACTTCATTCCCATCTTGGAATTCACACTTACAAAAGAGTGTAGTCCACCTCCAATGTATTTCACAACTCCTCTAGATCAGCATTATGATCAGATTCAGAACCATTATGCTTACCCATATGAGCAGTGTCAAAACCAATTTGGCTATGAAATATATCAAGAACAAGGGTGTGCATATGATGATAACAATTATATGGAGAATGTTGATCTGCTAGAGAAGATTCAAAGAATGGAGGCTAACATGGTTCAATCAAGGGCTACAACACAAGATGAAAGCTTTCAAAATTGGTTGTAGGGCACCTTGTCCATGGGAAGGCCCTTTTCCAAGACATTATATCTCACAGGAGAAGCTTGACTTCATGGTTGAAATGCTACCTCAACTTACACAGTGGACCGAGGAGATAGAGGCCTACGAGCTTGGTGCCAGGAAACCTTTTCAATGGGTAAGTCCTACACCATCATCTAGTAATTTTATCTCCATTCCTCAAGCAACATCATCTCAACCTGAGCTTCAATTTACAAGCTTCCCATCAGCTGCCCCTAGTGTTGATTTCCTTTCTCCATCTTCTATCTTCCATCCCACCTCAATTGCTCTTCCCTTTTCTCTTCCAAATCCTAGTCCCCTTCACAAGAACCAAAATCAATACCTTTCCCTCCACCAAAAATAAACAAGAAAATATAGGGGACCCCACCCACCACTCCTCTTGCCTTCCCAAGTCCATGTTGGGAAGAAACTCAAGAAACCAGTCAAGGAGAGAAGCAAAAGGAAGAGCCAAACAGAGAAGAAAAGATAAAAATCTTAGTGATCTTGGCTCTTAAATTTGAGATAACAAAAATCCCCTTGATGGTCAAAACCCCAAAGGAGGATGAGGTCAAGCCACAAGTGGTGGCTAAGGCTTATTTTGTAGCAGCAGTGGAACAAGATGATCAACAATCAATTTTCTCTCGAATACAAAGTGCCCATGTTGGAACTTTATTTGAAGATAATGATGATACAATTCAAGCTAGAAACTTAGTCCAAATAAGGAAGAAAAAGCTACTCCAAATCCAAAAGAGGAGGAATGCATTTAAGCTATGGAGGAGAACCATTCAGTGTCAGAGGATCCAAACACAAAGAAGGCCACATAAGAACCTTTAGTTCTTCCTCCCACTTCATCCGCTTCGAGCTCTAATGTTGAAAATGAATTTAATCTTCAAAAATTCATGTTTGAGGATGAGGGGAACCATGGTGATCAAGTTGCAGATTAGGAGGACACCATGGAGGAGGTCGAGCACATGCAGTAGGAAAACAAAGAGGTAGATTATCTGTTTGACTTGGAGGATTGCTTTGATGGAGAGGATCCCATGGAAATCACATCATTTTCTCCTCCATCATCCACCTTCCAAGCATATGAGCCTGTTGTCACAAAGGAGGGCATTCAAGTGTAAAGAACCTACACTTCATAAGATCCCTTTAGAACCAAGGTTGGAGGATCTCAATCTTACATGTTCTTCTCAGGAGAAGAAAGGAAACAATGATGACACACATTGCATATCAGTCATCAAGGCAGAGGATCAGTTGCAGTAGAGGAAATGCAAAGAAAAATAAACATGCAAGCAACCTTTATTCTCGGAAAGTCCGCAGAAAACTCCATTTTTAGGGTTGAATTTCAA
This sequence comes from Taxus wallichiana var. yunnanensis, assembly GCA_018340775.1. Lineage (NCBI taxonomy): Eukaryota > Viridiplantae > Streptophyta > Pinopsida > Cupressales > Taxaceae > Taxus > Taxus wallichiana. Next base: position 372,975,553 of record CM031234.1, on the reverse strand, counting down.
AGCAATGGGCGCATCCATAGGACCATACCATTCCCAATCAGGTACTTGGCTTCACTAGATCAAAGAGAGGAGCCACAACTAGTCATGTTTGCTTCTAAGCATGAGGGAGAGCCTCAAAGTGCCAAGGATCAACAACAATACCTCTTGGAACCAAGTGAGCAGCAGATTGAAGAGGTATTTATTTTGTTTCAAGTTGATACCTTGATGGAGGGAGTGGAGAAACAATTTGTAGTCAACCTTCCACTCCTAATCTCAGTTATATTCAATGCCAAATCATTTGCATGGCTGCCTATTTTGAGAAAGGGAAGTTACTTCTCCCTACCAGTTTTAGGATTTGTTTGAGTTCCTTTTGCTTTCAGTTAGCATAGAGTAGGTAGGTTTTCTTTCAGTAAAATAAGTGCTTGTGTAAACTTTGCATGTTCCACTTGGGGCATGTATGATCTTATAGTTTTGTACATAGTGTGTTGTGGTGTTTTGTTGCTCGGTACATGACATTAGAGGTGAAGTATTTGGTGAGATTAGCTCTAGTTCCAGCAGTTTCAAGTGGCTCGGGATCAAGTTTTCAAAGTTCATATCGAGTTGTGTGTACCTGGTAGAATTCATGCCCAATGGATGCTTCAATTCCACTGATCATCTCATCCAGTAGGCAAATGTCCCCTATGAATCGTCAAATTGTTGTCCAAAATAAGCTCATACTTATTTTTGGTCAACTAACCCCTTTTCCCCATTTTGTTCTTCAATCTGATTTTTCATATATTTTAAGTACTTAAGGTTTCTTGAAAGCATCTTCATCAGATAGGAAATTTCTTCCCCTTTCCGAAAATATAAAGAAGTCCTTCTAACTCTTCATATTTTGCAAGTTGCGGGTCGGTGGGCATGGGAAGGATTTTTTGCCAAATACGGGCCTGCGGGCCTAGGGAAGACTTTTCTCTAAAGGGGAAGATTGTGGACTAGTGGGCTTGGGGAGATATCTTGGCATTTTGCACTTTTAGTAAAAGGTGAAGTTTACAATTATGGGCCCGCGAGCCCGCGGAGAATTTTCTTGCCAAAAGTGAAATTTCAGGTTCGCGGGCCTACAGGAGGTTTTTGAATTTTTCCAACTTTCGCAAATGACATAGTTTGCAAGTGAAGGGCTTGACGGCCCATTTTTCAAAACTTGCATTTTCACCATCTCTCGTATAGATTTAATACAAATTTTCAAATGGGCATAACTTTTGAACCAGTGCTCGAAATTCAACAAATTTTATACCGTTGGAAAGGTCTCAACATACTCTATGCCATGAAAGCCTAAAATATTTATTTTGGCAAGGTTAGGTGGGTAAAAATAGAAAAAACATACTCAGCTCGAGAAAGTGTAGTTCCAGGTATCCTAACCACTGAAATTTAATGCAGTATGGTCTAGTTTCTTCTCCAGCAAGCTTCAGTACATTGGGGAATGGATTCTCAGAGGTGCCCATGCATTCTCTAGATCATTTAATGAATGTTGTCGGTGGGAGGGAGAAAATCTGAGTTCACTCTTTCTCTTTCTCTCTTTCTTTTTCGATATATTGTAAACATTTCTCTTTTGAGAGGATAGATATTTTGGGATGTGGGGAAACTTTGTAAAATTTGTTTCTCAAAACCTTTTAGCTATAAATCCTCTCACGGGCCTCGGAAAGTGTACTTGTGCCCCTCTTTAAACAATGTAATGGAATATACATATTCTAAAAGCAATACGATTGTGTTCGTGGTGTTCTTTAAACCCTTATATTGTTTTGTTGTGTCTCCTTTCCCCTCTATTCCCGTTTTTTTTTTCTGCGGGATGTTGTGTTTCATGGAGATTTAGTGGTAAATGAAGATCTGGTCTGTGATATATTGGTCTAGCCCCTCTTGACTCCATTTTCTTTATGTATTCTCCTCATCGAATATTTCACCCCTTTCTTTTCTGGTGTATCACTGCTTTAGTGTAGGCTCTATTTTTATTCTCTCTCTCTCCTGGTCCCTTGGAATTGTTAGATTAGGGTAGATTAGTTTTTCCTGCATTAGAGTAGATTGTGGCAAGTAGTTTAGGAGGAAGAAACAACTTTCTCTCGGAGGTCCATCTCAAGTAATGCGAGTCCCATAACTTGAGAGATGGTCTAATGTTACCCAAAAACATCGGTTTCTCATTCACACATGCATGAAAAATCGGAGGGTTATATTTTTAGTGATAATAGAACAAGAGGAACTATTTAATTGTTCCTCTTATTCCCTAATTCACCATTATATCCACATCCATTTTTTCTATCGTGTACTTTTGTTTCTAGTGGACCCCGTGACCTTGTTCCCCTATTCCTAACATACCTTAATTCACCAACTTATTGACCCCATCGCTTAATCGGATGAAAAACACACTCCTTGCACATTGAGCACTTTTCTCTCTGGTCGTATGTTTCTGATTCACTACTTCCTCCAACTTTCTTTCCCAGAGTCATCTTGATACACACTATTCTATTGGCCATTGTTATGCCAAATAAAGGGCTTTAAACACCCTTCTTAGCCCTTGTTTATCTAGTTTTAAAGAGGGGCCTTGCATCCCAGCTATTTCTATCCAACATCCTTAGAATTTGTATAAAAATAAGGGAGTCATCATATTCTAACAAATTTGCTCCCAAAACCCAAATTTAGAAACAAGGTTAATTTAAGGTGGCATATGTTTTCCTAGTCTGCATTAACACATATCCTGGTTGATATCATCCTTGTGCATGCCATAGTAGTGGTATCCATTTCCGAGAAAGCTACCTAGAGCTTTATAAATGCTTAGAAAACATATATTTCCCAAAAATCTTGACGTAGAGTTGACAAACCTAACCCAGATCGGGAAAATTGAAGAAACCAACGTAGGGGCCCTTATTGCCATATGCGAATGGGATGATATTTTTTTCTATAAAACTATTTTCATGATCAGTAAATCATAAAGGAAATCCTCCTTCAATAGAAAAATAAATAGAAAAGAGCTATTGTTGAAGGCCACAATGTCCATAAGCCTAGAAGGCTTCCTTTTTATGTTGGTCCATGATCGTACAAAATAAATATTATGGCATAAACTAGTGAACTTACATGTTAAATAAGATTTATATCTATTTTGGGCTTTGGCTACCAAAACGTCTAGAATAGGAAAAGAAGGAACAACATCTAACCAGTTTGGGGTTAAGTGAAGAGTAAGTGCAGCAAGTTATGGGACAAAAAAGGGGTCATAAGTGGACGTCATATTGTAAATAACACAAAATCTCAACTTGTAGGGATTATTAGCAATAGGTGCAATCAAAATTGGGAAAAGTTATATAAATATGAATCGTAGCATCCATAATCTAGTTTCTAAACTACTAAAGTTTTTTAAAAAAGGAAAATTTTAGCTATATTAAACACTCTAACTTCTATGACTTGGTTTTTATTTTGAAAACACCTATAAGATTTTAGTCTTTCTTTGCTTGCGATTTGGATGACCAAAACTTGTTATTTTTTTCCCTTTGGTGAAAAGTTAGATACCGCTATCTATCTTGGGATGGATTTTATTTTGTATTTTTTGAGCAATATTTTTTAATGATTTTTTCCGTGAAAGTGGTCTGAAAATTTATAGAAAATGGAGCACTTTCCATTTGCCCACCATAACTACATAAAAATATATCGAAATCAAATACTTTTTTTTGAATGTGTATAGAATTTTGTCATGCTTGGGATGGTATATGTTTTATAACATTCGATAAGTGAAACAAAAGTAGTAGTCTTAATCGTAGACATGAAAATTCATGGGAAAAAGTGTCTTAAAGACCTCATTTGTTAGTAAATGATCCGAAAATAATCAAGTTTTTATCTACCTGATCTTGGAACCTTGTAGGCTTTAATTATTTGCTGAAAATTTGCTCCTTTTAAGTAATAAATTTAAAATTAATGCAAGACAATAAATACAATTGCACAATGATTGATTACGGATTTTGGCAATTGCCTACATTTTCAGGTTTTTTCGAACCGCTCCACTAGTCAAAATTTTTAAGTTACAATAGTACTTTCACAAGAAAACCTAATGGAATTTCACTTGCATTTTAGTACTCCTGTTCTTCAAAGAACTTCTGATGATTAGTCGAATCGTTCTTCACCTTCCTGATGCACAATCTCCTTCGGCTTTGATTGGCCTTTCCGACACTATCAATGCGCCCTCCAGCACTCCGGTCGATAATCCATGTTTTGCAAGTGATTAGTGTGGCTCAATGGGTCTATTGGGTAGTTTAGATTTTACTCCCAATCACAAATATTCCATCTACTATTGCCTAAAATAATAGGCCAATAAAAACTATTTGTCTATAGTAATTTTGGGAATTTAATATAGTTTACAAAACTATATTAAAATTTCCTATTACTAATTCTCCCACATCCCACAAAGAAGCTTAACAAAATAATAAGCTTCTTAGGATAATGTCTTGTGTGTTTTTACAATGAAATGGGTTGGCTTTTATAGCGCAAATAAGACCCTAAAATTTTTCTTAAGACCTTATTGGCCAACTCACCCCACTAACCGAGTTGGTTGTGTCGACCGAGCTCCTTCGCCAATTATCTCGGCTACTTCGCTTTTAGGTGGGGAATCCCACATTGACTGCAAAGGGAAGGGGTTGGTGTTTTTTATTTGGCTTTCCAACCCAAGATGGATGTGGCCGTGGTCACACCTTATCCCTTTGTGCTCACTGTGCATTGTTCTACCACTAAGTCATGTGGGTTTCATTGGTTGTTTGGTCCGTTGGAGGACTATGTCACCGCTGCTCCATGTGGCAAACTCGACATTTGTTTTTGGGGTCGGTTGGGTCTTCTACCGTGTTGTAGGCCGAGTCGTGGGTTTCACCGATGTGTTGGTTCTATTGTGGATTGTGGTGGTTGGTTGGTTCAAAGGCGAGCTATCCGTCGAGCCATCGTTGGGAGATAATACATATCTCAATTTTTTTGAATGAACTCATTCCATAATGAGATGGTTAATAATGATGTTATCAACTCAATTTCCAAATAAAGTGGCTCATCGAGCTAAAATCAATGCAACTCGACCACATAGTGTACTTGTCGATTCTTGATAGCCAAATTGAGCTAAATCAAACTCGTCGCAATGTGATCAACTTAGTGGGAGTTGATCACCTCACCGAGCTAGAATAATAGCTCGTCAAGCTAACTCGATATTGACATGGTTGTTTGAGAGTCCATCATGTCCTGTGTAACACCACTAGCTCTCACAACGGCCGGGCTCCCTTCCGTCACAAAAGTTGAGCCTCTTGTCACAACCACCAAATTTTACACCTGTAGAATAATAGAGATCAAAAATGAATAAAAGAATCCCTTTGCCTTTTTGCCATGTGTCACAGTGCCTTTGGTCCAATATTGACCTGTTGACTAGAGTTGACTTTCTCGTTGACTGAACTTTGACCGGACATAACTAGAGCTCTCGATGTCCATTTGTCACATTCTCACAGTTGATGGAAAGGTCTTGAAAAAATATTTTGTACTGATATAATTTAGGAATTTTTAGGGAAATTTTTATTTAAAACATGATCCCCTGATCACACCTCCCCACCGAGAAAGGAGTTTTGTCCCAAAAAGCTTATATCTAAAAGAGGGTTTAAAAACCGAAAGCGAGGATCACGAGGGACCACGTGCACATCAACGGACGTGAAAACGATAGTGTGAAGAGATCTTAGGAGGAGCGACCATCAACTAAATGTGCATGCAAATATTTGAAATATAGGTAGAACCTAGTTAAGCCATAAAACTCTCCTCTATCTCATAGATCAAAAGGGGTGTACATATAGGAGGTGTTGAGTAACCCCGAGTGCTGCAATCATGACAACTTGAGTAGAGAGGGGGAGTTACATTCCCACATAGAAGTTTAACTCCCAATGACACATATGACACACTCGACGCATCGACGCGATGACGTGTAAGAAAATCTCATAATGACCCATAAATGACACATGGACCTACGATCTCACCTAAGTGAGATGACTCGCTAATGATGTGGAAAATAGTACACACCAACACCCCCTTGATCGTAACTTAGGATGAGGCGGTAAGTCATAAACAAGAAATGGGTCCCAACACAAAGCCCGATGAGGTACCCATGCACAAAAATAAGTCCCAAGCGGTGAAGGAAAACCCAAAGGGGAAATACATCCACCACAAGAGAATAAAACACTCTCTAATCTAAGAAAGATGCCTAATATGGGTCCTAGCTCTAGACGAGCCTAAAAAGGTACCCATGTACAAAGAGGAAATCTCTCGGAAAGAAGAAGAAGAAGAGAGAAGAAGCGGGAGATGAGAGCAATGCATAAGATGTCATGGATGGGTCTGAACTCTACAGCTCTAGGAGGTCTCCCAGAAGAATGTCGATGACGATATCCTCTGCCTCTGGACTGAAGAAGAGACACCCGTAACAAACTATGTGCTCCGCCTTTCTAAGAAGGATAGAAATGATGTGCCGGAAGTCCGCCCACTCTACAAAGGAAACCGAAGGTAGTAACACAAAGAAATCTGAGTCTGGTGCACATAAGTGTGACATAGGTCTAGCGAGTGAGTCCCAAGGAACCGAAGGTCAAAGTGAAGAGGAACACCCGCCAAAAGGATGTCCAAGTGATGTGAAGGGAACAAAACATCCTCCACAACAAAAAAGGGATCCATAGTTGAGGGTGGACCAATGAAGGTCTCTGGAAATGTGGAAGTGACTTGACTCCCGAAAGGGGAACTCCCAACAATAGAGATGATGAACTCTTCGAAACACTGTAGATGGATGAGGGACTCGTAGTGCATCACAAGTAGACTCTGCGAGAAGACGACTAAGGTCAGGCAGATACTTGTCCCAATGAGGGGGCTCAACAAATGGAAGAGCAATGTCAGATAGGTATGAATCATCTAATGAAGGAAGAGGAGTGGAAGGGGGATCACACACTGGAAGTGGAAATAAGGTTGGTGTAATGACAGTATGAGATTGAGTATGAGACTGCTCGATATCTGATGAGATGGGAGGGGTGACAACAATGTCTGGAATAGTGAGAGAAAGAGGAGAGAAGTCCTCTATAATGCTCTCTGCATTAGAACTGGGTGCACAATCCTCATCATCAGAAGTAGAACCAAGCGAGTCTATGTCAGTGGAACTATGATCACATGAAGAATATTAGACAACCGAATCGGTAAGAGGAAGCAACAACGATCAGTAGTAAGTGAAGGGTCTCCATAGAGGAATTGAAGAATGCTCTAGACATGGTGAGGTGGATCTGAGTCTGCCACGTGAAACCAGAGAGATCGAGAGACATGCATCATCATGTGACCAAAGACATGGTCACAAGTGTCAAGGAAGTCCTCTAGATGACGATGATCAGTGGGTGCAGGAACTGCCCAAGCAAGAAGGGTAAAAGACCCTCGTGGGTGAAGTAACGTTCCATGGAAGCACGCCAAGCTAAATAGTTCCCTCTCCCGGTGAGAAGTGGTGGAGGCTGTAAGGTGATCCTACGACACTCAAGTCTAGAAATAACACTCTCCATGATGAAAAATGCAAGATGCACAAAAGTAAGATGTCGACGCGGCTGATAATGCATCTGCGTGTGAAAACCCAAGAGTACTAGTCAACCCCAGAATGTGGTACTTTATAAAGTAGTGTATTTACAAAACTGATAATGTCATCACGTAATGTGTGAAAAATCATGCAACTTTGACTAAAGAAGCGCTAAAAAATGAGCAGTGAGTCAAAAGTTATAGCATTAAAACGATTCCCACAACTGATGGAAAATACCACTAAATGCTGCAAACACATTAAAAAAGTACACGAGATGGGTGAAAAGGGTATCGTGTTGGTACCCATTGGAAATGGCATCAAATTTTAGGCATAGTTTGTTTTGCTTGCGAGGGGGGATTAGCCTCCTGCCAACCTCGGACCTTGCCCTCCATCTTTGACGAACATAGGAAGGTAAGAATACAAGCAAAAATACATCCTTAAAATAAATTACATGCCATGAATGTTTTTACACCTTAAAATATTAAAAAGAAGGTGGAAAGTAGGTGGGCCCATGTTAAAGTGGTCAATGCCACATAAGGAGGCATGGCGGCCCACGTGGAGAGAGAAACCACTGGAGCTGCGCAGTCACCGGAGTGGCCGTTTGACCGCCGTGGAGCCGAGGTTGCTATGCGAGCACTTTGGAGCAAGCGGTGATCCACATGCGGGAGAGCCGCAGAGATCCCAAACTACCAAAAATGCCAAAAAGCCAAAACAACAGCTAAACACATGTGGACCTCGATTTGGAAGGTGCAATAGCCATGTGGAGGTCTCAAGGAGATGTCGGGATATGCACGACGTCGACGAGAGCTGGTGAGACCGCAGGTCCACAAGAAGGTAGTGGGAGAAACCAGGGTAGTTCCCTCGAAGTTAGATGCCATGTACCAAGGCTACAGAGTTACAATGGGTGCCGAAATAGAGCAGGAGCACTAGAGATTCAATGCAATGGCCAAGTTGATGAAGCGTACAACGTTCATTGAAACAAGAATGAAGGACGTCGAACCAATATCAAGGAATGAACATGGATGTAGAGAACCAGCCAGGTAAGAGAGCTCAAACATGTAGATATGGGAGTCCAAACAACAACGCAGGAGCACGGGAGTGCAAAAGAAACAATGCATGAGCTGGTAGGAGAGAAAACCGACCGGATGGAGTGCAGGCCCAACGAACCAATCATTAGATCAATGCACAAATAGATCATGCAAAGGTAAAAACTGTGTTGTGTAGACTCAATGTAGACAGGTGAAAAAAGCATGTAAGCTCAAAAAAGAACCGTAGTCTGAGTCAACTTCAAGGCAAACGAACTTGGCGAGTTCGGTAATGCATGAGCCCAAAAAATGAGTGCATATGTCGAAAAACAAGTGCTGACCGAGCTTAAAAAAGATGCAGGTTCGATGTGCACGAGGGACGAGTAGAGGGTCGGTCTGATCCACGTCCAGCCAACAAGAAAAACAAGTAGATCCCTCAACAACATAAGCCAAAGCAAAGGTATTTAACCATTCAGTCAAAGACCAAACCAAACGATGCTGAGAGAAAAACAAGTTTGCAGAAGACGGATGAAGCCAATGCAAGGAAGCAGGCAGAGTGTAAAATCCTGAAAATCTAGTGAAAGCACGTCCAAGCAGGAGTATAACCAACTCTCAAAACCTCAAAACCTCAAGACAAAAAAACACTCGAACTCAGATCTAAGCCCTCAAAGAGCACCCAAAATTACAAATCACCTCTGAAGACCGAATGCAAAATTCAAAACCATGAACACCCCAAAAACAACCACGAAAACCCAAAAACCGAACGGAGGTATGAAGCTCGAATTAATGCAAGTAGAGCACAACTGGAATATCCATTACGACACACGCAATGAGAATCAAATCACGCCTGGAAGCCTAAAAACATACATGAGCAATGCTTAGAGTGCACAGATCCACAAGATCCGCTTTGATACCATGAAAGAGGGTTTAAAACCTGCAAGCAAGGATCATGAGGGATGATGTGGCCATCAACGGATGTGCGAACAACGTGAAGAGATCTCGAAAGGAGCGAGCATCAACCGAATGTGCATGCAAATATTTGAAACATGGGCAGAACCTAGTTAAGCCATAAAACTCTCCTCTATCTCATAGATCAAAAGGGGTGTACATATAGGAGGTGCTGAGTAACCCCCAATGCTATAATCATGACAACTCGAGTAGAGAGGGGAAGTTACATTCCAAGAATAGAAGTGTAACTCCCAATGACACATATGACACATTGACGCACTAACACACTGACGTGCCGATGCGTAAGAGAATCTCATAATGACCCCTAAATGACACATGGACCTATGATCTCACCTAAGTGAGATGACTCACCTAATGATGTGGAAAATAATACACACCAACAATATCGTAACATTTTTCCATCCCGTCCTAAATGAAATTCTCCGCCACCTCGGAAGTGCCGCTATAATAGACCCTTTGGTCTCTTCCTCTGCAACCTTCTCACTTCGAACACTTGGTTCCGATCCTGGGACTTGTGAGTTATGGGCCCATGACGCTTCCACTGTGCCACTGATATCTAAGGAATCCCTCCACGCCTCTGCTATATGGTGCTAAGTTTCTGAATGAAACCTCAACGCTCCTATTGCAGTGCTAAGCTTCCAGATATGTAACAACAAGGATCTTCTTTGACTCTATAACATAGTTCTCGAATCCTAGTTGATTATGTAGAATCCAAATTGGTTTGAAGGAACTCCATGTTACTTAGAGATATGATTGATCCGATGTTGATGATGCACAATGACTTGTCCCTTTTTAGACTTCAATGCCTCTACTACGTAGTGCTAAGTATCTTATAGACCTCAACACCTCTCGACGCGCACCGCTAAGCCTCTTTTAGACCTCAACGCCTCCACTGTAGTGTTAATTCTCTTATAGATCTCAAAACATCTATAGTGTGATGCTAATTCTAATGATCAAGTACCATTCGAATGTGTGGTCACAATTCCTTGACACCGAATGATGTTCTGAGCTAATCCTTTGAGAGTTCCTCTTGTTGACACACTAATATCGTGTACCACTTTGTTGCACCATCACAATGCCTCTACGCAGAATAAAGTTCCAACCTGACATCCATGCCAACAATGATTCAGCTACCATTCTGCTACACACTCACAATGCCTCTACATAAAATGAAGTTCTGAGATGACTCTTGTGAGCTCTTATCTGCACAAATGGTAAATTAATCTCCAAGCCTTGTATGAGTGAAATCTTGTATCCTAGCTATAACAGGTAATCACAAGCTGATTAGGAGATAGGTGCCCCTAACAAGGTCTTTATACAACTTTCAAATACAAGTGTAAGGAAATTATATCCTAATACATCATGTAAAAATAGTTGTAAAAATGCTCCATTTTTGGAGACTTGTATGATAAGCTTAGTTACCAATTTATAGGAAAATAACTTCGCATGGTAAACCTGTCGTGAAATATCTCTTACTTGGTGGCTTATGTACTTTGTTTTCTCCACTGCATCGCAATGTGGATTGAATTCATTTGTCTCCTCCCTACTAGACCAATAACTAAACAAGGAAAATATACTGCATTTTATGGTGTTAGAAAAATCACCAAAATAATTGCCCTCTAAGGGTCTTACTAATAAAAATATAAAAGAGTACAAACATTTCCTAGAATGGGTCTTTAACTAATGTGCCTTGTCTGGTTAGATGTATACAAACATTGCCCTCAAAGGGGTCTTACCAATACATTCTACCTAACACAATAGTTTATGGTTTTATTATACCAAGAGCAATAAATAATGCTCGGAAAAACCAATACAATAGCTGAACAAAGTCAACTTTATTTGCACCTTAGATTTCTTACCAAATGTAGAATCCTCGGTGTCTGCTTATCTCAATAGATGCCTTGTGGATCGTCGAATGATCTTTCATCTACATATGAGATATAATGGAATCATCCAAATAGAAATGTGAGAAAATTACTGAGTATGTTAAACCTGTCTCTCAGTCTATCCCACCAATTTGGAATCCATAAGTACAAGCCAATGTCATCCCTGTCAAAGCAACCTATATTGATTAACCCACTCGAGATAATAGCAAGTTTTCAAGCACAATAACATGCTCTGATACCAAACTTGATCAGAGATTAGCAAGTTTGCAAGCGTAATAACCTGCTCTGATACTAAGCTTGATCCGAAAATAATCAAGTTTTTATCTACCTAATCTCGGACCCTTGTAGGCTTTAATTATTTACCGAAATTTTTCTCCTTTTAAGTAATCAATTTAAAATTAATGCAAGACAATAAAGACAATTACACAATGATTGATTACGGAGTTTGGAAATTGCCTACGTCTCTGGGTTCTTTCGAACCGTTCCACTAGTCAAAACTTGTAAGTTACAACAGTACTTTCACAATAAAACCTAATGGAATTTCACTTGCCTCTCAGTACTCCAGTTCTTTAAAGAACTTCCGATGATCAGTTAAATCATTCTTCACCTTCCTAATGCACAATCTCCTTTGGCTTCGATCGGCCTTCCCGATGCTATCAATGCACCCTCCAACACTCCGATCGATAATCTAGGTTTTGCAAGTGATTAGTGTGGCTCAATGGGCCTATTGGGTAGTTTACATTTTACTCCCAATAACAAATATTCCATCTACTATTGCCTAAAATAATAGGCCAATAAACAATATTTGTCTATAGTAATTTTAGGAATTTAATATAGTTTACAAAACTATATTAAAATTTCCCTATTACTAATTCTCCCACATCCCAAAAAGAAGATGAAAAAATAATAAGCTTCTCGGCTAATGTCTTGTGTTTTTTAACAATGAAATGGGTTGGCTTTTATAAGCATGCAAATAAGACCCTAAAATTTTGCTTAAGACCTTATCGGCCAACTCACCCATCTAATCGAGTTGGTTGGGTTGATTGAGCTCCTTCGCCAATTATCTCGGCCGCTTCGTTTTAGGTGGGGAAATCCCACATTGATTGCAAAGGGAAGGGGTTGGTGTTTTTATTAGGCTTGTCGACCCAAGATGGATGTGGCCGTGGTCACACTTTATCCCTTCGTGCTCAGGCCGTGCGCTTTTCTATCGCCGAGTCATGTGGGTTTCATTGGTTATTTTGTTCATTGTAGGAATATGTTGGCCACTCCATGTGGCGAGCTCTACATGTGTTTGTGGGGTTGGTTGGGTCTTCCACCATGTTTTAGGCTGAGTCGTGGGTTCTATCGATGCGTTGGTTCCGTTGTGGATTATGGTGGTTGGTCGTTCAAAGGCGAGCTATCCGCCGAGTCATCGTTGGGAGATAATACATATCCCGAACAATTTAAATGAACTCATTCCATACCGAGATAGTTAAGAATGATTTTATCAACTCGGTTGCCAAATAGGGTGGCTCGTTGAGCTAAAATAAATGCAACGCGACCACACAGTGTACTTGTTTCATTCTCGATAGCCCAAATCGAGCTAAATTGAAATCATCACAATGTGATCAACTCGGTAGGGAGTTGATCACCTCACTAAGCCAGAATAATAGCTCATCGAGCTAACTCAACATCGACATGGTGGTTTGAGAGTCCATCATGTCGGTAACACCATTAGCTCTCACGGCAGTCGGGCTCCCTTCCATCACAAAAGTTGAGCCTCTTGTCGCGACCACAAAATTTTACACCACAAAGACCGGAGATCAAAATGAACAAATGAATCCCATTTCCTTTTCACCACGTGTCACAGTGCCTTTGGTCCAATATTGACTTGTTGACTAGAGTTGACTTTCTTGTTGACTAAACTTTGACCAGACATAACTACAGCTCTCGATCTCTGTTTGTCACGTTCTCACAGTCGATGGAAAGATCTTAAAATGATCTTCTACACTGACATAATTTAGGAATGTTTAGGGAAATTTTTATGTAAAAATGATCCCCGATCAAGTAAAAAATTATAAATTGATATTTATCTTATTCTATTCACTTTAAAATCAATATTTATACGAAGCTAACATTCTCCCCTACGCTATGGTACCATTTTTGTGACATCTTTTTGATTTTTGGCATGGTTCAAGTCTAAGGAAGAGAAAATTTTAAGTTTTTGGCCTTCCACTTCCCATAACAACATCCCAAAGCTCTGGTTTGGGAAAAAAAGATATTTCCCGAGCCTTGAGGGATGGATTTGATGATACAGTAAGAACTACGATCACGGTTTATAAACCACAATCACAGCGCTAAAATGGTGGGAAAAATGAGGGTCACAAATGTTCTTTGGTATCGTAGAACCGCAATTATGTGGTTTTTACAAAGCACGAGTGCGGTTTATAAAGTGCGAGTGCGCTTTTAGGTTTGGAATTTCCCAAGCCTGGCAAAATAGACTGTGATCATGGTTTTTAATACCGTGATCGTGCTTTATAAACTATGATCGCGGTTCGTAAAATTTGAGATATGGTGTCCACTTTTTATCCCACGCCACTGTACTATCTTGGACTAGTGTGATACGACTAGGCTCTTTCTTTTCCTCATTTTGAATTTCTCTTTCCCTCTTATGTCGTTCCTCACACATCATGAACAAAGAGGCCATTTAAATAATATATTAGTAGAATTTTCCACATATGGTGTTTCATCAAGGATTTGTAATGAAAATGGATATGATACTCTAATGAAAAGACTTACATTTTAAGTGTTCAATGTAATTATCAATTTTAGGCTCTAATGGCATTCTATGCTACAAAAAGTACAAGGGTTGTTATTCATTGGGAAAATAGGAAGTAAAGTATATGATAATAGGTCTAACATATTACTAAAAATATAATAAACATGTCTCCTTAAAATAAATCATGCATCTTGACAACAACCAAAAACTTTGAATTGATAGAGTTATATTTCTTTCAAGGCAATTATACGAGAGTTATTGTTTCTTTGAAAACAAGAAATATAGTATATAATCTTAGTTCAACATACTCCTAAAAGATATCAAAAAGCTGTTTCTTTAAAACAACTCTTGCATTTTGAAAATAATCAAGCTCTTTAAATTTATGGAGTTAGTTTTCTTGCAAGTGATAAGATTTTTCTAGAATGTGACAACTTCTTAGGATTTTGTGTTGGTTTTATTTCTACTATATACACACTATTTCCAAACAACTATCATAATAAAAAAGGAATAATGTAAGTTCCTTAAAACATGATCACACATATTTCACATATATACAAAGAATTATTGGAAAATTTGGGTCAGTTGAAGTAGATAAGATTCATATATATTCACCAAAAAAATTGTGCATCATAAGTTATATGGTAAGTGTCATAGTTGTTCGAGACCGAAAATGTTAAAAAAATTCAAATTTTTTGAGTCATAGGTTTTTTCTTTACTTTCTTGTTCACCTCTTCCCTATGTTGAGTAAGTGTTCAAGTTAAAAATTTGAGGAGTTAGTTAAAATTTGGTTTTTAGTGAAGAAATTAAAAAAACTAGATTATCTGAGGAACAAGAGGAACTATTTAACTGTTCCTCTTCTTCCTCGATTCACCATTATCTCCACCTCCATTGGTTCTATCGTACTTTGGTTTCGGTGAAGCTCATGTGACCCTATTTCCTATTCCCAACATACCCTAATTCATCGAATTATCAACCCCACTGCTTAATAGGATGAATCACACACTCCTTGCACACCAAGAAATTTTCTCTCGGGTCGTATGTTTTCTCGATTTACTACTTCCTCTGCCTTACTTTCCCGAGTCATCCCGATACACACTATTCTATTGGCCACTATCATGCCAAATCAAGGGCTCTAAACACCATTCTTGACCCTTGTTTATCTATTTTTAAAGAGGGGCCCTACCTCCCAACTATTTGTATCCAAAATCCTTACACTTTGCATAAAAATAAGGAGTCATCATATTCTAACAGCTTTCTCCCAAACCCCAAATTTAGAAACAAGGTGAATTAAGGGAGGCATATGTTTTCCCTGGTTTGCATTAACACATATCCTAGTTGATATCATCCTTGTGCATGTCATAATAGTGGTATCCATTTCTGAAAGCTACCTAGAGCTTTATAAATTTCCAAAAACATCTATTTCCCAAAACTCTTGACGTAGAGTTGGTAGCCTAACCCAGATGGGAAAATTAATGAAACCAACGTAGGAGGCCCTTATTGCCAAATGCAATGGCATAATATTGTTTTTCTACAAAATCATGTTGTCATCCCTATAAAACATAAAGGAAATTCTCTTCCAATGGAACAATAAATAGAAAAGAGCCATTGTTGAAGGCCACAATGTCCAGATGCCCCAAGGGTTTGTTTTTATGTTGGTCCATGATTGTACAAAATCAATATTATGGCTTAAACTAGTGAACTTACTTGTTAAATAAGATTTATATCTATTTTGGGCTTTAGCTACTGTAACGACTAGAATAGGAAAAGAAGGAACAACATCTAACCAAATTTTGGGGTTAAGTGCAAATGATCATCCTCCTTATGGGATTTGAAGAAAAACTTACCCCATATCTTTTGTATTTTATCTCATGCCACTGAACTATCTTGGACTAGTGCTATAGGGCTAGACTTGTGTTGTTCCTCATTTTGAATTTCCTTTTACCTCTTATGTCGCTCCTCACACATCATGAACAAAGAGGCCTTTCAAATAAGATATTAGTAGAATTTTCCACATATGGTGTTTCATCAAGGATTTGTAATGAAAATGGATATGATACTCTAATGAAAAGAGAAATTCCTTACATTTTAAGTGTTCTTAGTAATTATCAATTTGGGGCTCTAATTGCATTCTATGCTACAAAAAGGACGAGTGTTGTTATTTATTGAGAAAATAGGAAGTAAAGTATATGATCTTAGGTCTAACATATTACTAAAAATATAATAAATATGTCTCCTTAAAATAAATCATGCATCTTGAAAACAATCAAGATCTTTGAGTTGATATAGCTATATTTCTTTCAAGACAATTACACAAGAGTTATGTTTTGTTGAGAAAACATGAAATAGAGTATATAATCTTGGTTCAACATACTCCCAAAAGATACCAAAAACGTGTCTTTAAAACAACTTGTGCAACTTGAAAATAATCAAACTCTTTAAATTCATGGAGTTAGTTTTCTTAAGTGATAAGATTTTTCTAGAATGTGAGAGCTTCTTAGAATTTTGTGTTTTTTTATTTATACTATATATAGACTATTTCCAAATATCTCATCATAATAAAAGAGGAATAATGTAAGTTCTCGAAAACATGATCAAACATATTTCGTATATATACAAAGAATTCTTGGAAAATTTGGGTCAATTGAAGTAAATAAGATTCATATATATTCACTAGAAAAATTTGTGTATCATAAGTTATATTGTAAGAGTTATTGTTGTTCGAGACCAAAATATTTTAAAAAATTCAAAAATTTTGTGTCATAGATTTTTTCTTTACTTTCTTGTTCACCTCTTCCCTATGTTGAGTAAGTTTTTGAAGTTAAAAATTTAAGGAGTTAGTCAAAAATTGGGTTTTAGTGAAGAAATAAAACAAATCAGTTATCTAAGGATCAAGAGGAACTATTTGACTATTCCTCTTGTTCCCGATTCACCATTATCTCCACCTCCATTGGTTCTATCGGGTACTTTGGTTTCTGGTGGAACCTGCGACCTTTTGTTGCCCTCAAAATTCCCCCTCATTTTCCAAGTCAAATTCGAATTTTTTTGAGCTCGTGCCCTTCAGAAGTGTTCAAGTAAAGTGAGAAGTTTGGAAAGATAAAAATCATGTCTTTGGGGTCATTTTTAGTACTTTGTGGCAAAATCGGACATTTTTATCTCGCATGTCCCATGTACTGCGTTAGGCCTCTTGTTCTTCAATTTTCTCGCTTTGCCCACAATCGCTTACCTATTAGCTAAATCGACTTTCTCGCATCCCGCATGTCCCTTCGTCCCAAGTACCTTTGGGCCTCTTGTTCTCTGATTTGCTTTGCTTTACCTGCAATCACTTACTTGTCGGCTAAATCAGCTCTGCGCGTTCCACATGTCCCCGCGCCCCAAGTATGTCGGGCCTCTTGTTCTCTCGATTCACGCTTTTTCCCACAATCGCTACCCGCTTGGCCAATCAGCTCTGGCTGGCCCCGCATGTCCTCATGTCCTGCGTCCCAAGTGCTTTGTCGGGCCTCTTGTTCTCTCGATTTCCCACTTCCTTCACACTACTCTACTCATCGGTGTTTGATCCACACGCCCATCATGTCCCCGCGTCCCTCGAACCACCCGTGTTCTCTGACCCGCTTTTCCTACATCGGCCGAGTCGGCTCCGTGTGTTTCATGCGTTCCTATGTGCCACTGGCACCAGTACTCTTCCGACCCGCATTTTACGCCTCTTCTCACAAATCGGCCAAATTGGCTTTCATAGGTCCTTCATGTCCCAATGTCTCATGGAACATCTATGCTCTCCAGACTGCATTTTCCGCACTCCTCTCAAATCGGCTATTTCGCGAAGCACACCCCGTGGGCGTCGTGTGATGCCATGTGTTGATGTCTGTGTTGAAAAGTCAAAGTGGGGAAGTAGGCCGATGGAGAACTTTGGGGTTTTCGAGCTTTTTCTAAAATAAAGTCACAAAATGTAAAAGATGTCCTCCATGCCCGCTCCAACAAATTTTTCCCACGTGGACGACTCATATTCAAAGTTTCAAAAGCAAGATGGACGACTCATCTTTGAAGTTACAAAACAAGTGTAATGGTTGCATTATGAAAAATCTAGTTTTTTCACCATCAACGCTTCTTCACGAAACAAGGATCTGAATTGACATGAATGCACGAGGAAGTTGAACCGATTGTAACTGTTTTTGGAAATTACTTAATGGCTTCTCCACGCCATTGTAAAGGGTTGGAGTTTTGATACTCTGGAAATGTAATTTGGATTGAAGGATATTAATACATAAGTTTCTCTTTTCTCCTTTTATTCCTCTGCATTCCTTTTTTCTCTCTCAAAATCTTGCGAATTATCTATTTTCGTAATAAGAAACTTTGTGTTCTGGTTAATGTGATTGTAAGAACTTTGCGTCTACGAAATTGTCTCTTATGAATGTAGACGATTCTATTATGTATTTTCTTTGCTCAATATGCATAAGGGTTTTCTCTGCTATCTATTTTCCTTGAAAGTATTGTCTTCTTCTTCCTCTCTCATCTCCTTAATTCTTCTATCCTTCGTATTGATAAACTTTGGGGCATTAAATGCATTTCAAGATATCAGAAATCCACATTATGATAAAAGTTGTATATTTGTACGGAAGTTTTGTGGCCTCTGCTTTCAATAAGGAAACCTCTCCCATTAAAGAGGAGGGACTTGTCAGTTGTCCCTCGATCATTGATAGTTATCAAAGTACTTATTTAAAAACCAACACGACCCTGTTCCCTTGTTCCCCTATTCCCAATGTACCCCAATTCGTTGACTTATCGACCCCATCACTTCACGGATGAATCACGCACGCCTTGCACACTAAGCATTGTTCTCTTGGCTCGTATGTTTCCCGATTCACCACTTCCTTCGACTTACTTTCCTTATTGGTCAAGTCGGACATCTCACAATCAATATAAATAACCAAATGGAGTTTATTAGTTATGAGTTGGTTGTGCCTTTTTGAAACTCTATTTCTTATTGTATTACATATTTTTGGTTTTTGTTACAATAGAAAGCAATGAAAAACATTGACATTTAAAAAATAATACTTAAAAGGGCAAAAACACAACTACTCAAGAAACATGCATTTCTTATAAGAAAATGGAGTCTCTACTAAAAACATTAAAGGGAACGCGATAAGTAAATTGGAGAGAGTATGGAGTCGGCCTCTTGACCACATCATGCCATAATTTAAAACTTTATTCATGCATTTCTTAAATGACAAAATATTTTGGAAATATACTTTTTAAGAAGCGTATTAATCTTAAGCATGGTCACCTTGGACTTACGTATTCGCCTCAAAAAATTGTTTGAGATTTAAAAGAAATTTTAGAATGTATAAGACGATAGCGTATGCGGGGAAAACAATGCACTAAAACACCTCCTCTTAATTATCCCCTACCAACGATGTCGTGAAGCCAATGGGGAATGGTACCCAGCAAGGAATTTCTGTAAGAAGATATGACAGCGACATTACGTAACTACCTACGAACCCTGCCCTTCCCCACTCGCATTTCACGGCACGTACAGACAAAAGAGACTGAGCTCAGCTGTCTGTCTATTACAGCGACAAACATTATCCTCACATAGCTATTTAACTATAAAAATAAGCGCATAGAAACATCTTCTTCCCCATTCCAACGCTACTAGAGACCTTGGTAACCATTTTTACTCAAATGTGTGAAAGGATTTCTGGTTCATATGGCGAAAACAGCAGAGCTTCGCTTCATGTGGCTGGTGTTTATGGCAGCGGCTTCTTCTGATGATATGAGTTCAACATCTCACAAATCTCTGTCCTCTGAGACCGATGCATTGATATACCTCCTCTTCTTGTTTCTAGTCTTTCTCCTCCTCCATAACCTGCTCCTCCTCCTTCTGCCGGCGACTACTTCTTATGTTTTAACCCTCTATGGATATCTGTGCAGGTTCCGCCTCACTTCCCCTTCTCCACCTCCTACGCTTTCCCCACCAGGTCAGGCATTGAAATCCCTTCCTGCTCCTTCCACCGCCCCAGTGAATGCCTCCCACAACTCTGCTCCTACAACCTGCTCAGGTAAGCCAAGATTCCTCTTATTTTTCTACAGTTTTATACATTACATGCTATATTATTCATTGTCTTCATTTTTCTATTTCCGCAGGTACTGAACTTTGAGGAGCGTTGGACGTGGTGCTTTCATACCATGAAATGCCCTAAACCTTTTTGCGCTCAACTCTTATCTCACTATTTTGACATACGTGGTCCATAGATCCGCCCACCTTTTGCAGCTACAATGTTATGATGTAATAAATCCGCCCAACTTTTGCAGCTACAATGTTATGATGTAATAAATCCGCCCTTATATTGCTCTTAGTTTTGTCCCCTGTAGTGTTTTTCATGAGCTATATTAGTTCCAGTGTTTCCAGCACTTTAATATAGAGTGGACAGTACCTCTATATACACTCTCTTTTGTAATGAAAAGACTCTTGTCTCCTGTTTAATGCGTTTCTGCTACATATTCTATTATTTATTGTGTTCCTACTGTTTACTGTGTTTCTCCTACATATTCTGCTTGTTTCACTTCTAATTATGAGGGTGTAATCATTATATTCAATATTATACACATTATTACTTGCACTGCAAAAATATCAGGTCTATTCCAAATTTTCATTTATCGTTTTGACTTAGGTCGAATATGTTTACATGAGGTTTCCAGAATACTGACACCGAGTTTTCTTTTGACATATTAAAATTTACAATGTACACTAATGTTGTTTGATACAGATACATATACTATGGAAATTTTTATCATGCGGCCTTTCGGATGTCGATTTCGCTGCGGTATAATCGAATAATTATCATTACCCCTACAATTGATTCCATCAGTACTTAGTAATCGGTATTGTGCAATTAAGAATCTACTATCACTGTTTTCTAATAATACAGACTAGGATTTATTTGAGATTTTTCCTTTTCTTTCTTTTAGAACTATTTTCGGCATTGATTTTTTACAATCCATACAAATAAAATATAGTTTAAGCTCTTTTCTGAATTTTCTCTTTCTGAGAAGGCAGAGTACCAGAAATGACTTTATACGCCAAGTGATATTTGATTAGTTCAGTTTAATTTTGGGTAAGCCAAATTTCAGCTAAATATGAATTCTAACCTAATAAAATCATTATAATAATAAGCGAATGTTCTAAAATTCTTCAGCCTATTTTTCTTAATATTAAAAAATCTCTGCCACTTTAATGTTAACTAATAATCATTTGGGTGGGTGTGTTGGTTTTTCGTAGCAGTTACTATTAAAAAGAATAGCCTTTCCTTCCGAGTCCCATTAATAATTAAGCCGTAGGCGCTTTTTATTGGGAGGAACTTTCCTGTCATCCTTCCCTCATGCCCGTTCCGTTCCGTGGCATGCTCCGTTTCGTTTTTTTGTGTTTTAATTTTTGCTTTTTTTTGCGTTGCTTTTTGGTTGGCACTTTATGTGGTCCTGGGCCGTCTGTGTCCGTTGAAACCCAAGTTCGTGACGATGGTAAGTACTAAGAACAATCTGAGTTGGAAGTGTAACACCCACCAAAAAAACCCGCACGAAACCCAAGATAAAAATGTTGTAATAGAAAAATATCAGATTTCTTTTTTATTGCTTTTTTTTTTTTTGGGTGTGGTAAACACCCATTCACAGCATTAGATTAAATTCAAGGTCAACACTTCATCATATTTAAAAATTATATTTAATTATTATTATTAATTTTTAAATGGGGTCCGTAATCCCCTTAGCTTCCTTCTAAAATAATTTAATAACATTTCTTAATGTCATATAATACTTTAATTAGTTTAGGGCAAGGGTTAGACTCCCCTCCCTTGAATTTAATACAATTTAATTTCAAAAGAATGGAGGTTTAGTTATTTAATAGTAAAGTTTATTTCCACCCAAAACAAGAGGTCAAAGCTATTGTTTTAAAAAAGGGTCTCCAATAAAACATTTGGGTTAGGAAATTAACTATACATTTTAAATTTAAAAATTATCTCACCTACTTCTCACCTACTTTTTGTAGGGATGAATCTCATCCCTTAGATGGATTCATTTGGAGCCCTTGGATTTAGAGCCCTAACTAACTCTAACCAAAATTATGAAAGACTCTTTTTCAATTCATTTGTCTTATTGTTTCTTTTTTTGTTTTACAGGTTAAAGGAGAAAGGAGATGGAAGCCATGAAAGGCAAGCTCAAGCTCATGGAAGGATGAACATTCTTCCTTTACTTTCTAAGTTCTATTTACACCCTTTTCTAGGGTTTGTGTGAATTTAATTTAATTTTATTTTATTTTGTAACTTTCATTATTTGTTATAACTCTATTTCATTTCAAATACCCATTTGGGTATAGGGCATTCGCCCAATATTTTCTCATTTTTTTGTATAAACACTTATTTTCATTTGCATGTGTGTGTGTGTGTGTGTGTGTGTGTGTGTGTATTATTTGAAATAATTAAAAATTTTGAAGTATCATGCACACCATTCCAGAAACCCATCCCATGATTTTTCTAAGATCGAGGGTACCACCAAACTATTGAGTTTGATGTGCTTAATACCCAAAACATTCTTGAGATCGGAAGAATGGTTAGAAAACAAAAAATGGTGTCATTAATGGACTCGCAACCATACTTTGCTGTAATGAAGCAAATGCATCGGTTCATGGCAACCGTGTGTTGCTTGTGCTTCAACAAGAACTCTCAAGTCATGGAGCGCACTGCAAATAGTATTCCGAGCGTAGAAATATACCAATTGCGAAGCCCAAAAAGACTGCAATAGATGCTTTGAGATCTCGAGTGTCGGCTCCGACATAGCTAAAGCACAGTAATTGGTATTTATGCATGGATACGAACAAATTGGCCTAACATTAGTCTTTGTTATTTTTCTTATCTCAAAATTGTCGACAAAATTAAGAAAGAAAACAAAGAAAATTCTAATCTATTCACGAATTTATCCTAGTTACGCAATTATAAGGTGAACATTATGTGCTTACATATAAACCCCACTAGAAATTGACGATCTGTTGGTAGTTTTTTGGGATTTTGATCATAGAACTAAAAGACCGGTATAAAATTGAAGCCTAGCTAGTAATTTAATACACCCTATTTTTTTCAGTGAGAAAATACATATAATTTGTGAAAAACAAAACCCACAAATAAATATATCAAGAAACCATACAAATTTGTACATAAAAATTGTAATTTTAAACCACATAAAATAGCCAGCCATCAACAATTTTTTATTGAAATTCCAGATCTACATATAACTCTATTAAAATAAAAACTTTACAAGCCTTGTGGGCGATCGTTGCTGATGATTAATTGTTGTTGTATGTACAGGTCGCATGGGTATTGTAAAGAAGAGGAAGCCATTAGAGTGAGGTGGAATAATACCCGGGATTACGAACCATTTAAGTTGCAAGTGGATAATACATGCAGAGCGTGGGATGCCCACAATGTTGTGCCTCTATGCATGTTGGCACCATGGATATGTAATCTAATGAATGAGAAAGTCACTCTAAAAAATGGCACCTCCATTTGTCTAGGAGAAAATGTGTCCCTCACATATCATGTGAATTATGTGGCCAATATTTCAACCACCCAACCATCGACTCACTTTACTAATTGCAAATAAATATCAAACATTCGTATGATTTTTATAGTGTCATTTTCATTGCCATGTTTATTGTTCATATTTTGATATCCAGGATTGGAATTTCATGCTTTGCGGAACATTTTTATATATTTTAGTCCTGTTTTACAACATCAAAATCAGTTTGACTAATTAAATGTAATTGGGTCATAAATTTGACATCTTATATTGATTAATTTTTTTAATTGAGGTTGAATGGAGTCACCCATCAATAAAATTTTTGTTTCTATTCTAAGAATATATATATATATTTTAAAAGTAATTGAATAATATTTTATATGACTTTATGTATTGTTCTAATTATTTTAAAAATTCAATTAAAAGATACTATAAATTTTGTATTTTTTATATTTTAATAAGTATTTTTTAAAATATAAAAATCGTAATCAATAATATCTTATTAGTTAGTTTTCGCAGATGTTTGGAATTGTTTACAATCTTTACAAATAATATAAAAGTTTTTAAGAATACGTCGTTAAAATGTAAATTTAGTGATTAATAATTCAATTTCAAATATACTATTTTACAATGTTTAACTTTAAAAAAAATAAAAAAATTATTCATTTTATACTTAGAATAAAATAGTTTTAAACCTATAAAGATCAAAACCAATGACTTGTTAGTTATTTTTGGGAAAATCTCCTCTCGGGAAAAATCGACTTTCATAAATCTTCTAATTATATTGTTATATTAAAAAAAAACGATGTTATTTTCTTCTCTTCTTGTTTTATTTAATTCCAATGTAACTTAAATGTCATTTATTTGGAGTGTATACAAATCCCCTAGTAGGCTCCCAGGCATACCACTATATGTTGTTGTCAACTTCACTAAATACCTAGACCCACACTAGGATATACACAACCCAACTCACACACCCATTGCTCTGATCACAAGGGAAAACTATCGGAAAATCCTCTCAAGCTGGCATGGGCTTTAACCATTCACATGTTGCAAGGAATGATTCTAAAGAAAGCTATAATAGACATTGGTTGGGTGACGCCAAGGACTTAAATTTATCCCTATTTCTTGGGTGGAGGAGCTCACATACCTATTAATCTCTCCTCCCTTCGCATAGCACATAACAAATATGTAGCCAATCGACAATAGGTAGAGTCCCAATTTCACCTAAAGAAAACGCAATTACCCCCTCATAAAGCCCTGCCTACTTACTCTACACTTTCGAACGTGGGGCTCCTCCCCTTCGGTACGTAATAACCTCACAAAAGCCAATGTAGTTACCAACTCCTTTGATACAACTTCTCCTATCATTCTTCGAACTACCACTATACTAATATGACTCCTATACATAGGTTCAACTACTACCCTATAAAAGAAAACTCGTAAAAATCATGAGCACAACAACAACTACTACAAACTAGCTACCCGAGCTTGAAGTACCACCAAATGCAAGCCAAAGATACGTAAAAATTGAGGGAACCTATAACTGTAAGAACATGTAATATATCTTCCCTTTCTTTGCAAAGAAAAGAAATATTGCTCATTTTAACGTCCATGCCATGTTCCTCTTAAATTCAAATATCCATATGCCTATGAATTCATTACTATACTAATACTATTACTATGTGTAGATGCATGTACTTCCCTTCCAAAAAACTAGCAGACACAAAGGGTGTAGCGATGTTTTTTTACAAATTGGCTACCCACCTCGCAAACAACACCATGTTTCTACACCAACTTTCATGTGAAACCATTGATGCCCGTGCTCGGACCAATGACCACGTGGCCAAGAATAACCTCTTAAGTTTCCAATCGACCCTTCACAAGCTAAAGGAAACTTCACACATGTTAACACAAACCACTATTGCAATCGAAGATACATACCAAATTGTGCGTAGTTAGGCCTACGAGCAAGATGACAATTCTGCAAGCCAAAGATACACGAAAAATCGGAGCGTAGTTCTAACCATTTGCGTAGGCACCACTCAATTTACATAGATATATACCCCTTGCCATCATGTAATTTACAATTCACTATTGTACCTACTACCAAAAAAATAAACCTTCACAATGTAGACACATATGCCTATCATGATATGCAACTAATATAGATATTTTTTACTTGTCGTCGTTATTGTTGTTTACGAAAAACAAATACCAAAAACAAATAGTTACTTACATGTTTGTAAGGTTGGTGGGTCCTTTCATTTTCCTCATTTTAATTGTATACATATTTACAGGGTATCCTGGATTTTGAATGTTCCATTTTAACTATATACATACATACATATCACGATTGTTTGTTTTTTTAATTTTTGAGTAATATAACAAATTTTTAGATTTTTTAAAAAGGTAACAGAACCTGCAATCTTGTATGGGAATAACACCACAAAATTAATCAGTGACCACCTTTAAACGGCATGAGCCTAATACATTTGAAATATGCCTTTGCTACGTGTGTTGCTTCTGTGAAACCGTAAATTGTTTATTCATTCCTTTCGGCCAAAAAGAAGCTTGTGTGTGGGACGTTAATGCACAAAACTACCTTAAAAATTTAGAGATGCTACTTTTCTCTCTTAATGCTAGATACATTAATTCTAAATTCATCTTCTTTGGCTTCAATTAAACTTAAATTCCAAAATTCAATATCCCGATCGTGTTTTAGGAAACGTAAATGTACAAATACCAAATGTTGTTAGCACTACTTCTCCATATCATTATATTTACCACCTTTCTATTATTAAAATAGGACTTTATTTATGCTAAATACACTAACAAGAAAAACATTGTAATAGTAATCAACAATGTATCGGTTCTCCCTGAGGCACAACCGCAAGTAATATTAAAATGTGTTTGTTTTCTTTTAACAACATCAAAAGACCAAATAAAGATAATTACGCCGTAAGGCGTTCTTGTAGTGGGATGAGACCTGCTCTCTCTGACAACTTTCATAGATCGAACGGCTATCTTTGGCTGCTGCATGGTCGTTGAAATCGAACGGCGGAGGATAATGTGGAGAAAATCACGGATCTCAGAGGAAACAACCAATCCACGCGCAGCACAGGGATTGTGCTTTCTTGGAAGCAAATCTGGCTGTCTATGTGTGAGGAATATAGTGGCGCCGATTTGTTAGATCTGGGTGTTGTATTTGCCATAGGTCCCTCATACCTGTGTCAGAATGGTGCGGATTGCAGATCATGGCCACGCAAGGGGAGGCGACAGGGGCTGGAATGGCTACGGCCCTGGTTCGAACAGAGGCAGGGAGGGATGGGCGACCAAGCCACCGTCCTCCCGCACACAACAGAGGCTCAAAGAATGTATATATATATATATATATTACTGTTTTCCTTGTTTAGTTTACACAACATGAAGAAATATCATCTCGATTGATTTATTACATTTGGCCATGGCTCAGCCTGATCGCCAGATTCGCATTAGCTTATGAATTTGTAATGCATTAAATTTTTTTCTGATTTTTAAAAATGCATTTCGATTGAACTTGGTGTCATTTTGCATTACAGAACGATGAGGGAGAGACCGAATCAAGTACTTAGGGTTTTTCGGGGTGGATCGAGTGAAAAAGGAGAAACAGTGTTCATGCCCGCTTTAAAAAAATGTGGTTACTTTCTGTGGAGTGGATTTAAGATTGCAAGGGTTGTTGGAAATGTTGCATGGTGCGTTAATGCTTACAATGCTTCTAGTGGGGGCCAAGTAGACTGAAGTAAGAGGATTTTTCTTTACCCAGGCGTTGCTTCTAAAATCATCCAAAAGAAACTGCTGGATTTGAAAAAGGAATTTCCAGAATAAAAATATTCATTAACAAAATATGATGGATGGGAAAATATCAAGAAGTTTGCCGACTTTGGATTCATACATCGCCTGAATATTTGAGAGGAAATTTTGGGATACATTATTTAGGCTGATGTTATTTTGGTCATTATCAAGTCATTGGAATACTAAACTACATACTCGTACGACCTCTTACTCTTATTTGTTAAGATACATTGTTATTAAATTGTACTAGTTACAAATTTGCTTTCCTATTTTAGATATGGTATGGTTATGTTGGTCAGTTTTTTTATTTTCATAAGAATTGCAATGAGATTTTGTCAACAACCTCTGCCCATGTTTACTTAGGTGTGCAGAAGGATTTCTTTGAATTATAAAATATTACACAATTATATTAGTGCTTTTATCGATGTGAAATCTTAAGAGGTGTAATGATTCCTTCACAATTTTGGTCTCTCTTTTCCGCAAAATTTGTTATATAACTTTTGAATTAGCTATTAGATTTTTAGATCAGTGGAATTTGTCTTAGTTTTTAAAATTTATTGGTCTGAAACCAGCACAAGTATACACACCGATCATCTATTTGGGCCTTTTGATCGGTAATGTTTTAGTTTTAGTTTGTCTCGAAACCTTCTTTTTCATTGGGCATTGGGCCTAATTAGAAATATGTTAAGGACCATGTGGAGAAGTGGAACAAAATGCGAATGATAAGGAATTTAGCAAATCTGAAGAAGGTCCACATAAGGAAACTTGGAATTACTTTGTTTCTTGTCTATTGATGATAGAGAACTTAGTAAAACATCCGAATTAATTTTTTATAGGAATTATGTTGTGTGTGTTCCTTGTAAGCGATAAAGAGTTTTGCATAAGCGAGAGAGAACCTCTTTTTGCTAATGGACCATGCATTGTTTTTCATACTCCCCTGGATCTACGGATTGCTAAGAGACAATTAGCAAGCTATCGAAGACCTTCAGAATGTGGGTATTCTCTCTATTGTTGACCTGTTTCCTACATATCACTTTAGTACATTGTCATGTTTGGTCAAAATAATTCTACATTTACACTAAACTTCAAACTCCCAAAGGATAAGCAGGTTATTTTTATGTACCATTGCTTTTAAAAATTACAAAAACATGTCTTTTGAACACCACCATACAGAGCAAAAATTGTTAAAAAGTAACAAACAGGGACGAGAAGCACAAAGATAATCCCATCCAACAACATTGAATCAAATTCACATACCTTCTTTGAATTATAAACGAGGAAGTTAAAATAAATTCACCTAACCTTAAGAGGTGAATTACTTTAAAAGGAAGTTCTATCTGCAAAATTTGCTAAATAACTTTTGAATTAGCTATTAGATTTTCAGATTAGTGGAATCTGTCTTAGTTTTTTAAATTTATTGGTCGGAAACCAGCACAAGTATACACACTGATCTGGGCCCTGTTTGATCAAATAATGTTTTAGTTTTAGTTTGTCTCGTAAAGGATTTTCATTGGGCCTGAATTAGAAATATCTAAGGACCATGTGGAGAAGTGGAACAAAATGCAGAATGATGAGGAATTGCCTGTAAGGAAACTTGGAATTACTTTGTTTCTTGTCGTATTGATGATAGAGAACTTAGTAAAACATCCGAATTAATTTCTTATAGGAATTCTGTTGTGTGTGTTCCTTTGTAAGCGATAAAGAGTTTTGCATAAGCAAGAGAGAACCTCTTTTTGCTAATGGACCATGCATTGTTTTACATACTCCCATGGATCTACGATTTCCAAGAGACAATTAGCAAGCTATTCAAGACCTTCAGGAATGTGGGTATTCTCTTTGTTGTTGACATGTTTCCTGCTATCACTTTCGTACATTGTCATGTTTGCGTGCAAAATAATTCTACATTTGCAAGAATACAACCCAAAGGATAAGCAGGTTATTTAATGTACCATTGCTTTTAAAATTACAAAAACATGTCTTCTGAACACCACCATATAGAGCAAAAATTGTTAAAAAGTAACAAACAAGTGACGAGAAGCACAAAGATAATCCCATCCAACGCAACATTGAATCAAATTCACATACCTCCTGCAACGAGGAAGTTAAACTAAATTCACCAACATGCTTCTGTGAATTACTTTAAAAGGAAGTTCTATTACAAATCACAAGAGAACAAAGCTAACCCACAAATGTTGCATGCCATAGTGCCAGTTTAGTTTCTTCTAGCAACAATAAGAATAGGCCCTAGGCCAACGAACAACTATATGTCAAAGAAAGGTTAAATACTAGTGCAACATAGACACAAAATAAGAAATTATCGTTGACCTTTAAATTTTTACTTTAGTATACCGTGATTGGTGGTCTACTGCCAAGGTACATGAAAGAGAATTATAGGAACTCTTCTACTTCTCACATTTTTTGAATGGTTGTTCTCTATAGTTTCAATGATATGTCCCTTATAGAATCTTTTTCCATGCCCTTTTTTATGGCCGTTATTTATGTTATGGTTAAAGATGGGAGCTACCACAAGCCCTCTTTAATATATAGTATGTGGTTCAAGTAAATTTTTATGTTTCATTATTATCCTGGCCACGTCAAGCATCCTCTTTTTTAATTTGATATGGGTTGGTTTAGAGCTCTAAGAGCTAGCTTTTATCCATATGGTTGCATTCCCATGACAAAGTTTATAGTAAAGAGATTATCCAATATAAATTTTCTAGAAAACAAGTTTTGATTTAATTGTTTAGAATTTGTTAATTTCCTCATTTCTAGCTGATTCTACTATGTCTCTATGCATTGAGTCTTTTATCCCTGCATTTTTCATGACTGAGATCCACATACAACCACAACTTGGTCTCCAAAAATTTCATTCGGCTTTTGAAGAAAATGAGCAATCTCTAATGATTGTTAAATTTATGATTAATTTTATATCGAAGTTGAATTTTTGTTATGATTCAAACTAATTATGAAATTTCAAATTCCATTATTAGTAGTTTTAGATTAATTTAAAAAAACTGCTTCAATAAGATTTACAAAATACATAAATACACAATAAAATACATCATGGCTTACTTAATATGTTTTCAATCATGACTGCAGGTTTTGGTCGGATTGTGGAGATGCTGGCAACTATAGAGAAGTCACTTGCAACACTTGAGACCAACGACATTTGTCTACTTTTTCCCAAAATATGTTCTTTTTATTTAATTTTGCAATTCCCACGCTTCCCTTGCATATTTCATAAACCAAATTATGAAAAAAAACCCTCTAATCCCTTACGGCGTCCAAATTGCGCATCATCCGTCAAGCGATTGCTTAGTGTGTTTTTTTCATTTTTCAAAGTATATTTACTCCTTGCAAAATGATATACACGAAAAGAGTTAACCGAGTGACTACATCAATTTTGTCAAGGTTTGTTGTAACAAACGTGTTTCATCTAAACTTTTTTTGTGTGGCTATTATATATCTTGATTATATAATGCTAGAATTTTGTTGTTCCTTTTCTCTAGAATATTATAGTGTATAAGAGTTTGTCATTTTCTTATGTATATTTGAAAGGTTTTTATTCATTAATATGTGACATCAAATGCAATCGAATAAAAAGGTCATGGTTGCAGCTAGAGTACCTACCGCAAAGGCTTGTGGCATGTGGAGAAGGGACGTGGGCATAGTTTTTTGAGTTTTCCAATCATTGGTGGTTATTAGGAAAAAGAAGAGGACCTTCAGAAGATAAAGTCTTTGAAGTAACCCTTTCAAAAAAACTCAATAAACATTCTCTCTAACTAATTGCATCATTTTTTGGCCGTAATTGTGGAACCTTGGACTATCTCAAACTTTTTTAATGGATAGGAATCGTCAGTGAAAACCTCATAGGACTCTGATGGGTACATGTTGCAAAGATCTATTCATTCTATGACAGTGCGAGTGGCATGTGTAAGGGATCATCTTTGACAGTCTAAGGTGGTACATATTCAAATTGTGAAACATCATACCTTTGAACCGAGTCATTGGTTGTTTTATCAAACCTTTGGACTAGAGAGGGCCTAATTTTCAACTATAATGATGTTTATAGAGTAAAGAACATGTGAAATTGTCTATGTTCTTTAATAAAAGTATATTAATTTTAGGACAATACAAAACTTTTTATCATTGAAATTAAGCACATTGGAGTCTAACAACTGAAAACTTAAGAGCCTTTGGATTAGTTTTTTAAAAAGTGAAGAATTGTATGGGATTTTGAAATCTTGAAAGTTGTATTTGGTAAGAAAGAATGAAGTTGCCACATATTTGTGGATTGGTTTAAAAATATCATTACTGCTTCTTGAGAATTCACAATATTTGGCTTTTTTTATGGCCATGGATTCATTGTCCCCTGAGTAAAGATTGCAGCGAATGAGTTAAATGAGTTACACACAAGTAACAATGCAAACTAACATAAATTACTGGAACTTCATTCAAAGCTGAGAAGAGATAGATTTCTAGGTGCAAGATAGGGTAACATGACAGGGTAACATCACACACGTCTCAAAAGAAGATGGGTAAATATTTTAGCAAATGAATCACACACGAGTAAAATTTTAAACTCGGCTCAGATCAAAGAGAAACTAATGCATATGTCAACATGTGAATTCAAGACAAAAAGGTAAGATTTCCTTTGTATAATTACAAATTCAAAGAAATCACACCGAAAACTAAAAAAATATGATACAACCATTGTGGAAAAGATCTACCAACTCGGTTTTCCATTGAGACATCAAACTGAATATCAAATCTTATGTGGGAGCCATGTGGCGACAACTGTGAAGGTTTTCAAAGACAAGTTGAGAGCAGATTATTAATTGACTAGACATTTATAAACATTTTTAACAGGTAATGGGATAATCACTTAGTTCTCACTATCCACTCCATGATGGTTTAAATCCTTGGACTAATTAAATTCTAGCACATTTATCCCTCCATCAGATTAATGGCCTGAATAAAAATCGGTCATTTTCCTGCATCTGCCAGTAAAGCATCAGCATTATGAGATACTATTTACAACCAAAAACAAAACATACATAGCAGCAGAAGGTTTGAGCATTATTCTATGTTAATCACAATGTCACTTCAACTAACCTCAAACTACCTGCGTCCTTTTTAATTTATTTATATATTTTGAATAATTGCACTAACCCACTTGCATATGGATTTGACTACTAAATACTAAATAGCTAGTGATTCTTCATCAACACACTAGGAAAAAATCTGAACCTGAGATATGATATGTACTCCCTTAAACCATAGTAGAGGCCCTAATACTACTAAGGAGAGAAAGGTAAGCCGAAGAAATGGAGAAAGACATCGAGATTGACATCCTGGAGAAATTCTAAAACTCTTGTGTTGCGAATCGACCATCTGAATTTCTCAAAATTCCTTAAGATCTGGACAAGATAGAGGAAACATAATTTGAATAAAATAGTCATATGTTGATGCCATACACTGGGAAGACTAGGATACCAATAAATGAATCATGTATTTGTTAGGGATATGAAAACGGAGGCATCAATAGCAGCAGAGTGAAACGAAAACGAAAAAGAAATCAGCACGGAGGATCATGGCTAGCTTTAACCAAGGTTTATTTCATTGAAAACGAGCTTGAAATGTGGTTTTCAGGTCCATTTCTAGAACATTACTTGAAGAAAAGAACAAGTTTTAAGGAATTTGGGAAAGGTGTCTTTGAAAGATTGTGGGTAAAGTTGGAAGAAAGCTTTGCTGAGAATTAATATGAGGGTAAACGTTTTGAGTTATGAAAGTAGAGAACTGACTTAGTGATTGAGTGCTGGATAGAAAAGAAATGAAGGACAATGCGGTACCTAAAGTCAGGTTTAAGATTAAACGGAAACAAAATGTAGAATGCGTAACTTAGTTTTATAGAAAGCTATTACCATTCTTGGAAAAAATATAATACAGGAATAGAATGCAGGGACAAATGTAAAAGTATGTCAATTCATCTATATTAAACAAAAGACTTTGAGAAGTATAAACATAAACATATAGTTATTGTCGTAATTGGAAACTATTTTTGAAAAAATGAGGCTTGTCTTGCACCCCACAGGTAGTGCAAATGTAGAACTCTATTGTTTGTAATAAACTATGACTATAGACAAGGTACAAAATAATAACCGTGAACTCGTGGAGGTTGTCGTATTTGTATAGTCATATGCTTAATGTTTAATGTGTTTAATTGTTCTATCTTCTCATTATACCTAGCAGGTATGTGTAAAACTAACAAGTGTAAAATTGTATCAATGTCGATCAACAACTCTGGCCCGTTGGGCTATGGGACCAATGGATCATAACTAAATGTTTTCTCTTTTTGTGGACCTTTGATGGTCATGCGAATGAATTGAATTGATTTTGATAAAGAAAACCAATTATCAAAGGAAATTTAATCTATGTTTTTGGTATTTTCACATTATATCGGAACAAAACAATGGAAGCAAACAAAACTAGCAAAAGTAATTATTATTTTTTCTTTTTGGGATTTTAAACAATGCTTCTAACCTAATAAAAAAAATTAAATACAATTAATCACCATTTTGTAGCTAATTACTTGTGCAAGTATGCGAATCTAGATCTAAAACAACTGAACTAATATAATCAAAACCCTTTAAACCCTACCTCAAAGGTAGAGAAGAAATCACAACTCTAGAAGAGCTATTGTTCCCCATTGTTTCCTCGGTAAGTTCAAAGAGCAAGCTTTCTAGTGATTTTCTCTATTTGTAATTTCTTGATTAACTCGAAATGAACAATATTTCTACTCTATTTGATATTTATTTGAAATGAATAACTTTCGGAATTGATAACTTGAACAAATGAAGAAAACAAACAAGGAACTCCAACTTCGATAAGAAAGATCTTTGGAAAATATGGTTGTATCTATACTAGTCCCCTCGGTTTATCCCTTTCTTTCTCGTGTGTTCATATGATTCCAAGGAATTGGGAATGTGAAGGAAGCAGCAGGAGGAGGCCCTTGAGAAATTACAACTTGAAGGAAGTTTGGTTGCAATGCAAGTGGAAGAGGGATAACACAAGTGAACCGAGCTTGGCTATGTAATTTCCAAAGTGATTGTGGCAGCAATACTATGCAAGATACATAAAATTCTCAAGAATTTTCTTGAATACAAGCATTGATTATATAGGAATTGATCGGGATGCGCCTTCAAACACAAGGCAACTTTGGAGTGTCAAATCATGGGTGAAGAGGTAGTTCAAACTAATTAAATCTATTTAAAAATAGAAGAGGGAAGGAATACCATGCAATAAAGACTATTTTTAGGAATTTTGGTTCAAAAACGCGCCTAGAAGTCAAGTTAAGTTAAATTAGGCATGTTGAAATCACACATGAAGAGGTCCGGAAAATCCCACAAATCTTCCACCCAGGAAGGGCAACAATCCTAACACTAAAGGTGAAAAAATACACGAGAATGAAGTGGGAAGCTGGAAGAAAACTTGGAAAATCTAAGGATGTCTAGGCTACATATATGTACTATGAATGGGTTTAGGAACTCGAACATCTTGTAAAAGGACATGAATCATCATTGGCGAATTTTGTAACTATTCTCCAATAATGAAGAACATGGAATTTTGGGTGCATACATAATTCCCCCTTAGACAAGTGTCTTGGCCATGAAAATGCATAAAACGTGAGAGTCCAAGTATGGCGTTCCCAAAATGAGGAGTTATAAGCTACATTTGATGTGCCCATGTGTTGGAATGTCATCATCCAAACTCCCACTACCTATAAAATGATAAAGAAGACTCGAGTGCGAGATAGATAAAATATCGAAAAGTAAACACTAAATTAAAATGACCATCGAGGAATTACCATTTTCATGGGGATATGGAAATATACCTTCGCCAGCCGCTTCAACCTCGCGAACATATGCACTCAAAATGAAGTTATAACAATATATATATATATATAGATAGATATATATATATATATATATATATATATATATAGATATATATATATATATATAGATAGATAGATATATAGATAGATATATAGATATATATATATATATATATATATATATATATATATATATATAAACTCATTTCCAAATTCATTTGCGCATATCGACTTGGTGATTTTTGAGCTCTAGGCCCACGATGACCATTTTCATCAAAAGAATAGTCAAAACGTTTGTTTCGAGATCATGAACATGCCTCCGCGAGCAAGAGATCGACTAACGTGGTCTAAGGTTAATTTTCCTCTCTTGTATGTTTTTAAACCTAAAATGTCAAAACATTTTCCTAAGGGGGATCATTTTTGAAATTTATTGTTTTAAAAGAGTCTCTAGGGGGGCCTCAAGGTAGTATTTTATTTTGTTAAAAACGGTCTATTTTTTCATTTTTGAACAATTTTAGGTAACAAAGTCGTACGGTGAATTTGTTTGGGATCTGCGCCTTAAGCAGAGTGGCGGTCACAAAACCTTCACTCTGCAAGGTGACACTCTTGAAACCGCCACCCTGTAACAGGTGGAGGTTCTGAACAGAATGACCAAAACTCATGCTAACTTGATTTTTTTTTGAATTTTGAATTTTTTTATGTTTTTGATGATCTTGTTTCTTGAAATATGTCATTAACTTTCTCTTTTCCTTTGTTTTTATGGATATATCCGTTAGAGTAGCGAGAGGGAGTGCGACGGCTCCAAACGATATTAGATCACTGACTCAGTGGTGATACCGATACTCTTAAGTGAGAAAGCATATGGAGGATTGGACAGATGCCCCATGTTACTCATGCCAGTCACATACTATGTGACTTGTTCTCTTATTGGGATACAGATCGAAATACCTTCTATTTTCTGGGTGGTAGGGGTGAGTGGACGATCACCCTAGAGGATGTGTACCATATTCTTGGGGTTCTGATACTAGGAAGAGGGTTGAATTTTGAGATAGTAGGATCCAGAGCCACGATGACTTTATGGGCCACTTATATGAGGGATGCCTCCATTTCCTTTGGTTTGAAGAAGGGGATAAAGGTTTGATCCTTTACTACTGCTCCCATCCCTACTATACACAAGGTCATCATGGGTATCTTGGCCTTATGGTTCATCGGGGACAAGGAACATGATACACTACTTTATTTTTGGGCTCCCATCATTACATGGCGAGGCACAAAAATGTATCTACGCGTGGGGAGAAGATATACTTAACCATACTTATCATTACCTCGTATTGGATTGTCGGAGTTACGGGGGTAGTCTTTGAGCCACCCCACATTGGTTATCAGTTGGGTGTATGAGAGGATCATCCCCTATGGGAGGGGAGTTCCATTATAGGACCCAGGGGCTATCAGGTCCACTAGATGGATGGTGATGATAGTCCTCAAAGTTCCACACCGGCCAGTGGCTTCCTTGACCACAACAGATATGGTGGCCACTCCATACCAGACATGGTAGGATTGTGGGGACATGATGAGACTATAGTGGTGGCTTGTTCCACTAGTGGTCGATTAGTTGATAGGACAGGGAAGCTTAAAACTCACCCATTTGGTCACATTCCTCAAAGATTTCAACCTTCCTTACATTTATATACTTCCCCAGGGCACTTTGTGTATAGGATCAGTAAGGAGGCCCAAAAGGGGCCTCA
The DNA here is from genome assembly GCA_018340775.1 of Taxus wallichiana var. yunnanensis. Taxonomy (NCBI): domain Eukaryota; kingdom Viridiplantae; phylum Streptophyta; class Pinopsida; order Cupressales; family Taxaceae; genus Taxus; species Taxus wallichiana. Next base: position 372,938,341 of record CM031234.1, on the reverse strand, counting down.
TAGAGATCCAGTTAGACAACGTTGGTTCTCGGGATTACATATCATAGTTAGGAAAGTTTTTCATTCCCGATGGGAAGTCAAAAGCCACTCCTACACCCTTACTCTAGATTAAGGATGCACCTGCTCATAGTGGAGAGGATGACGAGTACATATATGTGGACTCGACTCTAAGGAGTATATCGGGGATGAGACCTAAGAGGATACTTTGGAATAGAGGAGAGTGACAAAGAGGAGAATGGTGATGAGGGGTTGGGTGGTGAGGCTAGTGGGGTAGCTCACATGGAGGAGAGATTGATCCCGAGTGGCATGAGACTCGGGATGTTTTGAGAGAAGAACAAGAGGAGGCGACCATAGAGGAGGATACACTTATCTTTGAGGGACCACTTCCTCATGATGAAGAGGGGGATGATGAGTCCGTGATGGGACAACATCTTGCTTCTTTGTTTTGGGAGGCCCCGTAGCCATCAACAGCACCAACATTAACCAATGACCTTATATGGATGCTTGGAGATCCGAGTATGTTGATCCTCTTCTCTTGACCTTGTTAGTCAAAAATGTTAGTTGGTATTTCTTTTTGTTTTATTTTTGTAACTTTCTAACTCACTGTTTCTTCTTTGTTTCACGCTTGCAATGACTATACAGGGAGTGGTGAGAGATTACTAAATAGGTGTGCGTGGACACCTTGTTGATCCCTTTAAGGAAGACCCGAGATGAGTTGACTGAGGACACAAGATAGCCACTTGCCATTGATAGACACACTGATGTGTTTGTGCCCATCTAGAGGGCAACAGAGGTTATGAATTCTCTCCATACTCAATTGATTGCATATGAGACAACTGAGCATTTGATGAGGCGAAGTCTCTCTCATAGTGAGACCACAACCAATGGCCACCACCACAAGAACTCCCACCATTTAGTGCATTCTCATCGTCATAGCCATAGTAGGAGTCCTGGACGCATCCATGCACCATCTCAGGGATCCCATAGGGATTGATAGGTCATTGGGAATTTTATTTCTTGGTTGTGATTTTGTCAGCCATTTAGTTTTTTTTTTGTATATTTTAGGATAATTTTCAAGAGTTTTGACCATGTTTAGTGCGTGATGGCATTGTATACAATCTTGATTTATTATTATATATATAGACTCTTATTTTTTGTTTTTTAATTCATTGTATCTGATTCGACTTCCTCTTGGATCACCTTACTTGTGTACTCTAGATGTTTAGAAATTCCATTTTCATATGCTTTTCATAATATATGCAAGTGGATATGAATGCTAAGAGAATGATTTCTCTCTTTGTTTTTGTGTCTTGCAATGCTGATATATGATAATGCAATCACATTAGAATGTTGAACTTTTGTTTCTCTAAGCAAATTTTGATACTTCGTATTGTTTTGGAAAAATGTGGTGAAAGAGTGATATGATAAGTGAATGAACCTTTCTCACTCCTAAAGCCATGTAACCGGTAAGATGTGAGGGCTCAACACCAAGATCTAGAAGGGGAAATAGTTATTAAACATTTTGAATGGTAAAGATGAGAGAAAGACAAGAATTTTGCAAAACCAAATTGAGACACTACAACCTTATTCTACTCATGTTTGCTTAATATTTTAAAATGATAATTTATTTTCAATTTATCTAGACTTATATCTCTAGATGGCTACTTGGTTGAAAAATTTGGTTTTGAGGTTTTGCACTCTTATGGAATCATAACATCTAGCTTAGTTTGTTATGATTTATGATTTCACAACATTTGAATGAACTATTTCTAACTTTCAAATTTGTCAAAGATACCCCCTACACTTGCCCCATGCTACTAGTAGGAATTATGGGCTCATCACCATGGAAAATGAATACGCGAGTAAGGGTACTTCTCTCCTTTCTAATTCCTACATACTAGCAAGAGATGCAAGCTCAACAACGAAGGTTGGTAGGGTAAAGAAATATGTAAAATAATTTTTTTTTTTGGTGGATTTGCATTTACCTTATTTATCCAGAAAATTGTTTATAATTTTCTTATATCCAAAGAGATGTATATGGGATAGATGCGACACCATGAAGCTTCTAGAAGAGACCGTAGGAAAATAAACCAAATCTACAAGAAACTATGAGTAGAACCAAGTATGCGTGCCTTGGTATAGTTACTATCAAAGATTGGTCTATCTTGCTTGAATGGATGAAGTGATTTGGAAACAATTGATGATACCATAAGGATTTGAAGAGATTATATTGGAATGCTTTCATAATTTTTTATTTATTGCTATAAGAATAAGTCCCTTGATCAAAAATTTCATGAAATAAATAGGAAAATGAAAATGCTATGCGGATGCATAATCTACATGTGGAAATGTTAATATATCATGTATATTATCTCTTTAGGTGAAGATATTTTACATATTCACTAAACTCCTCACCCTCTAGTATACACAAGAGAAAGAACCCATTTTTATAGACTTATATTAATCGATGTGGACCCAATCACTTGCACCCGAATTTCCTTCCTTTGTCAGTCTTTTTGTCTATTCAAATGTCAAGTATTAAAACCAAATCTCCCTCATATATTTCAAGCTCATAGACTATCTTGTTATATAGCTGATCCATTCGGTCAGCGTAAACATTATGCCATTGTTGAACGTTGAGCCTAGCTTTATCAAGGCTTTCTAATTGAGAGAATTACACCTCTCGATAGCATTCTTCACCCAAAATTTCCTACAATGAGATACAGAGACTAAATATTTCGACTTCAAGCGTAAAACCACTTTTGAACCAAATGCCAAAGAAAAGGGGTTTCCCTCATCGACATTCCGTGACACGGTGGTAAGTGGCATGAATTCTACCCACTTAGTTAAGAATTCTTTGGCCATGATTATGAAGTTATGACCATCTTTTAATGAGGGAGAGAACATTCCTATCAAATGAAGGCCCCACATTGAAAATGGCCATGGTGTTGTAATTGGCTATAGTGCATGTGCCGATATGTGAATCTCATGGAATAAATCTTGACATTTATGGAATTTGTGCATAAAATCTTACGCATCATGTTCTAACGTGGGCCAAAATTATCCCATCTGATGTATCTTCCGAGAAGTGGTGTGGCCACTAAAGTGACCTCCACATACTCCATTATGTGATTCATAAAGAATCTTCTCGGATTCTTCTTTGTCAACACATCTTAACAACATTCCATCAAAGGCTCTATGATAGAGCACCTATTCCAAGATAATGTACTTAGCGGTTATAACACGTAACCATCTTCTTTGTTGTGATGTCACCCCTTCTAGATATGTATGATCCAATATGAAATTAATAATGTCAGTGTACCATGGGCACACAAAAATGGGAGGATTGGTTTCAAAAAAATACACACATTCATCGGGAAGTCTAGATTTACTAGATTGCCTCCATCTAATGGGTTGTTAGCAAACTAGTCCATAATAATTTTTCCTTTGACATATTTTTTGAATAATTTTTTTAACTCAAACTCACCCATCAGAGTTATGATGCGTCTAACTTTCTTAGATAATGACCCTTGTGTGAGAAATGTATGCAGATGATCTGATTTAACAATGACCCTTTCTTCTTGATTTAACATATAATATCTCAAGTGCTTTGTTATGAAGACTATGGAAAGGCATTCATTTTCTTCCTATGTGTAACACATCTCATAGTCAAGAAATGTTTGACTAATAAAATAGACTACACATTCTCATTTATCATCATCCTCTTGAGCTAACATGTAGGCTAATGAGACATCTATAGCTCGTGAATATAAAATTAAGGGGAAATTTGACTTAGGCGGCATGAGTGTGGGAGGAGATAGTAAGAACCATTTGACAAAGTAAAATGCCTCATTGTACTCATCCAATCAATGCATAAATTACTTTTTGATAAATTGCTGATTGGGTGAATAACAAAGGTTAGGTAAGGGATAAACCAGAAGATTGCACTGAGTTTCCCAAGGAAAGATCTAATTCGAACTCGTCTAATAGTGGAGTCATATCTAGTATGACTCTAATTTTGTTAGGTCCACATCAATCCCTCATGAAGATATGATGTATCCCAACAACTTGCCTCCCGTTACACCGAATACACATTTTTCTAGATTTAACGTGACATCATATTCAATTAAGTGAGAAAGGATGATACGAAGCACCTCAGGGTGATCACAACATTTTCTGGCCTTAGCCAAAAGATCATCCACGTAGGATTCCACAATCTTATGGATAAGATCATGAAATATATAAGTCATCTCTCGTTGGTATGTGGCACCAACGTTCTTAAGTCCGAATGACATGACATCATAACAATATGTTCCCCAAGGAGTGATAAATGTAGTTTTGATCTCATCCTCCTTAGAGATTTTGATGTGGTTATATCTAGAAAACCCATCCATGAGAGACAAAAAATCATAACCAGCTTCTCGTTAATAATAACATCACCGGATGGTGATGGGAAATCATCTTTAGGACAAGCATTTTAATATCCCGAAAGACTATGTAAATTTGGTTTTTTTCATTCTTTTTTAGAATGGGGACGATATTAGATACCCATTGTGAATATTCGAATAGCTTGTTGAACCCCACCTATAGGAGTTTCATCATTTCTTCTTGCACAATGAGGGCCACCTTTGGCTTCATGGGTCTCAACTTCATTTAACTGGTGTAGCATCTTTCTTAGTGATGAGGTTATGAATTGTAATGTGTGGTGCAATTCTAGTCATTTCCTTGTATCTAAATGCAAACTATTTTTCATGCTCCCGAATGATTTGGTTGTGTATTTACATATCCTCTTGAGTTAGAGAGGATCCCAACTTCAAGATGTTTTGTTTCTCCTCTATTCCGATGTTTATATCAATTGTTCCTTTGATTAAGGAGGCATTAGCCTCTTCAAACTCAAGAGGTAGCTCTAAGTCTTCTTCCTCTTCTACTTCATAGACCTCAAGACCTTCCATAGAGGAAGGGTCTATCATGGAATCTCCAAAGTAAGAGGAAGAGTGTGGGATGAGAGAAAAGTCGATCTTATGATGAGCGGGATGCAAGTCTATGTAGGAATTCAAATACCCTAGGATTGCTTCATCATTTTCAGTGTAATCTAAGGTGATAAAATCATTATCATCTTTTACATAAGTCGAATCGGGGTTGTAGTTATCTTGAGAACCAAAGGTTCGGCACGAATCGAAACCATAAAGCTAGTGTCTTATAACTTGCTGCTTGGGGTAAAACGAGAAGAAAAAGTTCCTATAGAGTGAGAAAGGAGGTTTTTATATTTCGGTATAGCTTCAATTATAATGAAATCAAAACCTTTACTTAACTCCCTGGACAATAGTCTTGTAGTGCTTTGCAGATGTTTGGCCCTAATATCGTATACTTCAGATACCTGATTTGCAACTAGTTGTGAATCACCTAACACCCTAATATTAAGAGCACCCATCCTTTTGGCTACAATGAGACCAAGAAGGAGAGCCTCATATTCTGCTCCGTTGTTAGTGCATTTGAAATTCAATTTAAAGGCGAATGGCATGACCATTCCATGAGGTTTGGTAAGTATTGCACCTACCCAACCACCAAAACGGTACTTTTCTCCATCGTAATTCAAAATGCAATAGTCATTTGTGAAGATTGAAGTTTCATTATTTGTTGTATTATTTTCACTTGCTTCCAATACCTCTACCATGCATATGTCATTAGTCGAGAGAGCCGAGTTCCGGGCATGTCCTATACCAATGGAATCAAATGGAATAAGAAGAGGTAGGTCATTCTCTAACAACTCGACTATCCTTAATGTCATTCCTTGTTGACACTTTCTCAACAATTACAGTTTCATCCTTTACTCGAAATAACTCCTTCAATCAAACCCGTAGTTTCTAGTTCCATTGTAGGAACCAAATTTTCTTCTGACGTTGAGCTTGTAGGTTTGTTTAACTAGTTTGTAGGAAGCTCAAAATCAGAATGAACCCCTAGCCTCTTCTTTATATTAGCTAGATGTATGTCGAAGGGTTTTGGGTCACCCCGTGCCACTAAGACCTTCTCTAAATGTAGGAAACTTAGTTCTTGAAAAAAGTGGAGGGAATCACTATCATGTGATGAATCCAAGGACGACCGAGGATCATATTATAGTTGGTTTCCCAATCTATAATATAAAACTCGGTTATAATCTGTCTTAGGTCTAAGGGTGACTGGAAACACTATAGTTCCAATTGACGTCGCTTTGAGGCTGTCATAGCCTCTCAACGTGTTTTGTGTTGAGGAGAAATTGGTCTCTTTATAACCTAAATTTTGAAGGAAAGAGAAGGGGACTATGTTGATCACTGTCCCATCATCAATCATCACACTTTTTACATAGTTATTGTACATCCAAACTTGTAAAAACAAGGTCGATCACCTCTACGAGGTATTTAAGAGTCCATGGGAATCTTGCTGATTTCAAATATGAATCCAATATATCTTTCAGATTCCCTAGAAGATAAATATCAAAGTCTACATGGTTTATGTGTGCTTCCGTAGGAGGGGTGACACTAATCTAATGTCCAAGACCTATTGCTTCTAATAAAGCGACTCTGTGAGAAGGGGAATTATTTAATAGATCCAAGAAGGAAATGTGAGAGAATGTTTTGGTTAGGTCATTGATCAAGTCATAAGATCCTACTGGTTTTCCTAGTGTTTCATGAATGTCATTTGATATAGTCGGGTAGATTGGGATAGGTTGCGAAGAATAGTCTTTGGTTCTAGTGGAAACGTTAATATGAGGTTTGGTGTCCAATTCTACCAATCCCACAATTTTTTTGTTGGCGACCATCCAAAGGAGGTGCCATCCGTGATTTTGACGAAATTCATGCTTCATGATCGTTGGTTCCTATTTCGATGCCTTTTTAAACCATTGAGATATATTATATCATCTTTTGGGTGTGTAGGAGAGGATTGCTAAAGATCCTAAGTGGTGTGTTCTATGGGGATATTGGTCCCATGTAAGTGTTCTGATTTGGTGCTATTGGGTTTGCCAAAAACATGTCAACAAATAATTGTCTTTGATCCTCTCGTAAAATGTTGTAAAAATTTATTGCAATTGCAATATGTTCTTGTGTCATGCATAGAGACCCTCTCAAACCCGTAATACAAATTGGGATTATAATCCTCGAGGTATTTAGTTTTTATTCTCACAGTGATCCAAATTTCGATCATTATTCAATTCCCGATTGTTATAATTAAAATTTGGGAACCCTTGCTCTTCCATTTGAAATTTGTTTGGATACCCACCTGGGTATTGACTAGGGCCTTGGGTCTGCACTTGTCTTGGTTGTTGACGATGTTGTTTTTTTTTGTTTCTATTGAGGATGATTGAAATAAACAACATTAATTGAAGGTGAGAAGTTATTATTTCTTTGATTATTTTCATTTTTGTTGTTGTTGTTTGTAGTGTTTGTATCGGAGAGCTAACAACATTGGGTTTCTTCGGATGATCGGTAACACCATCGCTTTAACCTCTGCGATTCTTATTAATGACCTTTGGTCCTTTATTATTATTCACATTTTTGGAATAACCAAGGTTACTTTGGTTAGGAGTGAACAACTTCCCATTTTTTTTTGTAAGTCTTATGACCACCGTCTATGGCTTCTTGATCAATTCACGAGCACCCTCTAGCACCTCTTCGTAGATCCTTAGTGGGAAATTTTGGCCTTCTTCCTTTGTCTCTCAATTGAGGGAGTGGAGGAAAAAATCACAAAGCTCCATTTGATCCATGTTTAGAGTGCTTGCATAGAGGAATAAAGAACGTGTTGCCACCTTTGAATGAAGTGGGAAGTGGACTCATTGTGATCTTGTTTGATATAAAGAAATTATGTGAATCATGTCCTTAAAAGTTTTTTCATATCAAAATCCTTAATAAAATCTCATACGATTTTATTGAAGGAGTGTATTGAAGCCTCCGATATGCTTTTGTACTAATCGAGAGTGATACCTTCTAGTGTCTTAGGGAAAATCTTTGTAAGAATTGCATCCCATAGGAGTAGGTCTTGAATGGTCGTTACATAAGATTTGATGTGACAATTAGGATCTCTCTCCTTTTGAAATTTAGAAGATCGTGCAAGGGTCTTGGGAGCATGACCTTCATGTACAGAGAAGTCTAGAGGCTCCTTAATATATTTGTAATAGGTCCCCATTGTGTATGTTTTAACCATTAAAGATTCTTGTTAGGAGATGGAGGTTACATTGATTGCTAAAATGGTATAGTATATACATTTTTTTGGGGCATATGTCATCCCCATTGCCTAACCATATGGGTCTTGGTAAGTGTACATATCCCCTCGTGGTGATTTTGAATACATGTGTATGTAAGGGGGCTGATTATTTTGATATGAGTTAAAGGCACAAAGCTAGGGAACACTTTGTATTTCTAGATGGTATGGCGTTTGATAATGCACTTTTGATTGGTGACAATTTTGGATATCCATATGTGGCTTGGGGGGGCATACCCAAGGTGCCCATCCCAGTTAGCAAATCTCCAAGACTTGGAATGCCAAGTATAAACCAAAGGAGTCTGCAGGTAGGTATTTGTCCATAACTCTACGGATATTGGTAAAATCTTACTTGTACCATATATGAATTTTAGGCATTTTGGGAAATCTCTAACTCTTTAAATTTGTCCACTAACACCGTGATGATGTTACCTATTAATGGGGTGGTATTTTTCTTCAGTGCTTGTTGTTGAAATTTTAGAGGTTGTTGAGGAGAGTGGTATCCTGCTATGAATTTTTCATTGTTGTGCCAACTCTCATTGGAAATGTTTTCCATTGTTGTAGGGGTAGTGTTATTGTTTTGGAGCAAGACATTAGCATGTCCTCAGTAACTGTCAAAATCCCACTTTATATTCTAGAACATTGTTTAGTTCGGCATATCATGTTAAATAATCCTCATCTAGAGGTGTGAGTTGGTCTCGACTACATGCTAATGGTTTTCGAACAAAACATAAGGAGATGAACTTACCTCCCTAGTGAAATTCTTGTTGTTAGAACTTGAATACTTAGGAGGATGCTTTTGTTTTATTTTTTCAAGCTCCTCAATACATATGGAGGAAAAAACATTGGCTCCCTCGGAAGAGGATTTTGAGCCCGAGTGGTTGAATGGATATCTTCCCATGTAGAGAGTAAAGGTGATTTTTTTGGTCTACCTATTTTATATTTGTACATAACGAAATGCAAGAGGGTTGATCAGTACTCATCGTATCCCGACATATTTGGGGGTGCAAAAATACGCTGTGAATAATGGGAGAGAGGAAGATGAATGGAGAAAGTGGAAATGTTTAGAGACTATCTCTTCACATTGGGTTCACCAATTTGTACAAAAGAAAATCAACATGTGAAATTCTTCACACGTGACTTCCCGAGGTCGTGTCAAGACAACTATTGTAGAATGAAAATGGATGTGAGTGTGGTAGTGGTGAAAAAGCTAACGATGCAACCTTATGTCTTCAACGCGCAATATCAAGATTTGTGAGTCCAAGGCACATAAATCTATCCTAAGATGAAGTGGTGTAATGGATTGATCGGATAGAATAGCTACACGAAGACTACGGTCGATATCGAGCTCTACCGAGATTTTATCTAGTGGTTGTGGAATGCACGTAAAGTGACTTGCGGATGCCTCATATATATTTCCAGACAAGGTCATTAAAATGAAGATGAGAGGTGTAATGGAGCCACATGGTTTATGGGAAGTTTTCCGATCTAGCCTAGAAATCCTTGTCTGTTCCGTAGCTATGTTACATATTGAAATTTATGCAATAATGTCGGTGGAGGTACTGATGATATAAATACTAGTGCACATAAACTATTGTCAATGTTTAATTGGTCGGCAAGCCCATTGGGGTGTGGGACTTGAGGATCACAACTGAACTCATGGAGGCTATGGTATTTGTATGTTCATATGCGTAATCAAGCCTTGTTGCTAGGAGAAGTCCAATAATAGTTGTATATATCTCCCTCCTTGGGTAAATATAGACAAACGCATAGGTTGGAGGCGCACAGACAGAAGATGTCGACATGGAAAAATTCACACCCTGGCGTAGGTTGGAGGCGCACAGTAGAAGATGTTGACATGGAAAAATTTGTGCCCTAGTGCAGGTTGGAGGCGCACAGCAGAAGATGTCGACATGGAAAAATTCGTGCCTAGCGTAGAGGCCGGAGGCGCATAACAAGATGTCAACATGGAAAAATTTGTGCCTTGGCGCAGGTTGGAGGCACACAACAGAAGATGTCGACATGAAATTTTCAGTGCCTATGGCACACATAAGAGTATGTTGACATGAGGATGGATGCGCCGAGGCGCATCTTCAGGAGGTGCAACATTTTGAGCGTTGACACCCCGATAGAAGGCAAACCCTGATGCAGATATTCAAATGGCCATAACTTTTCACAGGGAGCTCGATTCACGCAAGGTTGGACTTTTCGGAAAGCTTACAAGGTCCTCTACCCAAATAAAATTGGATATATTTAATTAGGTGAGAAAAATTTCTTCAAAAATGCAAAATACAATTCGCCATTTTTTGGGTTTGCTAGGGTTCTCACCTACCACCATAATGAGATGAATTAAATACAATCTGGAGGTGGTTGGGGTAGATTTGGAATTCCTCTCTCTTCCCTCTCTCATTCTTCCTATAAATTTTAAGGAGGGCTTCTTTCTAAAGGTTGGACATTCTTGTTTTTCCCCTCCCTTCTTCTCTTTGGCAAGTGAATTTGTGGAGTTCAAACCTCCCATCTAAAACTATAATGCAACTTTGCCTCTTGGCATTTTGTAGTGTATTGTATCAATCTTTGGAGAAAATAATGCATGTCATGGATGATTCTCAACCCTCTTTATGTTCATTTGCATCCTCCTGATCTTTCACTGCAAAATTTGTTATCTCATGCATGATCTTGCATTGCATTTTAATGTTTTGTGTTTATTGGCAAGACAGGTGTTCTTCATTCCTCCATGCATCACATTTGTTAGTTTAGGTTTTATTTTATGCATCTTCTTACCCTGTCTCCTTGGAAAGTTACTTCAGGTTTTGGAGTAAACCCTCTGCATTTTTACATGTGCATCTCGAACAGAGGAATAGGAACCGGCCTTCATCCGAGAGAGCTTTTCCGATTTCGCAAGAGTCCCACACTTGGGAAAAGATCCATGTTATGCAATCACACCGAGAATCTCAACCCATCGAGTTGCGGACATTTAGGGTCTTTGTGATTCACCGTCAACAATTGTAGGCTTGATTAGCTGTAATTTTTAATGTGTTGAATTGTTCTGTCTTCTCGTAATACCTAACGAGCATGTGTAAAACTAACAATGCGTAAACCCATATCAATGTCGATTAACAACTCTAGCCCATTGGGTTGTGGGATAAATGGATCACAACTGAACATTTTCTCTTATTGTGGATCTTTGATGGTCATGCAAAACGAATTGAATTGATTTTGATAAATAAAACTAAATATCAAAGGAAATTTTATCTATGTTTTTGGTATTTTCACATTATATCTGAACAAAACAATGGAAACAAACTAAACAAGAAAAAGAAAATATTTTTGATCTTTTCTCGGGATTTTAAACAATGCTTCTAACATAATAAATGAAATTAAATACAAGTAATCAGCCGGTTGTAGTTAATTACTTGTGAAATTATGTGAACCTAAATCTAAAACAACTAAAATAATTTAATCGAAACCCTTTAAACCCTACCTCATAGGTAAAGAACAACTCACAACTCTAGAAGAGCTATTGTTTCCCATTGCTTCCTTGGTAATGTCAAAGTGCAAGATTTCTAATTATTTGCTCTATTTGTAATTGCTTGAATAACTTAAATGAAAGATTTTACTACTCTATTTGATATGTATTTGAAATGAATAACTCAAAATTGATAACTTGAACAAATGAAGCAAACAAACAAATAATTCCAACTTGGATAAGCAAGAGCTTTGAAAAATCTGGTTGTATTTGTACTTGTCCCCTCAGTTTATCCCTTTCTTTCTCTATGTGTCCATATGAGTCCAAGGAATTGGGAATGTAAAGGCAGCAACAGGAGAAGGCACTTGAGCAATGACAACTTGAAGGTAGTATGGTTGTAATACAGGTGGAAGAGGGATAACACAAGTGAACAAAGCTTGGCTATGTAATTTCCAGTAGGATTGTGGCAACAATACTATGCAAGATACACAAAATTCTTAGGCATTTTCTTGAATACAAGCATTGATTATATAGGAATTGGTTGGGATGTGCCCTCGTATATAAGGCATCCTTGGGGTGCTAAATCATTGGGAAAAGAGGTAGTTAAAACTAATTAAATCTATTTAAAAATAGAAGAGGGAAAGAATACCAAGAAATAAAGAATTTTTTTAGAAAGTTTGGTTCACAAATGTGTGCTTCAAGTCAAGGCAAGTTAAGTCACGCATGCATGAAGAGTTATTGAAAAAGTGCGCAGACCATCACCCTACCAGGTGGCGGTTCCAAAACTGCCACCCGTGGTAGGGTGGTGGTCCTGACACTAAATGTCAAAAAAATGCATAGAATGAAGTAGGAAGATAGAAGAAAGCATGTAAAATCTAATCAAGAATGTATAGGATATAGATATGTACTACGAATGGGTTTATGAACTCCAACACCTTATGAAAGGACATGAATAATCATTGGGGACTTTTGTGACTGTTTTCCAACAATGTAGTAGATATAATTTTGAGTGCATGTAGGTACATCCCTATCCATTCAACTAAAACATAAACCCTTTGGCATAAGACCTTAAGCTAAGAAAATGGGGGTGGTTATATAAACGCTAAAGTAATCCATTGTTGAGTAACCTCGTGGATGAAATAGGAAGTACTTCGTACACCCACTTGACTAAATTTTACATCATGTGAGTTAGAGTCAAAGTTTTTCTTATCACGAATGTTATGATAATACAACTAAATGCACCGGTTGCTCATTGTATTAGAAGGGGGTAAAGTAAAGCCAAGATAAACCAATATTAGTCATTATGACTTTCTTGGAAAATTGAGCTCACATTAGACAAATTGTTGACACCTAGTTGAGTGATCTACTTAGGGAATCATTTTCGTTAAGGAGCCCATGTTGTTAGTCCATTATCATGTCTGGTCAAAACATCACGAAGTGATAACTTTCTTGGATTCAAAGACTTGTTTTTTAACATGGAAACGAATCCACTTAAGTTAGATCTAAGTCTGTCTCATCACAAAATTAAATAACGTATCACTTCTCTTCTTTTTTTTCTCACCTTTAGATGAGGTGAAACTCTACCCAAGTGCCACCGAGTTTTCTTTTCATCTTTGAATCTATACCTTTTCATTCTTGGTACCCATTTTAGATAAGAGAAAGCATCTTTCAAGAAATGTTTTTTTCCATTTACGCTCATCCATGTTTGTGACTGAGTTATTAAATGTCTAAAGTTTGAGGATGCGTTCTTATATCTTTGATAGCCACGTGATCTTGATTTTAGGATCATATCCATACCTAGGACTTCGTGTCATCACTATTTCACCTTTTATTTGTTAGTCTACTCACATTTTAGCCATACAATTGTGATACTTACATCTTGTTTTCATCTTTTGAGAACTTGATATAAGTTTCCTTATTGTATCGTTACGCTACTCGCATGACTAAAAACTTCTTGCTATAATTACATTTAGTTTCAGTCCCAACAACATCTAAGGTCATCGATAGTGTTACTACTGCATTATTTATATCACGATAGCATCATCTTGATACTAACACCTTGTTTTTTCCAAAGCTTGGTTAACATGTCGGGTAGTGTTGTTATGTTATTCGCATTTGCAACTTCCATTATCAAAAAATTAGATTTTGTCAACATTTGAACTAGTCATAGTATATCTCGTGGAGAGATCACATCAATACAACTTTGGTGCTTAGATCTTGTTGATATTTCAACTCGACCTAGGTATTGATAGGGTATTGTCACTATCTAATTTATGTGCCTATTGTTGAAATCACACCTTAAGGTATAAAGTGTTTTAAAATAGTTTGATCATTTGACTACCGTAACATTTGTGTGATTGTTCTTATTACAAATAGTATTTGTATAATTTTTTTGCTTACGATATCCTTTAAGATAGTGGGACTTTAAACAATTTCTATCTCATACACTTAGGTCTCGTATAACTAGAAACATTTAGAATAAAACCGAGCACAAACATAGACTAGGTGATGCCTAGAATCGGGAAAATGGCATCTAAACCATTTGAATGTGACTTAGAAGAAAATCCTTTTGCATCATACCCATTAAAGGAAAAAATTTATAACATCTCTTTTCGCAAGTCGAAGACACATAACCTTTGGTTGATCATAACGGAAAAGAATCTAATTCTTCTGAGTAACAACACAAGTTAGACCTAGTTCACTTTGACAATATCCTTTATTATAACAAATATCAAGTACTTGAAAGAGTTCTTGATTTAGGAGCTAAGCTTCGCGAAGAGCGTGAAGCAATGATTAAAACCATTAACCATGAAATAGAAGAGCAACCATGACCATCCCTCATAGACATGGATAACCCCTTTGATGCAGGGTATGCTTCCACTTTTGGAAAAAATCACAAAAATATTGCAAATGACCCATCAAAACCAACAAGTGATTCTGAAGACCTTACTTTAAGGCTTCACGCAAAGTAGAAATTGAACGTGAATGCAAGGACTCATCACCTCCTAGGTTTGACACATAAAATGATCCCTTAATTGAAGAAGATATCATCCAAAGATAGATATTGAAACTCATTCAAAAGCTAACAAACTTAGGCTCTTCGAGTAGGAATGTGCATAAAGATAAACTCAAAAATAAATTAGGTGAATTTCACATAGATCCATATGATGATGCAACTTTCAAGGTTGCTAAAGTGAATAGAATGATATCACCCACAAAGGAACAAATCATTCAATAGGAGTTGCAATCGATGAAGAATACACTTACTACTCTATAAGAGAGTAATGTAGGACACAATAGAAAATACTTATATAAAGAGTTATATCCTCACCTATTTGATAAGGATATGTTGTGATAACCATTTCCAAAATTGCGATATCCCCAAATTAGACAAATGTAAAAGTAAATTTTATCCTTGTAATCATGTCAAAGAGTTCTTCATGGATTGCTACGAATTCGCTTATAGTGATAACTTCTTGATATGGCTATTTCCTCGTAGCCTAGGAGAAGAGGCATTAGAATTTTCTTCGGTATACCTAAGTGATCGATCACGACATGGCCTCGCACTTATAGAAACATTTGTACGTCATTTATCTTTCAATATGGATAATGATATCACCATGAACGACCTTTGTAATGCTAAACAAAAACCCAATGAAACCTTCACAAGATTCTAGTAGTGATGGAGAGGATTGGAAAGTCATTTCCCTTGTGTCCTTTGAGAAAAATAGTTATTAAGAATATTCATCCCTAGTTTGAACCTGGAGATAGCATTTCTATCACAAATGTGCTATGGCTCTAACTTTGAAGAGGTTATAGAGAAAGGAAATCAGATTAAAAATATCTTATTGTGAAGGGGACACTCAAACCCATTACAAAGGACAAAAACAAAAAAATCCATTGATAAACCAAAATTCTTCAATAAAAACAAAAGTGTCATCGGCGATGGCATCATAGATTCCAAGAGAGTCCAAGCTATACAAATTGGTCCACTTGTATATATTTCACAAGGAATTCACACAAAGGCACCTACAAAATGTATGTTTACACCTCTAATTGAATCATTATGTACTATTCTTAAATAATTAGACGTTGTTAACATGGTGCGAGTACCCAACCATGACAATGCCATATCCAGAGGATGCACGTAACCCGCATTGGTTCAAATAACACGAGTACTGTGATTTCCATCGTGTCAAATGACAAACAATTGATAGATTCCTAAGATTGCAGCATTATATCTAGGACCTCATCAAAGAGGGTAAAATAATAGTAGATTCACTAGCTAACTGAGGAAAGGGTCCTAATGAGAAGATGAGTATATTCAAGGAACCCTTTCCTAACCATGGAGATAAAGAGAACAAGAAGTAAAATCATAGACAATCATCTAATGACTATAGAACTGCTGCCTATACTTACCTAGCAAATGATAAACCCTTTGAATCCCTTATAGGTTGTATCCATTCATCTAATGAACACGTAAAAAAATTAAAATATTAGAAAAAATTTGTGTTATAGGAATGCGACGTGATCATTTGGTAATATCATATCCCCTAGCCATCCCGCGGAAAGCCAAGATAGTTTGATAGAATAGTTGGATAAAAATCCATCTAGAATTTTGATCCTAGATCTTCTTAAGATCTCTACTTCCCATAAGAACATATTTTACAAAACCCTTCGAGCTCAAGAGTTTCCGCATAAGTAGATCACACACATTTGTAATAAATAGTCACACACTAATTATAACGATCATATAAATTTTTGATTACACGACAATACCACGTAATGAACCGAGAGAACAACTTGCCCTTTTATATAGAGGTTGTTGTTACTCGTCATTAAAATCAAGAGAGTGATTATGGATGGTGGATTTGGTCTAAATATTTTCACACTAAATCTCTTTAAGCAGCTAGGCCATTCAAACAAAGATCTAGGGTCTAAGACCATTACCATTACAACCTATGACGATGAAGAGCAAGAATCAACAGACATTATAGTGGTTCCAATTGAGGTAGGACCAACATGTCATGATATGACTTTCCATGTCCTTAATATGGATATTCCTTACAACATGCTTTTGGGGCACCCTTGGATCCATTCCATGTAGGCCATTCCCTCAACTTTCCACTAGTGTATAAAGTTTTACCATGGAGGACAAATAATCAGCATTGTAGGTGATCCAGATCCATTTACACATTGTAGAGCACTACACTATTTTTCACATGTAACATATGAATATCCTTCAAAGGTGGATATTGTTATTCCCTTGTAAACAAAGGCTATAAAAGAACATGTGGATCCAACTGTACTCACTCCTTGTAATCGTAATGTAGTGCCCACTCCTCTCCAACACTATTTAATTTGATGTTGTTACTGTTGATTTAATACTTAGAAATTTGAGTATTATATTTTGATCAGTAGATGATAAACTATGCAGATATTGAACTATTGACATTATGTGACTAATATGTTTTTTTATGATACTGATAGATGGAGATAGTAGATAGTTCGATAAATGTTGATTAGAATTCTTTACATTTTATAATGACACGTTATACTTTGGATGTTTTGAGTAGAATTATAATCTCATGGATGTTAGGATTAGATTTTTATATATTGATGGATAATAGAATTGCTAATGTCGAATAATTATTATTGATTTTATTTGTATATTGTAGAATGTTGTTAGTACGATCGAAAGGCCAAAGAGGTAATTTATTTGTGTTGCAGGACACTTTATCACATACATTGAAAGGGGATAGGAGACCAACCACAAAAGGATGTCGGGTGTTAAGAAAAGTGGCAAAAATTGATAACTTGTGTAATTTTGTTATAGTATTGTGTTTTTGCATGCCTAGTTTGGAGGTTTCCCATGGGGGTGACCTCACATGTGTGGCCATGGGGTGAATTGTGTTCTCTTTATTTAATTTTTGTATGTGCTTTATTTGTGTTTTATGTATTTAAAATTTGGAAATTTTGTCACTTTATTAGCATGTTGTAATGTGTCTTAATTAAGCTAAATCATTCTTATTTGGTTAACTAAATTTGGGATGTGACAAATAGTTAATAATGAGGTTAGGTGGTCCTTGTTGTAAGTGAAATTTATGTTGATTTGTGAGTGTTTTACTCCACCCCAACTTCAAAATTCGGATTTTGACTTGGGGGCCTTTTTGGAGGCTTGTGGGACAAGCAAAGCTTGTCCCATGCCTCTTAAATTTACCCAACAACCCTACCTATGGGTTGGGAAGCTTATTTTTGACTTTTTTATCCCTTTTTGAGTGTAAAAGAGAGAAAATAATTGCACTTTCTTCCTACCCCAATTTATTGTGTCCTTTGAAAGTATGGTGTGGAAGTTTGTGAGTCATGTGGGTTTGTCATAGTTCTTACATGTGCATTGATTGTCTTGGAATTGGATTGATGAATTGATTGTGGGGATGGAGTAATGATGAAGTGGCATACTACATGGAGCCACCTCATCATCCTCACATTCCATTTCTATTTATTGAAGATTTTTTTGGAATGGGAGGTTACTTGTTTATTTTTCTTCTTATGCACTTTTGGATTTGGAGCTTGTTGGAGTGATTTCAGAAATTTCTTGGTTTAAAATTGAAAGAGGCATGTGAAGTTTTCTTATATCTTTATAGAGAGGTAGGATCTCCGCTTTTGTTGTTTTTTTATTATTCTTGTTGATAAGAAATGTTGTGCTTTTTAAATTTTTAAAGTCTTGTGAATGTGCTTGTGTGTGGTTGGGTATTAGAGCTTAAGTTGGGTGTGGGAGAAGGGACTATGGGACCATTGGGGAGGGAAAAGGGAGTTTTCTAAAGGCATGCATTAGGTGGGAGAGTGAATGGGAGTTTCACCTATGGGGAGGAAAAGGAAATCATGGTTATTTGTTGCATACTTACAAGGGAGAGATAATGATTTTGTGTTGATTGTTTTGTGCACTTGGAGGCTTAGGGTTAAGCTCCAACTTTATTTGGGAGGAATAAAGAGGTGGTTTCTCATAAGACCTTGTTCCATTTGGTTTGATTTCAAACCTCTGTGTTGTTTTGAGATGGTTGCAAACTTGTTGAACATGTCTTCTTTGTTATGTTGAATATTTTGAAATGCATGTTGTATGTGGAAGCCATGTTGTTGTAAAGTTATAAAAGTTTCTCAAGACCCCTCATGGCTCTTTGGTTGGGCTCGGGGGCCATTAAGGGCATGACTTCTCCTCTTAATGGATTAAAGGTTGCGTGGAGAGAATTGCCTACTCTTGCTTCCTTTGTATTATGATCCTTCTTGTGAAAGTTTAAGAATGCAAGTTTTGGAGCTACCTTTGGGATGAAGACATACATATTGGAGACTTCTCTTTGGCCTTGTCAAAATCCTTCATATTGTAATTTGTTCATGTAGCTATTCCCACTTTGAGTGGAAGAATGTAAAAAATGGTATGCTTAATAGAAAGCTTGTGCATTCATTTATGTAAATTTTGAAAGTATTGTAGTGAAAGGAACAAAGTTGAGTTGTATGTTAGTTGAAATGGAACTTCTCTCCACTTGTGTGTTTTTCCAAATTGCAAGATAGATACATTTGTAAAAAGAAGGGTGTGATTGAAGGAAAGTCTTGCATGCTTATTTGTTCCAAATCATTATTCAATTTAGTTGAATGGAGAATGAACCTTGTTGTATGCTTGTGGAAAGAAGTACTCAACTTGTAAACAAAAGAAAGAGAATATATACCCTTCTTTTATTGTATGGAAGACATAATGAAGTATTTAAATTGTAATTGCATTCTATTCATGATGAAATAAGAAAGTAGTGTGTTGACCTCCTTTTTGAATGAGTGATAATCTTCCTTTTTTTTAAGTGTATCTAGTTGTGTAAGAAATCTTAACAATCTCCCAATCTTAGTCTTAGATAAAATTAAACAAAAAGAATTCATATAATGATGCAAGTAAATAAATAATCATATAACCATCCATACTTATATGTAAACTATGACTAAATCAATTTTATAGGAATGCCCTACAAATTTATTTATATATATAAAATTAAATGACGTTTAAATTTAGCAAAAATAAAAGTTTAAATAAATTTGAATATTTTTATATTAATAATATATTAATATTACTACAATTTAATAATAGTAATGAAAATCAATATATATATATATATATATATATATATATATATATATATATATATATATATATATATAACATTGTTATTATTATTAATATTAAAACATTTATTAATACTTATATTAATAAAACATTTTAGTAACTAAAGTTTATAAAAAAACAAGTTAATACGGTTATATTTTTTTTTTTTTTTTTGTTTTAATTAAAAGGGGGAAGGGGAGGGTCACCAACTCACCTCCCATACAATTGAAATATGGGATGGGGGTGGTGTCGGTGACCCTCCCCCAAAACATTATTACATCGATCTTCCTTCACTTTGGCCCTATCACTATAATACGGCTTGCATAAAATTTTGGCCGTGGCCACAAACTTTTATCAAACTATATATATATATATATATATATATAAATAAATTTATTTTGCATTTTATTAATTAAGAAATTTCCATATATATAAACACACACACACACACACACACATATATATATGGAGATATATATATCTATTATAAATGTAGTTAAATTAAAAATAAAAAGTGTGTATATTACAAAAATTAAAAACTAGATCTATTGGGAAAATGCCATATACCCAAATGGGTATTTACATGGAAACAAATTTACAACAAAAATGGAACTTTATAAGGTAGAATAAAAATACAAATAAAATAAAAATAAATAAAAATAAAAAATAGATTTGGGTTGTGTGTATCCATCCCCAAGCTCTATCCTCCTCTTCCATGGCTTCCTTCTCTTCCTCCTTCCTTAACTTGCAAATTTTTTTGAAGAAATGAGTAAATGGAATGAATAAAAGACCCATAGAGATAATTAGGGTTGTTTTGGAATTTCTTCATCCAATGGCCTAGATTGGTTTCATCCAATGGCCAAGATTCTTCCCTACAAATGTTAGGTGGGAGTTAGGTGAGGTCATCATTTGAACACATGGGTCAAGTTTGAATGGGGCCACTTGAGTGGTGTAGGAGTTAAATTGTTTTATTTTCCTTTTGATTAATTGTTGTCTTGTAATAAAAGCCATGACCCTTATAATAAATTAAGTCAAATTACTCCTTAGTAATTAGGTAATGTTTATTATGAGAATTTAATTTAATTGCTTTTAGTCTATGGGAGGGTGATTTAGGCTATCCCTAAAATAATAAATTATTAAAGGACTTGAGGAACCACATTGTTAAATTAATTAAGGATTACATGAATGAAGTTTTAAACCTAACTAAAGATAAAATATTATTATTTAATTAATTTTTGTGATCATCGTTTGCTAACCAAAGAATAGCTAAACATTGATTTCGTCCTTTAACAAAAAACATATTCCATAATTTTTCTAATGTAACATTTGTTTCATTTGAGGTTTTGTGGGGCTAAATCATGGGCATTACACGAACTTCCAATCATTGGTTAATCCCTTCACATCATCGAAGCAACGTTTGCAAAGTATTGTCTAGATGATCTATTCACTCTGATATGCGTTATTAATATCGACCTTCGGTTTCGCGAAGGACACGTGGTAAACTATAATTCTAATTCAAAAGCACTAGAGATAGATTTCCTAAACCATTGGAAAAGTTTATTCATAGTACTTGAAGGTACCATGGCATCATGTCATCAAGCTCCATAGTATATTAAGGGAAATCGCATGATGTATGTCATGGGCTATAATGGATTTAGATGTGGCATCGACACACTATGAAGACTAGAACCCATTCTTATTTATCACTTCAAGTCAAACAAACATGGCCTTGGGATCAGGCCTCATGATGATCCATCGTTCGAGGTAGATGCCACTTCTTCAGAACATGAGGATGGATCATCTCATTTAGATAGTGATGCATATTCCCAATGTAGCCAATACGAGGATCTTGCCTCTACTAACATATTCCCTAATTCAGTTGTTTTTACATTTTCTAAATATGATACCCCATCCAATCACCAAATAAACCTAGTATATCCTGAAATTATAGATTGGGATCAACAACTTGATGCACCAACCAATTTCTTTGAAAATGATAAGGCATTTATAGAATTCATAGGATTTAGGGATTCTATTCCGAATGAGCATCATAAGAAAGGTTTTTATGTCAAAATCGATGATTGCGCATACTTTGGATAAAAGGAAGAGATGTGTGGACATTTGAATAAAAAGGTTGTAAGAAAGGGCATGAGTTCTTCAAACAAGCCTTGTGGGAAAACAAGCGCAAGTCTCCTAGTGAAAAACTCTTTGAGGCACTGATAGATAAACAAAATGAAGAAATCATAGACAAAGTGGAGTATCCTTATAAATATGATCTCACACCACCTATGGAGGTTGATCTTACTCTTCCCCCTGATCTAACACATATGGAAGTTTCTTGTCAAAGAAATGATTAGCGTTAACATTTGTTCATAAGAGGAGCCTCGCATTATAAAGTTGGGAGATTCACTCTTAGCCCAAGAACAAAAAAATTCATAGCCTTGTTACGAGAATATGGAGATATATTTGCATGGTCATACATAGATATGTCGGGTTTGGATAAAGAATTGGTTGTGCACAACCTTGTTGCTCACCTAAACGCTAAACCCATCAAGCGAAAATGAGAAATGTGCATATGAGGATTACTGCTTTGCTTTTTAAAGAAGAAATGGAAAAACTATTAGCAACATATTTCATTAAACCCATGGATTATTTAGATTGGATATCCAATATAGTCCCAGTTTAAAAGAAGGTTGGTATTCGAATTAGCACCAATTCGAGACATTAATAAAGCATGTCCCAAATATGACTTCCTTACGCCTAATATTGACATGATAGGCTAATCAAATGTTGGTTATGAAATGTTATCCTTAATGGATGGATTTTCAGTTATAACCAAATTAGGATAGTAGAGGAATATCAACACAAGAAAACTTTCATCACCCCATGGGGGACATTTTACTACAAATTCATGCCTTTGATTGAAGGTCGGGCTACCTATCAATGTGCAATGACGGTCATCTTCCATGACATGATGAATGACATCATGGAATATTATGTTGATGATATCTTAGCAAAATATAAAACTAGAGGAGAGCACCCTGAAGTGCTGAGATATATTTTCCAGCATCTCTGAGATTATAAGGTCCATTTGAATCCCAAAAGTGTGTCTTTGGCATTCTATCAGGAAATATCTTGGGTTTCATCATTTCATAGAGAGGGATAAAGGTGGATCCCGCAAAGGTTGCAGCTATCAAAGAGATGCCTCCACCTAAAAATATCAAACAACTAAGAAGTCTACAAGGAAAGATTAAGGCAATCCCCTTTATTATTTCATAGCTTATGGATAAGTAACACCCATTTACGCATAGGTTAATTAGTTACGTTGTTATATGGTTATGTTCTTTAACCATATTATTTATTTATTTGTTGTAACTATATGCCTGTTGTATTTAGTTTTGTTATGCTTCCCGGATGGTTTTTTGGAAGCTTGTGTATTAAGGAATATTGTTGGACATGTGCAACATCTTGCTTTGTTTGTATCCAACTATCCAATACACACACACACACACACACACACAGACATATATATATTGTAGCATGCACCTATGTAAATTATTGATTGATTATTAATAAAATTCTACAAGCTTTCGTCCCTGTTTTACATTTAGTACCATAGCTGGTTAATCTAGACTGTGAGCATAGAAGGTGTGGAAAGAGAGATCAGAAGAGATAGAGGATAGAGGATGGAGAAGTATTTTTAGAAATTGAGAGCCTGTGCAGCCTCCTGTAACTTCCCAGCCCCATCCCTGCCTCCCCACAACCTCTGTTTGTTCCGGTGTTTAGAACAAAAAAATTTTTTATATTGGTGCATCTACTGCACTAGGAAAATTTGTTGCGGGAATTGATAATGAAATTTTATTTTTTCCACAACAGGTGTTTTGCCTCTAAATCAAGAGGAATATTTAGTAATTGATAATATTATTTTATTTTCCACATTTGCAGTGCCTTGGTGTTTATGTTGAGCCAAGCATCGAGCTATTGATGGAATCCCTTTCCAAAGTTGTTTCTTGAGCTCGGACTGAGTTGTCTCCATCTCTCATTGAAAGTGAGTTGCATAAGAGCTCTATTTTCATTCCCAATCGATCCGTCTTATTTTTGCACTAGGCGTTTCCGAGGAATTGACGTATTCATTTATCTACACCGAGCTACATTTCTATTAAATAATTCTTAGTCACTATCACTTTGATCGATCTCAAATGAAGCCGTCCTTCAAAACGGTGATAGTTAGTTAAGGGACCTCCATTGCCTAAGTTACATCCATACAAGCCATCCATTGGTCAAACATTGAGCCACTTTACCACAACCAAGTCTTATCCTTAGATCAAGGTCATTCATTACACTAGGCGAGTTTTGAGCCATTGTGTCTAGAACACGTATGCTGAGTTTTCTAAAGGCAAGTTGATTGGAATTTATGTAATAAAGAAATAAAATGTTTTTTCAAGAAAAATTCGAGCTATTTTCTATGGTTGAGCTATGTGTAGTCCTCTCCACCAAAACAAAAATTTGAGGCGTTAAATCTTTAATTGATGAGATCCACGTAATCAAACACATAAAAACAATGTTGAACTAGAAAATGGTGAATAAGCAATAAAACCAAATGTAAATCAAAGAAAAAGAAAGAGAGGAAAAGGAACTCGTTCTGCGTTTGGTGTAAAGAAAACCCTAAATGATTTTCCAAGTCACTCATCCATGTAGGCTCCTCAACAGGCACCACGTCTTTTTAAAGGTTAGCCACATTTTCTAATTTAAATAGAATTTGCTTCATTTTATTATCAAATCACATAAGGCACTGAGTTGGTTATATTGAGAACTTTTGGATTGGGAGGTTTGGGGTTCAACCCCCACCCCTAAACTCATTTTTTAAAAACAAATTGTTTTTAGTGGAAAATTTGGAAAACTACCAACTTTGGAGGAAAAACTAGCGAGAAAACTTCCTCCAAACTACTTAGTGATGACTAAATCCACTAAACATTTTTAGTGAGAAAAACCCTATTTTAGGGAAAAACGTTTTCTCCAAACCTCTTATTTTTTGATTTTGAGCAACATTTTCCAAAGGAGGGTATACCTAAAACTTCATTTTAGTTTTTTTTGTAGATTTTTTTCTTAGAGAGTCGTATTGGGCTCAAGGCCACCAGAGCCCCGAAAAAACAATTTTTTTGTCTTCCATTCAATTTTTCAAATTTTTTGAATGTAATTATATACTTTAGTATATTATACTAATTTGTAGGTTGCCATAGTCAACCACAAACATTGTAACTACTCAAAAACTGGCAAAGAATTGTAATAAAAAATAGTGAAATTTGGTTCTAAAACACTCACGAGATCCTAGATCTCATTCGTAGCGTTTGGTATATACAGTGCCTTTGGGAAGCACTTATGGGTAAAGTCGTCATGACTACTACTACACTTAATGCCTAATATAGCTACAACAACATCATCTAGGCATCGAAACCTTTAAATCGATGGGGAGTAATAAGGACATAGTGCACACACTATGAGCCATCCCATTCATCTGTGAATGATTGCATGACATAAATCCAGACTGAGAAATTATCCAAGTATATAGCGAAGTTACGTGCACATATGAGGATATTTCTTTGAGCCGGTGTCAATAATCACACAGACCCCTTTCATTATTGTCTTGGTACCACGTATCAAATTCTTTCACGTATGTTAACACCTCTTTCATGTACCATTGGGTATATAGAAAGGGTGAGCTTCTTCCATGTACCGACGGGTATATCGAAAGGGCACGTATATAGAAAGGTTTGGTATATCGACTTGACGGTATATAGATTGGGAGACCTTATACCTAGAGTGATAAGATCCTAACCATGTGAATTCTACAAAATGGGCACCAATGCCCCCAAATTATTTCTTCTAGATTCACAACTACTCAGAGGAAACAACTATGCTTCATGAAGACAAAAATCAAGACACAACTTGAGTTTGAAGAAATCTAGGCTTGTTGTGAATGGTACTCTAACTAGATCAACTACTGATACAACACAACAATGACAATTTGATAGATCAGATCAGAAGGCCAAGCTAATCATCTTGTTTGGAGTGTTATGATGATGTGCAACCCCACATTTGAGATGCCAAAACAACCAAAGAAGCATGGGATAAGTTAAGCATAATATATGAGGCCAAAAACAAGAATGTCATTTTAAATTTTAGATTCAATTACACACACTTGAAGTTCAAGAAAAATGAAAAAATTGAAGCTTTCTTGAGAAGAGTTGTAGAGTTGAGGGCTTCACTTCTAGCCCAGGAGAAGCGTCATTGATGAAGCTCTCATTCCCATTGTTCTGAGAGCTCTCCCTTCTTCATACCACATTTTTGTGACAACCCTAAACTTGTCAGATACAACAATGAGTTTTGATAAGTTGGTAAATCTACTACAACAAGAGGAAGCCCTATATAATAAGGATGATGAAGAGGAGAAGGAACTTTATTCTCATCAAAAATGGAAAGGAAAAGGGAAAGGAAAACCTAATTCCTATCAAAAACCCCAATATCAGAATCAGAATCAACAAGGGGATAAACAACAGAAGAAGAAATGTCCAATCTACAAAAGAGGACATGAATTGAAATATTGTTGGTATAACACTTATAAGAAAGGTTCATCAAGCAATTCGGACCTCAACACCAAAATCTCACAAGGGACATTCAAACTACAATCAAGGGAAAAAAAAGGAGATGGAAAGAAGACCCCATCAGCAAGGAAATATTGTTGAGCAAGAAGAACATTCAGATAATGAAGACTACTTGTACATTTGCTCGATCAAGTGAACCTTCCACGTCATCTAGTGATGTCTGGTATGTTGATTTAAGAGCCACTCAACACATGACCATAGAGACTGGTTTACTTCAATGAGGGACACACCTTTGAAAAACCATGTTTCGTTGGGTGATGATTCTTCATATACAGTTCAGGGGATTGGGAACATTTCTCTACCCCTTGGTTCACATGCAATTGTAGACTATCAGATGTCTTATATGTCCCTAGGTTGACTAAAAAATGTTGTCAATCAGTCAACTCCTAGATCAAAACTTAAAAATTGACTTTGATAGTCATTCTAACAAGAAAATGTGTTTAATTCAGACAAATCACGAGGCTCAAAAATAGTTGCAAAAGCCTCCAATGTGGGATGCATGTTCCAGCTTGATTTTGTTACACAGAGATGATCAAACTTATGGCTAAGAACTCTACCTCTGCATAGTTGTGGCATCAGAGACTTGGTCATATTAGTTTCAAGTATCTCGAGACACTTCATCGACGCAATATGGTACATGGGTTACCATCTCTTTAGAAGGATATAGATAAGTGTCCTCACTTCCTAGTAGGAAAATAACACAAAGCTTCATTCCAAAAGTACTTTTCGAGCTCATGGTAAGCTTGATCTAGTTCATACCAATCTTTGTGGTCCAATGCAACCGAGTCATTCTAGATTTTAGTACTTCATGCTTTGTGTTGATGACTATTTAAGAAAAATGTGGATTTTTTATCTTCACAAGAAAAGTGAAGCTTTTGAAACCTTCAAGAAGTTCAAAGTGGTTGTTGAGAATGAAACTGGTCATCACATCATAAATCTCCACTCAGATCGAGGGGGAATTCACCAATAATGAGTTCAAAGACTACCTACAAGCTCAGGATTCATCGACAAATGCCTCCTCCACACACACCACAAAAAAATGGTGTTGTTGAGAGAAGAAATCGTACTATCATGGAAATGGTGCGATGTATGATCGATGACTTTGGACTAGAAAGACATTTTGGGTAGAAGCAACAAAGACAACAAGTGTATTTGTTGAACAGAGTGCCCATAATTTCTCTTGACAGAGTAACACCACATGAAGCATGGTCAAAGCGAAACCATCTGTTACACACCTTAGAGTATTTGGGTGTAAATAAAGTATGCACATACCCAAGAAGAAGAACAGAAAGAAATGGACATGAAATCACAAAAACTCATCTTCATTGGGTACAATGAAGAAACTCTTGGGTACAAATTGATGGATCCAAAGACCAAGAGAGTCTACACCAATAGAGATGTTGAGTTCTTTGAGAAGAAGGAAGCAGAGTCTCCTCCTCCAGACTCACCTGATGTAGATTCTTCACCAGTTATAAAAAATGAAGTTGATGTTCCACAGATGATGAAAGTGATGATGGGGATGATGGTGATGATGATAGAACCATGACCCATGGAACTACTTTAACATATGCCCAAGTGGTATACTAGCATGTTATGAGATGTAAGAATGGATGCTCCACCGGATACATCCACCCCTGACCACGGACTTGCAGTAAAGCAAGAGAAGAAGTGAACTTTTCTTTGATGAGTAGAGTTATTGAATCTGATGAGCCCTCTACAGTCCAGGAATCCCTACAGTCAAAATCTTGGAAAGATGCCATGGATGTTGAGTATAACTTAGTGATGAAAAAAAACACTTGGTAGCTTGTCGATCTTCCACTAGGGAAGAAACCCATTGGATGCAGATGGATATTCAAAACAAAGTACAAAATAGATGGGACCATAAACAAGTATAAAGTGAGACTAGTAGTAAAGGGTATGCACAAAAAGAAGGCATTGACTACGAGGAGACATTTTCTCCCACAAATAAGATCAAAATGATCGGATGATCTTTTCTCTAGCTACACAGTTTGGTTGGAAAGTCCATCAGATGGACGTAAAAGTGCCTTCTGAATGGATATTTACAAGAATAAGTCTACATGACTCAACCTAAGGGATATGTTGTACCTAGTCAAGAAGCAAAGGTATGCAGACTTAGGAAATCTCTATATGGCCTCAAATAGGCACCCCAGGCATGGTACATCAAAATTGATGAGCATCTTGTACAACATGGATTTGTTATAAATCCATATGATCCCAATATTTACCTCAAAAAGAAGGGGGAGATTGTGATTGTCATTGTTTATGTCGATGATCTAGTCATCACTTGGTAGTTCAGTGAGGATGATCGATGCAATGAAGAAAGATCTTAATTGATCATTCGACATGATAGATCTCGAGCTAATGCACTATTGTCTTGGATTGGAAGTATGGTAGAAAGAGAATCACATATTTTTTTCTTAGATGAAATATACCAAGACAACACTCGAAATTCAGGATGATGGATTACACACCGATTGCTACACCTATGGAGAAAAATTGCAGTTATCTCGTTTAGATCCATCTCCTATGGTAAATGCCACTCTCTATCAGCAGTTGATTGGGAGTCTCATTTACTTGACCTACACTAGACAAGATATCAACTTTGTAGTGAGATATCTATCCAGGTTCATGCAAGAACCCAAAGTTTGTCATTAGAAAGCAACAAGGTGCATCTTGAGATATCTCAAAGGATCAGTGGATCTTGGTCTAGAATACAAGAAGAATGATAACTTCTTCTTGTCAGGATATTGATTTTAGATCATGCAGGAAACATTGATGACAAGAAATCCACTTCGGGTTTGTGTTCTTTATGGGATCTGGACCAATATCATGGGAAGCAAGAAACAACACTTTGTTTCTCACTCTTCCACAGAAGTCAAGTATCATTCTGTAGGAGAAGTTTTCTATGAAGCGATATGGCTATGTCGCATACTCGAAAGGACTTGGAATACCATAGGATAAACCAACCACCATGTATGTAGATAATGAAGGTGTTCTCAAACTTGTTCACAATCTAGTTTTTCATGAAAGAACAAAACACATTGAGGTACATGTACATTTCATACACAAACATGTCTTGAAGCACAATATACAGCTTCAATTTTGTCCAACAACTGAACAACAAGCAAATATCTTCACAAATTCACTTGCACGTGACAAGTTCGAGATGTTCAGAGAGTTCCTCTCCTCATCCCTTGAGACAATGAAAAATTAAGGGGAATGTTAGGGTAAATAGTAATTTTGCCTAGTATTTACTTTATTACTATAGGTAACTATGGTAAATAGGTTAATTAGTTACATTGTTATATGGTTATGTTCTTTAACCATATTATTTATTTATTTTTGTAACTATATGCCTGTTGTATTTAGTTTTGTTATGCTTCTCATGGTTTTTTGGAAGCTTGTGTATTAAGGAATATTGTTGGACCTGTGCAACATCTTGCTTTGTTTGTATCTAGTTGTCTAACACACACACACACACACACACACACACACACATATCAGCTTGCACCTATGTAAATGATTGATTGATTATTAATAAAGTGTATATTGAAGAGTCAATCATGTGGAAAGTTCACTTTGATGGATCATTGACATTTCTGGATCAAGAAATGGAGTGGTTCTCATCACTCCCATAGGAGAGGTTATTCCACAAGATTTTTTTTAGGATTCCCATGTATTAATAACATTATAGAGTATGGGGTGCTCATCGTTGGGCTTAAGTTAGCTATTACTTGCAATATCAGCCAACTAGGAGTTATTGAGGACTCCCAACTAATCATTGCATAAGTTAATGATGAGTATAAGGTCAAATATGAGAATCTCATTCAATATAAAAATTAGTTGATACCTTGAAGGAGTATTTTGTGTAGATTGTTTTTAACAACGACCAAGGTCACACAACAGTCCACAGATGCTATAATTACAATTGGGTCTCTTTTATGCATTCTTAGGAAAATATATATTTTTCTTTGTAGAGAATTTATAAATGCCTGCATATGACATGCCAAAGTCTTGTTTGGCATGTGAAGTTGTTGGTCCCTTATCACCCTGGTATAATACCATATTTAATTACCTACAAGATGGCATGTTTCCCCCAAACATTACCCATATACCGAGAATAAAACCCTTATCCAATGTATAGCTGATTACACCATCCTAAGAAGAACCCTTTATCATCACAGCTACGAAGAGAATATTTTATGTTATTTGGATGTTACTGAGTCATTCCACATTGTTAGATTAGTCCATGGAGGAGTTTGCGGAGTGAATACTAGTGGCATGACTCTAGCTAAGAAACTCTTGAGAGTAGGCTATTATTGGCCTACTATGAAAGCAAATTGTTGTAACTTCGTAAAGAAGTGTAAAATTTGTCAGAAATATGGTAACTTACTACATGCACCAGTTGATGTGTTGCATCCCATTGTGACTCCTTGGCCATTTTCTAGATGGGTCTACGATCTCATAGGGAAGATCCATTCTACCACTTGAGATGGCCATACCAAAATTATCACCGCCACCGAGTACTTTGCTAAATGGGTAGATTCTATTCCTCTAACTTACATCATTGGTGCACAAATTTCCAAATTCATTATGAACCACCTCATTTGTCATTATGGGATCCCTTCCCCCATTGTCACAGAGATAATGGTAAATCTTTAAAAAAATAGTCAAATTGTTATGTCAATGCTTCCAAATCAAACTAAAATGGTCCACCCTTATTAACCTTAAGGTAATGGACAATATGAAGTCACCAATAAAACTCTTGTATGAATCATGAATAAAATGGTTAGTAAGATAGGCCGTAATAGGCACTTACAAATACATCCCTCCCTGTAGGCCTATCAGAGCTCCATCCACACTCCTACTGGACTACATCATATTCCTTAGTCTATGGCGCTAAATACATCATAACCTTGGAAGTGTAGCTTCCTCCCTGAGAATATATCTCTAGGAATATATCGATAAAGATGAAGAATATAGAGTTGCTCGATTGGAAGAGTTAGAAATGTTGGATGAGAAGCACATGAGAGCACTAAATCTCCGAAAGTTTATCAAAACCAAGTGTCGAGAGGATATAAAAATGTATCATTCATCATGATTTTGATGTAGGTGATCTTGTTTTGAAAGAGAAACATAGAAACAATGTTAATGATAGAGAAAAGAAAGGCAAATTTGAGGCTAATCGATAATGGCCTTAAGTGGTGGTTCTTAAATATGGATCAAGAAATTATAAGTTGGCCTATTCGGATGAAGAAGAGCTTATAAAACCCATGAATTTCATGAATCTCAAGAGTTTATATTCTTAAGCATGGTGTAAATATAAGAAAATTACTAAAAAGTAGAAAAAAAGATAAAAACCAAGCGAAAAAATAAAAACAATCAAGAAAAAACAAATAAGATAAAACAGGTCCTCCAAGTGTGAAAACCATGAAATTATGGCGCATTGGGTAGGTCCTTGGGTGAAAAATGGTTTCTGACACTTAAGGAGGATTCATTACTCATGAGCTGCTCTTTCATCTAGAGGGGTAACTATCACTTCTAGTTAGGATTTAGTTTCCCTAGCCAATCTAGGAACCCTACTTGAAGTTATCTTATGAAGCTATGATCTCGGCTTGTTTGTTCTTATCTCTACATAAAGGAATATCCTTTGCATGTTCCCATCTAAACACTGAGGGAATCCATGCTTCTTTGTCACTGTACATTGCTTTCAAAGCTGGACCTTAGAAAATGCAAAAATAGTCAGAAAGGATATACACACTCTAAACATTCAAAAAATTCCCTTTTAGGGATGATGCTACACAAACATCATAACATTGTCTTGTGAAAAACAAAACACAATATGAACAATATCTTTTAAAATTATCTTCCAAGGGCATCAAACACATTAGAAAATGAATCAAAATTATCCCACAAAAATCAAGGTAGTGATTAGATTGATTTTAGTTGTTGTTTTTGTAGAGATTTGATTCCTTTATCATTTCGTATTGTATGATTTAGATTGAAATCATTTCCTTAAGTTAGGTTTCAATTCATTTTAAAATTTGTTATGTTATATTGAATTCATTTTAATCTTCCATACTTGTATAAATTAGTGTTTTTGTCATTGCTTGTGTGTATTTATTCGATTCATTTACTTGCTTAGATTGAATATTTATTTAATCTATTGTTAAGCATGTTTTACATTCATTTTTATCTGCATTTGGTTGTTTGGCCATGTTGTTTGGTCTGTATATATATTTTTAAGGTCTTTTTGACTTTTCTTGTGTGTTTTTCTTTCCATGCACATTTATTTGTTATCATATCTATCATCTATCATTCATCACATATAACATCATATAATACATCATATATACAAAAATGTTATGTTTTACATCAAGCATGTAAACTAAGCTAATCATCAAAATATCCTATTATCGGTGGGGGCAAGAGGGTTGCACATGATCACAAATCTTTCCCCCTACACCAACATCATCATATCATCTTGTATGTTCAATCTACCAAGTATCTCGATGTACAAAACATATGATATCATCTCGAAGATATATCATCAAATATAAAATATCTGTACATCATCAACATCCATCATAGTACATAGATATGAAATAAAATAATACAACATCATTATCTAATCTACATCCATAAACATAATTCAACACTATAATACATATAAAACATGACGAAATATACTATCGAATGTCCATATATACATGTTAAAATGTCTGTCTTAAAAATAGATATACATCATCGATGCAAAATCTATCATTACAAGTCATGAATAATGACAAAGCCTTCATAAGAGGCATACAAAAATATAAAGGGTTCATCATACATAAAGAGATATAATCCATGGCTCTCCCCTCTCTAAGGATCAAGCTAGGAAGTGGGTGCTTTGAAAGGGAGGATGTAGCTAATGCGGATGGGATGATATCGCCCAAGGTGTACCACCCTACTATACACTAGGATGCTTTGTACTAATGTCTCTAACCTCCCCGACCTCGTGATCTAGATCCTATCCTTCGCACATAGAGATGATCAAAAGAGTTCAATCTCTGTCCCTCCGAAACTACCCGATAATAGGTGACATTGTAATATGAGGCCTCACCACTAGCTCTTATAATGTCTCTATCATCTCAATATCACTAACTGTTGTAGCTACCTATGTAGCGAGAATCCCGCCCACTTGTAACCCTACCTATATCCACCTAATCCTTTCTCGGTGAAAAATTGGTGATCTCTTTCTTATGTGATGGTCTTGACTTGAGGAAGTACTTGATCTCTCTTAGTGATAATACCACTCCTCGGGCATAGGTCCTGATCCCACTATGTGAAATTATCCCGAGTTTTTATCTATTCTTGATGTAATAAGCTCAAAATTTGGGCACCCTACATTACTAACTACTAAATTTTCTGCAACCATGCAACCCCATCTACACCCTTAGTAGCCTGAGGCTATCACCTAGTCTCTCTCTGTTGTCATAGTCCTCAGTAGTTGTGCCCTATCCCGATCCCTCTCAACCGCCACCAGCAATCTGCATGGCTATCACTCCTTGTAACTACTATTGAAGATAAACTACCTAACCATCATCTCCTCTATAACTTGGATCATGTGGAGGAGGATCGTCTTGAACCACTGGATATACCTACTATAATGGAATGTGTTCCCCAACCGGTGATAACTGGATATGTGGAGCCTATGGTACCCATCTCTATCTAGTTCTAGGACCCTGTCCATGTGGGCTACTAGTGTGGAGGAACATGTCCTCCACCCCATCGTGATGTTTGAAATCAAATGGATCCTCATCATTTTCATCATCGTCATTATCTCCATCATCCCCATGATCACCCTCATCATTACTCCTAGGAGGTCCCATTGGAGGTTATCTCACTCCTCCCTCATAGGGTGCTCTCGTAATCACCCATTAATGAGGTAATACTATCGAGATACCATAACATTTACTCTACTTGTACAACCCGGATCTCTAGCTTACCTCAAAGGTACCCAAAGAATTGGCATCGCTGTAAATAACTAGTCATGGCTCTATCCATTATAATCTATGGGCCCCTATCAAAATACTCTTGGACTGTGACCATACCACATATCTAGCAGTGGAATGTATTGTACAATGCTAAGATATCTCTAGACCGATGAACTATGTAAAACTCTCACATATAGCTATGGCTACCAAACATGAAGTGATCAACTATCTCTATGTTGAGCTCTAAGCCATCCTTCGGCCACTGAAAGTGTCTCAGATAGCCTCTATACTATTTTAGTCTATTGTAACTCATCAAATTAATCGTGTGTATAATGGTAATTATCTCCCATGTTCATCCACACATCATTGCTAATCATAACACAACCCATAGTAGATGGATCCTTTGGAGCACGAGCACATAACATACCTATGGGGCGGCCAATGACAATGTGGTCCCATGCCTACATTTGTAACAAATGGGATGGAATTATTGTCTTTTGAAGGTAGTATGTAATCAAGTGTAGGTCCCAATATAGAGATGCTAGTATGCACTAGCCCCAACAATATCACTCATCATCAATCAATTGATGAATCACACTAATGAACCCAAGTGTAAATGAGGATCTGGTCTTATCGGGAGAAAACTCCACCGATAAAGGCCATCAACTATATTACAACTCGATCCAACTAAGGATCTTCTATACAATGAGATAATTTGACTATCGTACTTGGTGAGGTATGTCCGTCAGCTCCAAACACATCTAGAATACAACAATAAATATTGGGTTGATGGCTTGTATACTTAATCAACTCACCTGGATGGGGACTCGATATATCTACCACACATCATCTAAGGTGATGGTAATCTCATCAATTGTGAGGTGGAAACAATGGCTCTCATCATGCCACCTCTAGGTAAAGGTTTTCAAGAGACCATGGTCAAGTGTGATCTATGGCATATAGGCCATGTACGTTAATTCATCACATATAGGAGGATATCTAGTATCTTCCTAATTTTCTCATCAATGTCTTCCTCTCGTAGCTACTAGATGACCATAACGCTCTCTAGTATGGAGAATGGGTAATCGTCTCTACACAAATAACAATACACTTGTTAAGTGAATTTTTCTATCTATATTATTTTAAAAACATACTAATTTCTACTTTCTTCTACAAATTTCTAGCCTACATTCTTCTACACTTAACTTATTTTCCTCAAAAAATTATTTTAGTGTTTCTTCAGTGTGTACGTGCCCCATTCAACGCATACACGCATGTCCCGACATATACTCACCCAATGCGTATATGACTCCCTTTAAATTCATACACCTCCCTTCCAATGCATATGTATCCCTATCAATGCATACACACCCATAATTTCCCCTTAAAATTTCTAACCCGCAGGATGTATACACGTGCCTTTTGGTGCTAACGTATGTGTTTCTTCCCACCCAAAGATATAGACTCATCCCTTTGATGGATATGCATGAGTGTACCCATTGTTTTGGAACACATATGTACATGTACATGTTTTATTTAGACCTAATCGCCTTAAAATAATGTAAAAAGTTTTAAAAAGTAATAAATGATGAAATTGACAAGAAAGGATAGGGTAATCACAAAGGGTGCATCTTCCTCGCTTCCAAGGTACACCTAGATGGGGTCTGCCTTGCCTCCTCCTCTCGAAGTCTCTTCATCACTCTATTAGCGTGTTAAACACTCACGGTGAAAATCAGCAAGGGCTCGCAACAAATGAATTGATCATTATTGATTTACCCCCAGGGGTATATAGGGTTATTTTGACCCGTCGCGATGCCCTCTCATTTTCCGTGATGTATGAGACACTCCACTCAACCACCCTAATCATTCTAACACTTCTTCTACTTGTCGAAATAATATTTTTTTATTAATTTTTTAGTACATCGGGACACTATTTTCCGCCAAGCGCTCATGTCTTCACCACCGGGAATTTTTAAATATTTTAAGGTGATTTTTTCCCATATTTTTCTTCTATTTTACCTATCGCGATAGTTATTTTTATTAAATACTTATTTTTGGCTCATTCTCGCTTCTTGTCTAGGCATTTTATTACTCGACACCCATTGCTTCACCTTGGGGAATTTTCATGTTCTTTTAGGTCACCTTTTATTTCAAAAATGTTTTAACTGATCAAAATTTAAAAAATTATAAAATCATCCAAACATCCAAAATTATTGTAAAACTTGGGAAAATGGACTAAAATTGCAACAAGCTCATTTTGGGCTGAAATTTATGTCTCTCATCCTGGTGTTCATATCATATCTTGCTGATGTTTTCACCTGTCTTGAAACAATGAATTATAGATCACCCAATTCTATTATAATATAAAAAATCTATGATGCTTACTTCATATGTACTCTAGGGCACAACAAGTTACCTAGTATTGTTTCGTCGTGCACACTATTTTTCATTGGTCAAGTGTTCTTCATTCTTTCCTTGCATGTCCAATTTTTTTGGG
Source organism: Taxus wallichiana var. yunnanensis (assembly GCA_018340775.1). Classification (NCBI taxonomy): domain Eukaryota; kingdom Viridiplantae; phylum Streptophyta; class Pinopsida; order Cupressales; family Taxaceae; genus Taxus; species Taxus wallichiana. Next base: position 372,901,341 of record CM031234.1, on the reverse strand, counting down.
TCATCATTTCTACCCTAATTGTTTATGACACAAATTTAGGACTTCATCTAGATAACAAAATATTTGTGCCACTATCTTGAATGTTGTTGGTTTGTGTGTGTGTGTGTTTGTACTTATTTCCCTGTTAGATCAACTTGTTTACTTCTCGTATTGCATTGCATTTTATATGTTGCATGAAGTTGGAAGTTTCATCAATGGATAATTATTTTTATAATGGATTTTCATGTCATTCTACACTTTTTGTATGAATATTCAAATAAATATGATGTAACAAAAATTGTCTTATGAAAAGCACGATCACGAGATAGCTCAATATCTCCCCTTGTTAGTATCTCGTATGCCCTATTTCTTCTTCTTCACACTATTCTTTCTTCTTCTTGTTTTATCATCTTGTTGATTGTCAATCAACCTATTTCATCTCCCTATCAACACTCGATGGGGCATCTTTCACCATACTAATTTTCTTCCACTCCTTCAAAAGAATTTAGTCGTTTATGTATGTCTACTTTATTTAAAGTGGCATAGCTTACGACACCCCATAGAAAGAGTCAATGTAGAGGGAAAATGTCACCACATGTCATTCTTCATTCATATTGCATAGTATAGAATATGAAAATTGTGTATGAAAAGAACAAGACAATGATTAAACATAAATTTATGCATTGAGTAGCATATGTATACAAATTTTGTGAATGGAACTATAGAGTGAGCACAAAAATTGTTGTTGATTCATAAACATAGCACCCATGAATGTCTCAGAATTAGATGGGTTGAAAATCTTAGTGTGATTGCATAACATGAAGCTTTTCCAAAGTGTGGGAATTTGTGATTTGCAAAGTCATGCTGTTAGGAAATAAGAGATAAAATATGCGGAATAATCCCTCACGAGAATCGCAATAGTAGAAACCGATATGCGAAATTATTACGAGATCTAAAATAAAGTACGAATAAATAGCACAACACGGAGAGACAAGATTTAATGTGGTTCACCTAATTTGGGCTACGTCCATCAAGAATCACTTGCTCATATTTTATTACAAGCCTCCACTCTCTCAATAAAATACCCAGATCTCGTTTGGAGCTATGCTCAACAAACTCTCTGAAATTCATACCGAATTCAAAACAGATCTGCAATACATTTACTTTTCCATCTATCATATGCATAAGACCATATAAATAGACAATGCTTAAGCGGTTTGATACAAAACCGTGGGTATCAAAACCAAGGGCAAAAACCATGGGTATCAAAACAATGGGAAAAAGACCGAAAAACCATGGGCCCAAAATAGCCCATAACGGTTACCCATTCCCCATGGGTTAATAAACCACCCATGAAAATTTGCTTGGGGGCTTTGCCCGAACCCCCCGACCCGCTCACCAAGCCAAGTGGGACCGCCGTAGTAAAATACCCGAGTGTAACACATAGAAGGTGTACCACATTCTAACATGCAAATAGGCTCCACAAACATAACAATCCGGATGAAGGACTATTCCTATTCCTCGATTCTCGATACACATTCCTTTGGTTCATCACCTTTTTAGTTTAGGATCTACTCTAAAATTTAATCTAACTTATCAAGGAGACAGGGTTAAGGAGATGCAAGAAAATACACCTAAACTAAAAAGGTGATGAACCAAAGGAATGTTGAATATTTGCTTTTCCGTTAAACACAAACCATTGAAATGTAATACAACCACCATACACACGAGATAACCAAGATCGTATTGATAGATCAACGATGTTCAATGAACACAAAAGAGGGTTTAAAATCATCCATGCACATGTATTATTTATCCACAAATTTGATACAATACACTACAATGGCCAAGAGGTAATATTTGCATTATAGTTTTGATGAGAGGTTTTAAATCCACAAATCCAATTACAGACAAGAAAAGAAGGGAGGGTACAAAGCCAAATTTTCCAAGCTTTAGAAAAATGCCTCACCTTAGAATATATAGGAATAATGAGAGAAGGAGATGAGAAGAATTCAAAATCTTGCTTCAACCACCCTAGAATGCATTGAATTCACCTGCAAAAATGATGGGTTCCATGACAAAACCCATGCCTCATGGTACTCTTTCTTGTTGGGCAAGAAGGAAGCCCATACCTTCATTATTATGGTAGGTGAGAAACCTAGGACACCCTCTAAAATGGAAAATTATATTTCTTCATTTTGAAAAACTTAGTCTCACTCAAATTAAGATAATTGTAATCTTTCAAAAATCCTTTCTTGTGCAACTCCAAGCTCCCGACCAAAAGTGATGGTCATCGAAGGTCAAGTTGTCATTCTGCAAAAACATGATGGGTGGTTGGCTCTGCTTCTGAGTCTAAAAATCATGCAACCTCCGAAACCCCAAATTTGGAAATTTGGACATTTTCATTTCGGATATTAAAACATTGTTCCTTTGCCAAATCTACTTGAAAGTTTCAAAGTTGAAACCCAAAATTACTAAAGTCTGAAATTTTGGACTTTCAAAATTCAAAATTTCAGACATTGAGCCATGTTTTTATGTTTTGGGGCTTGAGAGTTCCAATAGTCCAAACCCGAAAGTTTAAAATTCTTAAAATTTCAGACTTTTAGAGTTCGAATTATGGACATTGAGTCTTTGGACCTTTATCATTGTTCATATCAAAACCTGCCAAGACTTACGGAACCCCAAAAGAAATCAAATTTAGGACTTTCAGACTTTGGGATTTTAGAAATTTTTGATCCCTTTTCTGCTCCGCTCAATGAGATCCCTAAAACCACAAACATGAAACTTTGAAATTTCAAACTTTCAGACTTTGGAATTTCAGAATTTTGGGGTCTTTTCTAACTCTGTGACTAAGAGTTCGAAACTCGAAACTTGAAAGTTTTAAAATTTGGACTTTCGAGTTCGATATTTCAAACATTTTGTTGAGTCCCGAAATCCTCTTTTAGCCTATCTCCGAAAATCTCCACCTTCAAATCCAAACTTTCGATTTCAGACTTCTTCTTTCCCAAAATATCTACAACATGCTTAGGATTTCTTTAACTTTATTCGCACAACTCCAAAATACAATCCTCCATGACTGAATCAACCCCATCAACTTCTCTACGTGCAAGGTCATGTTTGTCTATTTTTCCTGAGAGGCAAAATTGGATAACAATAGTTTCATAAAATGTGTCGAGAGTTACATAAAGTGGAATGATTGTAAGATATCACATAAGGATATGGTAGAATGACATTAATAGTTTGTAGCTCGAAATAAGATTTGAAAATGTAAGGAAAATAAAATAATGAAACAAATAATTATTATGTGAGTAGGACAATGAACATTTGTTCCTTCAATTGGTTTAAGGCTTTAAATTGCCTAGTTACTTTTGTTGCAAACTAGAGGTCATAGACATCTTATAATTTAAAAGAATGTTTAGTTTGAACTTGTGTTGGTATGAAAATCATCTTAAGGTTGAGGAGTGCCTTAAATTTTAGTGAAATCTGTATGTACCAAAAGGATTTGGTACATCCAAAAATTAAAATGTGGGAAGGAATAAAAACAAAATAATTGAAGATATTTTTATACGAAACAAAACATAATTCATATAGATGGAAGGTACGGGTTAGAGGATAGTTGATGTTAGCATTAGTTTAGTGTTAATACATTATTGGATAGTTATAACTGTCCTCCTCCTTCCTCCAGCAGTTCGTAGCCTTTATATGGATCTGTTCATTGAATATTATTTCAAGGCATTCTATCAATTTTTATTCTATCTCTACCTTCTTGGTATCAGAGCCCCTCTTTCTTCCCTCGATGTGCGTGGAATCGGAGTTAGTTTTTGACATGGAGATTAATCATTGGCTCGCAGAAGTGACCTGGTTTGCGCGTCAACCTACATAGACCCACGTGAAGAAGTATTCAGGAGCATGGTGAATTAGTATTTACGGCTGGGACGACTTTGTCTCACTGTTTGAAGGATGTTGTTACCTGTTTGGATTTGAAACCTGTCTCTGCATGGATAAAGAAAAAATACATGGCTGAAAATGTTTAGTCATCGTTGTTTTTTTTTGTAGACCCATATGGAAGACTATCCCCACCTTGTTTATGTCATTTTTTTATCAATAGAGCGTGAAAACTAATCAGAAATATCAGAATGAGTGACTTGTGCATGGGGTTTTCTTTTGCAAAGTTTGTTCTAGAGTGAAGGAAACCAAAAGGTAACCAACCAGACCATTAAGAGCATGGCAACAGACAACGTGGTAACTAACTTGACCATTTGTGGTGTGGCAACAATGAACATGGTAACCAACCAAGTACTCGGCGCATGGGGAAGAGATCTATTTTTTTTTGGGCGTCCATTTAGAAGAAGAAATATCTCACAGATCGCAACCATGGCATCGCCAGGCTGTGAAATGCATGGTTGTACCCAAGTATGGTGGAAGTGGAGTGTTTTCTAATGCTTTTCGGGTTCCAATGGCGCCAAGCTCGGAGGATCCTCGCAAATGCTGAATTCGGTGGCGGGTCTCATAGGGTTTTGATGATTGCAAATCTTCCTCCAAAGGTCAAAGAAGTTGAAAAGGGTAAAAGTCATTTCCACATATGTGAGGTTCACGAACAGTGCTTCATTCCATGCCACCATAGAAGATTGAAATCTTTAAATCACTTGAGGTTAGGCGAAGACAATATATTGATCCATCTGAAACCCATTAGAAGTCTTGTAGCCATAAGATTTTTGCACGATCCTCGCTTCGAGGGATTTATTGATGATGTTAAAGAGTTACGGGAGCAGTCTCTTTAATTGTTGGATGACTTTGCTTTAGTCTGCTAGTGGGAGATATGATTACAGAGGAATCATTTCCAACTTATCGACTATGCTTAACACTACAGGAGGATGGAGGAAAATGGAGGCTGGAGGAAATCCAATGACTTCTTGCAAGATGCAAGGAAGAGGCCACCGAAAGATATTGTGGTGAATAAGGTATTGAGGACCTATTCCTTAATTTTGGTTTGTTTATTTTAGTTTCTATTTTGTTTCGTGTTCTATTGTTTTGTGATCGGATGCTTTGAAAATGGATTACTCTAGAGCATAGTTGTTTGCCAATGGTTCTTCATTTTGAATTGATCCTTTGAGTTCGTGCTTCGAAAAGAAGATGGTTCGCTTGTGAATACGTTCACTTGCAACATGAACCATGTGCAACAAGGTCTAAGTGGCGAGATCTAGTCAATAGCATGTTTCTTGATGTAGTCTCTTTCTCAGTATTCACATTTCACATTATGGGTAAAAACAACTTAGTCAAGGGAAACATCTAGTGGCAGTGATTTGTTTCCTTTGTTGTTGAAGATTGGCTAAACGACAATCAACATCAGTTGCTACAACTAAGAACATGATTGCTATGATTCTTAGAAGTGAATGTGGAATATTTGTCAGTATTGTTTGTTGTTTTCCTATGTTGTTTGGTTGTTCAATAAAGTGCAGATGGTGCATAGTTTCCTGTTTGGGACCTCCAAATTGAAGAGCATCATGGGGAGCAAAAAAAAGCACTGAAAGCAGTGCATGGTACTCGAAGTTGGGTTCATGGTAATCCTGTAAAACCACCGAGGTATCATCCTCTTGGGTTCATGGTATGCCTATAAAACCACCAGAGGTAAAATCCTCTTGGTTCGTGGTAAGCCTGTAAAACCATTGAGGTAAAATCCTCTTGGTTCATGGTAAGCCTGTAAAACCACCGAGGTGAACAGTCGAAAGTGCTCTTGTCCCTCTAGGTTTATGGTCAACCTTAGAAAAACCATGTGTATCGAGACCATGTAGGCACATGCTCATGTGAAGACCCTCTTTGTGGTGTTCTCATTAAGGGGGGACATCCAAAGATCGTGAAATGTATGGTTTTACAAACAATGTAAAAGAGGGGGAATGTTAGCATTAGTTTAGTGTTAATACATTATTGGAAAGTTATAATGTTAGCATTAGTGACTGGTTTGGGTGTTAACCGCATGCACTCCACGTGAAGAAGGATTCGGGAGCATGGTGAATTAGTATTTCATGGGTGGGACGACTGCCTCACTATTTGAAGGATATTGTTACCTATTTGGATTTGAAACTGTCTCTGCGTGGATAAACCAAAATACACGGCTAAAAATGTTTTGTCTGTTTTTTTTTGTAGTCCCACATGGTAGACCAACCCCAATTGTGTATGGCATTTTGCTATCAATAGAGTGTGAAAACTAATCATAAATATTAGATAGAGTGTGGGGTTTTCTTTTGCAAAGTTTGTTCTAGAGTGAAGGAAATCAAAAGGTAACCAACTAGACCATTAAGAGCATGGCAAAATGCATACAATGTGATAACCAACTTGATCGTTTGTAGCCCGGCAACAACGAAAATGGTAACCAACCAAGTACTCGGTGCATGGGAAGAGATCTATTTTGTTGGGCATCCATTTAGAAGAAGAAATATTTCACGCGTCATCGCAACCATGACATCTGCTTATGCTATGAAATGTATGGTGTGCCCAAGTATGGTGGAAGTGGAGCATTTTCTGCTGCTTTTGAGGTTCCAATCGTGCTGCTTGGAGGATCCTCATAGCCATGAATTTGGTGGTTGGATCTCACAGTGGTTTTTGATGACTACAACTCTTCCTCCAAAGGCCAAAGAAGTTGAAAAGGGTAAAATTCATTTCCACATACGCAAGGTTCATGAACAGTGCTTCATTCCATGCCACCACGTAAGATTGAAATCTTTAAATCACTTGAGGTTGGGCAGAAGATAATATATTGATCCATCTAAAACCCATTGAGAAGTCTTGGCAGCCACAAGAATTTTTTCCTAATCCTTCTTCTGAGGGATTTATTGATGATGTTAAAGAGTTATGAGAGTGGTCTCTTGAATTACCAGTGATGACTATTTATTCTGTCTCTAGTGGGAGATATGATTACGAGAGGAAGCATTGCCAACTTATCGACTATGCTTAACACTTCAGAGGAGGATGGAGGAAAATGGAGGTTGGAGGAAATCCAGCAACCTCTTGCGAGCCACAAGCGACGAGGCCACCGACAAATATTGTGGCAGAATAAGGTATTGAGGACCTATTCCTCAATTTTTGGTTTGTGTTTATTTCAGTTTCTATTTTGTTCTCGTGTTCTGTTGTTTTGTGATCGGATGCTGAAAATGGATTATTCTGGAGCATCATTTTCTGGAGCATGTTCTTTGATGTGATTTATTTCTCAGTGTTCTTATTTCACATTATGGGCAAAAACGACTTAGTCAAGGGAAACATTCAGTGGCAGTGATTTGTTTCCTTTGTTGTTGAAGATTGGCTAAACGACAATCGACATCAATGGCTACAACTAAGAACATGATTTCTATGATTCTTAGAAGTGAATGTGGAATATTTGTTAGTGTATGTTGTTGTTTTCCTGTGTTGTTTGGTTGTTCAATAAAGTACAGATGATGCATAGTTTCTTGTTTGGGACCTTCTAATTGAAGAGCGTCATGGGGAGCAGAAAAGCACTGAAAGCAACGCATGGTACTCGAAGTTGGGTTCGTGGTAATCCTGTAAAACCACTAAGGTATCATCCTCTTGGGTTCATGGTACACCTGTAAAACCACCGAGGTAAAATCCTCTTGGTTCGTGGTAAGCTTGTAAAACCACCGAGGTGAATAGTTGGAAAGTGCTCCTGTCCCTCTAGGTTTATGGTCAACCTTAGAAAAACCATGTGTATCGAGACCATGTAGGAACATGCTCGTGTGAAGACCCTCTTTGCGGTGTTCTCATTAAGGGGGACATTCAAGATCGTGGAAATGTATGTTTGTATGAACAATGTATTAAGGGGGAATGTTAGCATTAGTTTATTGTTAATACATTATTGGATAGTTATAATGTTAGCATTAGTTTAGTGTTAATACGTTGTTGGATAGTTATAATCATGTCCTCCTCCTTCCTCCCGTAGCCTACAACATTTATATGGCTCTGTTCATTGAATATTATTTCAATGCATTCTATCAATTTTTATTCTATCTCTCAGCCTTCACCGAGGGGCTGACATGAAACTAGTAACCAAGTGCAATAGAAGTGAGGTAATTAATTTGACCACAAACTTAAAGCGGGTGGGCTGGCCTTTGACACGATCGAGTAGTTGATTGTATTAGGTAGGTTGAACTTGTGGGGTACTTTGTAAATAGGATTTACTGGTTTTACGTAATAGGAGACATGATAAAGTGTTGAAAATATACCTTTGGATGAGTGCATGAAGAAGAGCAAGTTCATTTATAACATTAAAATTATTTATATTAGAGGATGCATGGTTGGTAAAATACTATGATTGGTCATCTCATTTATTCCACTCCTTTTCAAATTAAAAATAAAAAGACATTTTTCCCTTGGAGTGTAACTTTTTCTATGGGTGTGGTAGCAACTACGTGGGCAGGGGGAAGAGGCAATGGACATTCCTTATTTAATTACCCCAACCACATATATTGTGGAGGTTGTTTTCTGTTGAGTGGTTGGGTTTATTTTTTTGCTTGTTTTGTAGATTTTCTTATAGAATTAACGTATTGGCATCATTGAAAAGAACAATTGCAATAAATTTTAGAATACTCAAAGAAAAATTCTATGAATTTCTAAATGTGTGAAAGCAAGAGTCCATTTTTTTGTAATATACATTTTTCTTGTAAGGCTAATAGAATGGAAACATTTGAATAAATTAGATTTGGGCATTTGAAAAAAGTATGAGGCAAATTTAAGAACGGATTTGCAATCGCACTTTCACTATTGTATCCAGTGGTAGTCAGTAGGGATTCCATAGATACTTTTTCATTTACAAAGTGGTTACAAAGGTGGATTGTGTACTCTGAAAGGTATTTTCTATGCTTTCGCTCCGCTTTGACATGTTTTTGAAAAATTATTTAGCAATTCCTTTTATTCGATTTGTTTTTCAATCATATGGTATTTTATCGCAAGTGTATGGAAAATATATACTTTTCAAATATTAAGTGAAATAAAAATTGGTTTATTTTTAAATGAGGATGCTATTGAATAATTGCTATAGAGAGTGATAGGTTTACACATGCTTTGTCATTGGGGCGAGTTACCATCTCAGTAATGTCGATGATGAATTGGTTACCTATTTTTGGCATGATGTACAAATGAATACTATGGTTGTAGTTGCATAGTGGTCACTAGTGGAAAGTAGGTGATGGATGCTTGAATTTGGGATGAACATATGCTAAGGGAAAAAAGAATCAATAGATTCTATGGTTGTGGTTTCAAAGTGATCGAAATATGAAATCATAGTCGTAGTGGTCATAGTCACTAATTTTAGGAATGGTAAAGTTTGTTATGCGAGATGGATTTTTGTGGGATTATCTTATATTCATGGGCTTTAATGAAAGGTGCCATTATGCTCAAATTTATTGGCAACTTCAATTTTTTTTTCCGTGAGTTCCATACGCAATGCATCTTTTCCTCGTTGCTTTTCAAGGACTATTTTATACACAACCATGCTATCACCATAAAAATTTCCCCAAATTTGTAGTTTTTTACATCGTCAATAGATATTAATGTAGGGATTTCATTCCTTTGTCTTGACATTATTAGAAGGAAATGAATTAGGAGTGGGTAGCGAAATTGTAAGTAGAGAACGAAATTTGTAAAGAGTATACCTCTTTGGTGATTGTTGTATTGGGAGGTCAACTTGTTTAGTTGAAGTTGCTTCACATATAATAGATGTAGTAGTAGAAGTTACATAGTAATTAACAACTACATAAAATATGATATGGTATCATTTGTATATGTATTTCAAGCGTAAAGAAAAATACCTATTCCAATATATTTGGAGATGTACTTTGTGTTTGTAATTGATTTTTTATTATGTATTTTTCTTTGTTACTTAAACTAGGAATGAAATTAAAAGTGCATTGTGGTCGGTCCAATATGCATGGATAAATTCAATGGTGATTTTTGTAATATCCATATTCACCTAGTAGTGGTCTATTTGTGTGTTGGTATCACTTGTTATAATGGTTATCATGAGGAGGAGGTTTTTTGGTGCATTTCATTGCAAAGTTGGAGTTGTTTGGTTTTGGCCTTTACCATGTGAATGTTGAAGTCTCCAACTATTATCGCTTGCATATTGGTTGGTAAAGTAAAGGTGACAAAATCTAAGAATATTGTAATGTTTATTAATGGGCTTAATGGCCTCAAATATATGTTTTATATTCATATATGCGTATTCGAATAGGATATATCAATTGTAATACTTTCAATGTGGGTTGTATTAAATGTTTTAATGTTGTATGTATTGATTTTTTATTGAGCATGTAAGAATCCCATGGATATTCATCATAGGAACAACATTGAATATTTACAAGCGGATTTATCGTTTGGCATTTTGGGGGTTTGTGTTTCCTATAAAAATACAATGTTTGATTGCATTATTGCGTAATCACATGTTATGTGTTACATATGTAGTGCTAAACTTCTCGTATTGAGTGAGAAAATATGTAAGTGTTTGGGGCTTGGATGTGTGAAATCGTATAATGGTGCCCATTTTAAAGAATGGATAAGCCTATGCATTTAAGTTTCTATGTCACTAGACAATATGAAGAGAATTTTTGTTGTTTATGTATAAGAAACAACAACTTAATGTTTTTACACGTGAAGGTACTATGTATAAAAATCCATGGTAATTTAACTTGTGAGGATCAAAAGACATTGCCTTCATTGTGAGGCCTTGGGCTCTGTGTATGGTTCGGCATAGGATATTTGTATGAGGAATTGATGGTGGTTAATAATTTTATTTCTAATCCGTATTTGTTTTTAAATTATTTCTATAGGAGTCCAAAGCTCACCGATATTTCCTATGTCCATGGTTTTCATATTCGTGCACTTGCATTCATCAATGTTAGTATTGCTAAATTCAATCCAATTTAAGCTTGTTGTTCTAGTTGTAAAATATTTGAATATTCCACCCTCCTTCACTAAGCCATCACATATGTTGTAGTTTCTGCGCCAATCAATTCTATTTGAATATCTTGTTTTAACATTGTAGTTTCTTGTTGCATTGGCTTTTTACTAGTTACCAAGTCATTGTCAATGAGATTAGTTGTTTGGGTGAAAGTCCTAATCTTTGTTAAATATTGATATGGACATGCAAATTTGTTGTTGCATTAAATGTTCCAATTGAAATCATTTGACATAGTCTTGGAAAAATTTCTATTGTATTGCTTTGTTGTGCATGATTGGCTTTTAAATAACCATGAATCTAGAATTAGTTGGGATTTGTATAAGTCTCCACAAAAGATAGTGTTTACATTTCCAAAGGGCTTGGTTGGCTTATGCATAATTTTGCATAGATGTTTTTCTATGTTAAATAACATGCGGCTTCCAATTAATGATAATTTATCAATTAGTAGTATTTGTAGCTTGCTATAGCATTTGGTCATTGATCGAGAGTATTTACGTCTAATGGTAACATTTTTGACATTCGATAAGGTAGCTGGAAAACATAATAAGTAGTTGAACTATTCACATTGTACTATTCTTTTCAAGTGTATGATACGATAATTCCTTTGACTTTTAGGTGGTTGATATTTAATTTCCTATTTTATATTGACAGATTGCTTGGTATATTACTTTTGACCGTACATTTTACCTATGGCTACGCCTCTTGTTAAGAATAAAAGGAAAGGGTCATTTCGAGATAACAATTTCTTTGTGCTTTGATATCCTTTACTATAAGATCATGTTCTTCATTTAATTGTTGTTACAAAGCAAGTACTATTCAAGATGTATTAAAAAAGGTACCTTGCTTATGTTGAATCTATTCTTTTCTTGGTTGTGAATCATTATCTTTTTGTAGCATATCAAGGTCATTTCCAATGTCATATAACTTAAAGTGCTTAGGACCATTAGGTTCATTTACGCTTCATTGTCGAATGTCGGGATAGGGTCATTTTCAATGTTGTAAATAGTGGTATCTATGTTTCCACGATGAGATTCTACTTTTGTGATGAATTGGTTTTCATTTTCTTTTACCACCGTCCGATATGTAGTAAATGTTAAGCACCATGTGTAAAAATTATCTTTCAATGACTCTTTCGGTTCATAATATGGCATAAGAAACATCAATTTTTCTCTCGTAATAGTTTTTCAGGGTAGACATGTCTATTGTATCTAACATAACGTATGATTTTTTACTTTTATATGGGGTTTTATATTTGCTAGTGTTTGTGTATAGTATCCAAAATTTTCTTTTAGTGCAGATGTTGTCTAATTATATAGTCCTTGCATTGTATTTGTCACTAATGGAAGCACACAAAATATTTTGAGAATTGTCATGTTCTTTAGCAAACAACTTACGAGGTTTTAAAATAAATTTCCTATTCGTAATTGGAGATGTGTTTATGAAATAAAAATTCTAGATCCATAATGCAATGGAAATGAAAGCATAATGGGCATTGCTTGATGCATAAACATTTTTTTGATAATTAATTAAACTAATTCCTAGGAAGCATATGAACTACATTTCACTTTCATTATTCTTTGTTGGTTCTTCACGTATTTTCTTAAAAGTAGTAGTAAATTTCTCATCTAATATAGTCATGTACTGCTTTGTATAGTAAGTTGCAGTTTGAATAAACATCTAAAATGAATCATGCATCTGGATTTACATACCATATGCTTGGTAGCTTACGGGAAAATGTATTTTTCCACATATCATGTGGATGCCTCTTTATGATTATGGCAGGACGAGTGAGAAGAGATTATAATAGTGCAAGATATGTTCTCCTACACAAGTTCTGATCTTCAAGAAATGCAGTAATTGTTATGCGGTGGCTATATTTTTTTGTTTGTTTCCCTTGGAAAAATTGTTTTTCTATGTTTCTAGTTATGGCATATGTATTTTATAAATTTTATAGTATATTTTTCTTATCCATAAAGCGGCAATGGGAAATTAAATTTTTAATGTGAATGTATTTTGTGCATGTTTCGTATGATTGTGGCTTTACATTTTTCCAAATTCATGTCCAAAGAGTGATGAATTTGTAGAAATATATTTGTGTATAAATGTTTGTATTTCTTCTTGTGAAATATTGCCGTATACAGGAAAATTCTTTATCTAAAGCATAAAATGCACATGCTCATTTCCATGGTTTTGGAATTCTATTACAAAGAAGAAGTCCATGAATTTTTCAAATAGAGTATCGTACTCAACATTAATTTCTTATATGCATTTATGCTATGATTAAAGTAATGCGACTAAATATTACTAGGTTTTTCCTTATAATTGCATCGATGTTTTTGTCATCAATGTTTTCATTATGCCTTTTCTTTTTACCGATAGAATGTACAATCCGTTGCAGTAGTAGTGTCGAACATGTGATCAGCACTTGTTAGCATAGTAAAAATATTGGTGCACCTAATTGTCTTATCATTGCAAATATGTTCTTCCCGATATTTGCTAAATAATTTGATGAAGTTCGGATGGATTTTAAACTTGTGAATCCTATTAATAATTTAAGGATGTTGGACACCCCCTGATTTACTTTTAAGGTCTTTGGCATATATGTTTTCCCCTTATAATTGACCTTTGCGCATACATATCCATACACAACTAGATACTTGTTTCAAGATAACTTTAATTCCTCTGAGGAAAACATTGGGAGTGTGAGTTGGAAAATAATTTCTACGATGCAATAGCTCCCATTTTGCTATTTTTTTAATGAAATCTTTTTGCTATATCATTTTCATCATGCATCCCATAGTATAAAGTAGGGAAGCTCATTTCTTCACATCTCTTTTCCTCGTAAAGGCCTAACAATTGAATCCTTATGACGGTGTAATTACAAGAACATTTTCCTTCGAAGGTCACTTATTGAATGGGCATTTTCATAAGTATATACAACTTATTCGTGATTGGTTCAACTTCAATATCATGAGGATTGTAACATGTTTCTTTGATATTGTCAATGTTTTCTATTACATTTGCAACTTGGCTTTCAAAACTACTTTCCCAAGTCATTGTTAACATCTACATGGTCATTGATATACAGGGGACATTTACATAGTTTCATTAACACATGCATGACGTAGTAGCTAGGACTAACATTTCTTATTAGATACACACTTTTGTATTCCAACTTTCTTTTAATATGAATTGTAATTGTTTCGGTTTCATTTATTTTCTTTAGCATTACCTCTTGTGCATTGCTAAAATCAATAGCACATTAATAAATGTTCCATTAAGGCCAAATTGTGGTATTTTATACCCAAGTTGTATTATTTGTGCAAATGGCATATGTAAATCAACTAGTCTTTCTTCTAAAAGGCTTAATCTATGAACTAAAGCTATTTTCCAATTTCTTCTTATGTTAAAAGGAGCAAAAAAATTAGGAATTAATCGATGTTGAATGTCATTATTGCATTGCTTACATATCTTATCCCCTAATTGAAGGTGTTTTATTGATATTCCAATACATACGAGACAAAATATCATTGATAGTACTATTGGTAATAAGCGGTTATGTATTTTTTGAAATGGAAACAATAAAAAAGAGGAAAAACATGTTTTTGCGTATCTAATAGAAAGCACAAAGATATATTGTTATTATTTTATCCATTTTTTTGTTTTCTTGTTACATTGCATGTTCCTATCCTTTTTTTTTTTTTTCCTTATGTTGGGATTTAAATGGTGAAATCTTGTAGGTTTGCCTACATTTTCTTTAAAGTAGGAAATGGTAATGATGAATGTTGATTACACTTGTCTCGATCCACTTTCATTACATTTGGTAAGATGCACCTCCTTCGTATCATTGCAGCTTTCTATTTTCTTCTTATTTCATTGCATGTTCCTTCCTTTTGTTTTTATTATGTGGGATTTTAAATGGCACAATCTTCTACCAACACCTACATTTGACTTTGCATTAGAAATGGTAATAGTGAATGTTGATTACACTTATTTTATCAACTTTCATTTCTTGTTGTTAAATTTCACCCCCTTGGTCATTGTATTTTCTATTATTGTATGGGTAGTTGATGAATCCACAAAGTTTTGAGTATGCATTTGTATGGACTATATCAAATGCAAATGACTTAATGGATCATAATGAATATGCATTGTATTTGTTTTGTACGATATGACATTAAAGGTTCTTTTTGGTTGCAAACAAAGCTCATCTACATGAACAATGCTTTTATTTGTTGCTGACCATTTCTAAATTTTTGTTTACGAATAATATAGGAAAGCCATAACAAGCCTAAATCGCTACATTCAACAAAAATAATCATATGGAAGTCCAACCATAGAAATATATATTTGTGGGTCGAAAATTTGATTTTCAAATCGCTAGCTAAATTTTGGGCTGCATAGCTCTAAACACTTGATCGCACATGTATCTTTTCATAAAATTTCATTAGTCAAGTTTGTTACATATACCGGTGAAGATCTATCAGCATTAAATTTTTCTATTGTCAAAAGACTAATTGCAAGAAACATGCTCTTGCCACAGCTCATTACTAAATGGATGTGTTTTTAGAACTCCATAGCTTTCTATTTTAGGAGCAATGGAATTCCAAATACGCAGAAAATCATTATAAGTATGACATAAATTTGTATAGATATCTAGAATTTGTGATGGGCTTATTATTTTATAGAAAATTTCATAGTGGCCACAAGTTGGGTTTCTATTGTGAAATAATATTGAATATGCCGGAGTCAATGACTCTTTGTTGAATTGAAGGGTAATTGACCACATAAAAATTGAAATGTCTAGCCATTTTAATACCCAATGAATACAAAATTTATCACCCCATATGCCTATTTCAATGCCATCTCTATTTTCATTTGTAGAAAGCCTCATCCTATGCAGGTAAATGCCTTTGTCATATATCCTATGCAAATCGGAAAGCATATCAACATGCAATTCATTTTCATATGATGATATTTTTGTTGGGTCCTTATTATTTAAGCATGATCTAAAATAGTCTAATGCACCCATACACAATTCAATTGATGTATACTTTGAAAATGCAAAATACTTGAATTGTGTCAAAAAGACACTCACCCACATTGTAGTTGAATAATGTAATTTGAAATAGATGATCATATTGCAATGCACTTTCAATTTCAACAAATGATGGCATATTTTGTAGTATATATGTTTCTCGCATTAATTACTTCCCTCTTGTTTGCGTGTTTTTACTATGAAGTATTGTTACTACTTTGCAAACCAAAGCATCTTTGCAAGTTGTACTTTCATATTTTCTATTTTTTTAATCTATATTATTATGACTTTGATTTGTCTTACGTAATTGCTTTTTGAGCAAATGCAAATTTTTAGACATTGTTTCTATATGCTTTGTAGTTTATTTACCCATTTTTGTAACGTCCCTATGTAACCTCAAGTTGAATAACTATAGTGGAAATGGTATTGCAACACAATTTTGTAATTACATGTTCTGCTATGATAGGTTTACGGCCATGTTAAAAATAACGGGGTGGATATATTCATACAAACTAGATGCTACAATTGTTACCAATGTAATGTTCTACAAAATTCAAAAGTGCATGTATGGTATGAAGCTAAAAAAAATGAAAAGATAGTGTAGATGTTGTTACACACCTTCACAAATGTACATGTCAAAGTAATGGAAGTTTCGATATTTTTTGGGTTGTTACGAGAATTTGATGTCTTTTTCCTAATATATGTCATACAACATAAGAAAATGAACATGATGTATATGTTATTATTAACATTGTAGTTGTTAACAATGTAATTTTATTCTCTTTGTACTTTTCGTAGAATTGATTTTGAAGGCACATTTTTAGGATGTATATGTAGGTCTATGCATGGAATAAAGGAAACAACATTAATACAAATTGATGTGAAAAAAACATATATAGGAATATACATAATATCTCTCATCCATACAATGTATAATTCAAATTGCAAAAGCACTGACCTTTACAATAATGCCACTCTTGTCATGTACTCACCAACATAAAGGTAATAGTAATTGCAAGCACTTTGATAATTGTACCTGAAAATAAAATATGCAAAAGAATATTGACTATTCTTAGTTTGCATATGACGACGTAAATAGAAATATAACATTAAACAATTGACGCATCATCAACTACCTGTAATATGAAAACTATGAATAGGAAATTATATTTTTTTAACCACATAAATAGATGTCAAATTATCTCAATGCGTTTTCCTGTAGTAATGCTCAGTTGTCTCATAAAAATGTTGTCAATTTTTCACCTACTGCAACAATTACTGATCAAAGCAAAAGGAAGATGAAAACTTTTCAGTTTTCCATGTTGAAAAGGAAAGTAACTGTATTTTAAAAAATGTATATCTATGTGTATGCAACGGATGAAGGAAACAATTTGATTAAATCAGATTTTATATCTGTAATATGACAACGTGGCAGAAACATTATATGTGCAGGTGTATGCATGGAAGAAAGGAAACACACATAATATGAATCAATGGTAGTCATTGCCAGGAATTTGATAAGTGTACCTGAACATAAAGTATACAAAAGTATATTGACTATTCATAATTTGCATATGACAAAGGAGATAGAAATATAACATTAAACAAATTTTGAATTTGAAAGTTGGATAATTTTATAACCACCTGAGATAAATGCCAGATTTTGTCTATGAGTAGGTGTGTTGTGGACTTGGGTTTGTATTTCATATCCATACTGCCGAAATAGCCATATGTGTTTTAACAAGATCTTCAGAAACTACGTGTATCATTCATTTTTATAGCAGCTGGATAAATAATAAAATCACAGTAAAATTCATTAAAAATAATAAGAAAAATCCTTGCGGCATAAAAGGCCAGGCAACCTTTGGAGGGCCTTTCTCTTTTGATTTTTTATAGGATTTTGTTGGCAGCATCAAAAAGCGTAATTGTATTAAAAATTATGGTTGATCAGCAATTCTAGTAACACACTTTGCTTCTTTGATATTGACTTCAAGTCTAGTGCTAGAGACCTCTTAATTTACTCATTCACTTTACTTTATAAAGCCCCCAAAATAAATCCTTTTTTTTCATGTATAGAACAAAATAAAGGAATCTACTATGGCAATATCAGTAATTACCCTCTCTTAGGTTCGGCCAAAGAAATTTGCTGGCAGTAATTTTTAAATTATCAATTATCAAAGAAAAGGACGAGTTAGTCTCTTTTCCCACACTCTAAACATGTGTTTTAGAACTATTCCTGTAAACATTCTCAGTATATGAGAATTTTTCATCATTTATACTTTTTGATGAGCTTCCTTTCTTAAATTTGGTCACTAAAACCTAGGAACGAACTTTAGGGAAAAATTTATATTCAGAGCTTTTTGATCAGTGCATTTATTTCAGCTAGGCATACATATCTATTTTTCTAGCACCCATATTATTGAGCTTCAAAAATTCAAAGTTTGTGAGTAAGCAACATCCTTGTTCGGAAGCCTTCATATGTAAGATAGCTTGCTGGTTTTTCTCAAGGAACTTTGTTTTAGATGTTTGGTCAATAGCCTCTTTTTCTTCTTGGATTTCTTTTGTTCGACATGTGACTAGCCTAGAAGTTGGCTGTTTGAAGCTAAAACATGAATTTTAATCAAAGTATTATATCGACATTAATATTGTATTGAAATTCACTCAGCTGATTTTAGAGGTAACTTGTTCCTCTGTACACAACTCTTGAAGAAAATTTACTAAAAGCTTTAATAAAATAGAAAGTACCTAAATAATTAGCACCTAATTAGATGTTCTTAAGTCACTACCAGACCATTGTTATTCTGGTTTCTTAGGTGGGGATTGAATTTGAATCCCTCGAAGGGATGGAATTTGATACAGATCACATTATTTACTATCAATTTGAGAGCACAAGTAAAAACTCCAGCTGATTTACAGCATGCGACACCTATCAACTACACCTTTATAATTAAACCATTGCAATTGAATAACTTTAAAAAATTTGGTTCCTTTAGAACTTATGAAGAAATCTTAATATTTTGTCATACTTAAAAATTACGTATAATTACGTTAAAAATAGTAATGGCAAGTAAGACATACAAGAGGAGAACCAAGAAGTAGAGAAGAAAACTAGAGTAGTTAAATCTTCATCCGTTACAAAATATATTTTTGTCTCTAATTAATGCACCCCTCCTACTTTTGTCTCAAAAACCCTTAATGTATTTTTTTAATTAAAAAAACTCTCTAGTATTAATTTGAGGCGCGTGTAACTTGCAAGCGAGACATTAATTAGAGCGAAAATATATTTTTGTCTCTAATTAATGGTGAAAAAAAACTCCTAAGGCGTGGAAAATGGCCAACAAGCTCGGGCGGGAGGGAAACAAGCATGCACTAGATGGTCATGCGGATTTGATCAGGCGCAGAGGAGGAGGGCGAGCTGCAGGTATCCGCCGTTTTGCCCTGTTTTGTTTTGTTTTAGTGAGCATTTAAAGATTTATGCACAGAAATGGCCGCGATGGTTTGGTTTTCGACCTGTCCGGCCCTTACAGGATTCGAGGGTATATTTTGTGGCAGCTTCTAGGGAACATTTCTCAACTGCCATTTTTTAGATCTGTCTGATATTAGATCTTTGCTTAGCATTCATATTTCGATGGTTGCTTAGCATTCGTATTTCAGATAGCATTCGTATTAGATCTTTGCTTAGCCGTCGATAGTGTGCTCAGCTGGGCCGGTGTGTCGGTGGCTGTATCTTTTTCCCTCTATTTCAATACTGCCGCCGCCTGTGCTCCACTTTATCTGACATGGCATTGGAGTGGTTTCCTTGAAACCTTGAATAAGGATTGGTAAGATTTGTTTGGAGGTTCTTGATTGTCTTAGGTATCATGTGAATGATCACAATGAGAACTCAGTAGTTGTAATGCAGATTTGTTGCAAGGAATATCTTGATGAATTATTATAGTCCTTGCATATAATACATTGTTCTTGCCTTATGGGTATATGATTCTTGAATGATAATTATAACAAAATTGTGACTATGTTGGACAAATCCTGATTTGTTTGGCAAAATGATCAGAGCCTTAGAAGCATGATAATATTAGAAGGTTCTTCAAATGTAAATATGTGAAAAAGTTGGAAGGACTGCTATGGCTAGGTCTTGAGGATGAGTTCCTTGATATTGCATCTACATTCATGAAACTCTGAAGACTGTGCTAGTATTGATATTTGAAGGGTTTGTGTATTTGTAAACCTGTGTCTTGTATGTTTGCACAAACTGTGATTTACCTAAGCCTTGGAGAAGTGAGATAAGGCACATATGATGCATGGATGGGAGCTAGATAGTAAAGGAGTTTTTGTTTCTTTATGTAATGGTAAAGTCACCAATATCTTGTTGTACACAGTTGTATGCAAGCCTGATTTCCACGAAGATGATCACACTAAATCATTTCCATGACTCATTACTTGCTCAGAACTCTTTAGGAAGATTGGATGGTTTGTGTTAATAAGTTGCAGACATTGAAAATGAATCCATTCCATTATTATATAGAAAACTATGCTCTCGGGCTATTATTGTCTTCTACCCAGGATTTGATCTTTGGAGGCCTGAACCCTCAATTTTAAAGCTAAAATTAGCAGGATAATACTATGACTAAGCCTATTAAATGATTTTCAAATAAATTTTGAACTCCAGTGGGTGAATTTCAAGTTATCTTTACTTGTCTTTGAAGGATACAAAAACACAGTTAGATACCTAGCTTTTAGGGGTCCATTGGCAAGAGAAGCGGATCTAAGTGATAGGGTCTTGTCCTGAACTCAGTAGTTGTAATGCAGATTTGTTGCAAGGAATATCTTGATGAATTATTATAGTCCTTGCATATAATACATTGTTCTTGCCTTATGGGTATATGATTCTTGAATGATAATTATAACAAAATTGTGACTATGTTGGACAAATCCTGATTTGTTCGGCAAAATGATCAGAGCCTTAGAAGCATGATAATATTAGAAGGTTCTTCAAATGTAAATATGTGAAAAAGTTGGAAGGACTGCTATGGCTAGGTCTTGAGGATGAGTTCCTTGATATTGCATCTACATTCATGAAACTCTGAAGACTGTGCTAGTATTGATATTTGAAGGGTTTGTGTATTTGTAAACCTGTGTCTTGTATGTTTGCACAAACTGTGATTTACCTAAGCCTTGGAGAAGTGAGATAAGGCACATATGATGCATGGATGGGAGCTAGATAGTAAAGGAGTTTTTGTTTCTTTATGTAATGGTAAAGTCACCAATATCTTGTTGTACACAGTTGTATGCAAGCCTGATTTCCACGAATATGATCACACTAAATCATTTCCATGACTCATTACTTGCTCGAAACTCTTTAGGAAGATTGGATGGTTTGTGTTAATAAGTTGCGACATTGAAAATGAATCCATTCCATTATTATATAGAAAACTATGCTCTCGGCTATTATTGTCTTCTACCCAGGATTTGATCTTTGGAGGCACAACCCCCTCAATTTTAAAGCTAAAATTAGCAGGATAATACTATGACTAAGCCTATTAAATGATTTTCAAATAAATTTTGAACTCCAGTGGGTGAATTTCAAGTTATCTTTACTTGTCTTTGAAGGATACAAAAACACAGTTAGATACCTAGCTTTTAGGGGTCCATTGGCAAGAGAAGCGGATCTAAGTGATAGGGTCTTGTCCTGAAACTTGGTACAGAGATAGATTAAGTAAATGGTCACTCAAAATTATTATTTTTGCATCTTCAAAACTTAGCGCAATGAAGATAAACCTGACCATACAATGAACCAGACCTAATAGGAGAGGAATGCACTAGAAACAAAAGAGTTGGACTGTGAGAAAGGACTAAGAAATTGAGACTTAGAATGTTGTATACACTAAAGGGATGTTGTATATGTCTTGCATTGCAGTCGAAGCATGAGCTTGGTCAGACTGATACTGGGAGTGCTTAGATGAATCACTGGTTAAGTCTGAGAATCCATTGACGTGCATATGATCTCCCACAATGCTGGTATTCATTGCTGAGCTGTGATCTGAATCTCTGCTGAATGCAGGTGCAGGTGCCTTGCCATAAATTTGATCCAGTTCTGATGTATGAATGTGATGAGTTTCTGCATCATCTGAAAACTGAACACCTACAAATGCTCTTCCCAAGAAATCTTCCAGCTTTGGGCGTTTCTGATCATTGTTGTTCGCATTCATAATTGCTTCAGATTTCATGACTTCTGACTGATTGCTCAATCTCTTCTGATGCCATTCTGCAACAAAATTGTACATGAAAAAACAAATGTTAGGGCCCATTCTGCAAAAATAACTGTGTATGACAACCTTAATGTTAGGGTCCATAGTTTACTGGGTATCACAATGTTTCTGTCAAATCAGTCCAATAAGTTATGTATCACCATAATCATGTTGGGAGTCATGTACGGAGATACCTGACCTGCACTGGTAATATATGAAAAGCCTAATCTGAACCAGTACATCATTCTAGTAAGGAAGCCCTAATGCATGAATACAATATTTCTTTCATCATCTTAACAGCAACCCATATGAGAAATATAAGAATGACATTCTAAACCATTTGGAGGAGATCATATCCTTGTGTCACAGTGCAGTTACACACATTATAACAGTGTAGCTGATTACAGACTAAAAAAATCACAAACGTTGTATTCTTTGCAGGAAATCAAATCGTTGCCACACCCATTGTAATAAACCCAACACACACTTGATTGCGATGTATCAACATCCTTGATTGCGATGTAAAATAGACCTTTAAACAAATTTTTGTCCTGCTTCAACAAATTGATGCCATTCTGGAACCGGCTGAATGCAGATTCTGTGTCCTTGTCTAAGTGAAAATCCTGTTAAATACCGGAAACAGGTAAGAAAGAAAGTGTACGATGGATGGGTTATTCATATTTTATTTTTCATAAAATGGATTCCCCCCTCATCTCAACTAAGTACATCTTATCAAAGCAACAGGATTTAAAACAAAAAACATTACAGAATTTTAAGGCCACAAATTGCATACCTTTTTGTTAAATAGTGTAAAATTGCTAACATCAGCGTTGAGAACAGAGAGGAGCATATCCTCCTGTTCACTTCGTTCGAAGCTGCCCAGTCCATCAAAGTCTAAGAGTACATACAAGTACCTCTGTCCCCCTGGCCATCTCCATTTTCACATGTTGTAATTGTCATCCAGACACCATCAGTGCACCTGCCCCCTGCAACATCCAGAAGAGACTCTGAAAGATGGTTCAACAAATATGACTTTCCGCTGCTCTGCTTTCCCATGGAAGATATAACCTTAATTTCACCCTTCCAGCTGTTGAGAACAGCATCATAGAAGCCAAAGCGTATAGAATTAGCAAGCGATACGCTGTCCACGTAGCTAATATCATGGGGTATTTGAAGTCCATCCTAGAGAGCTA
Organism: Taxus wallichiana var. yunnanensis; assembly: GCA_018340775.1. Taxonomy (NCBI): domain Eukaryota; kingdom Viridiplantae; phylum Streptophyta; class Pinopsida; order Cupressales; family Taxaceae; genus Taxus; species Taxus wallichiana. Next base: position 372,877,941 of record CM031234.1, on the reverse strand, counting down.
CCATGGCATTGTTTTCTGCACGAGCTATTTGAACGGGCACGAGGCATACAAGTTTGCGAACCCACATTCCCATTTTCACAGGGGTTTGTTCCTCTGCTGGAACTGATATCAGGTAATTCTCTACATTGTCGGTTAGGAATTGAATCTTCATATTTGTAAAATCTTTATCTTTACCTGCCTTAAGTTGTCTAATAAGTGCTTCTAAATATTTGATGCATGCCTCTCCATAGCAGGGAGCCGATCTGCTGCTTTCTAATACCACTTTGAACGTAATGCACTTCTTATAATCTGGAAACAATGCAGGAGTTGTAGCAAATTTGTCAAAAATGTGGTATATGTATCCTAAATAGGGGCAGGAACCAACAATTCCTGTTTCTTCTCTTTCCAGTTCACGAGCATTGTTATGACTGACTTGTTGCAACTGCACAACTTCCCTAGCTAAAGCAGTTTTCAACACATGGGAAGAAATAACACCAAGGGCATCTGCAGGACTGTATAGTAAAAGTTGATTTTGTGATCCGAAGCTCGTAAATTTCATGTCGAGCAGATCCAAATCAGATAAATTGCCCGCTTGTCCATTCAAATGAATGGTCTTCAAGTAGCTCATGTTATCACCCAAAACATAAATTTCTAACATGACCCCAGGACTTGAATGTCTTCTTCCGACAAGGTGCTCATCAACATCATTACCTGAACATTGGAATTGCCTGAACACAATGAAGAAATAGCCATCAGCAGAGATGCATGCTTTAAAAGGAGGCCGCTGCATCGGAAGAGAAATATGCTTTGCCTTCATCATGGATTTCTACTACTCTTGCCCTGTTTCCGACATCAACCAAGAGCAGCTCCATTTTCCATGGAATTAAATGCATCCATGTAATGATCTTGTTCCCCTTATATGATTCAAGATTAACCTCAACACCAGTCCAATAGACCTTCCGAAATGATTCATCAAACTTGTATATTACTATCTTGCTCCTTTCTTTTCCATATAGAGCCATATAGCGTGTAGATTCATCTAGAGCCAGCAAATCGAACCCCCTCCTAAATGTATATATAGGACAACTCGTGTTATTCAAGTTGTAGCCGACCTTGGGACATCGGTATAGATACAGGCAAGAATCTTTGAAGTTGTGAATAAAAACCATCAACTCGCCGGACTTGAGGACTGCGACTTTTAATAACCTTTCCTGTTCAGGATTGATGGCTACTAATTCAAGTGGCTCCCCACATGTTGGGACAATTGGATGTGTCTCAGAGTTGCTGTTCAATTCATTTAGATCCTTCTTCATAGGAGTTAGCTCACACGCTTTCCACATAACGTCGAACTGATGTTCCTCTACAGTTGACACCTTCACCTTCAGCTCCGCTTCAGAATTTGACCACCAGTTCAGCGGATTATTAATGGAGTATTAATGGGGTATTACTCTAACACTGTTCATATAGGTACTTGATATTGTTCCTTCCATGCAAAAACTATGTCAATCTCCTATGTATAAGAGACGCCACTATACTTGCAAAAAAAATTATAGCAACAAGTTTCCTGCAGAATATGACAACTGGTTTTTCCTGCAGAAAATGACAACTGGTTTTTCATGTTTACATTGGGGCTCTGGTTGCGTTCATCATTAATTTCTCTACGGCACCCAGGCCAAAAAAATATGTGTTTAATCCAGCAGCATAACACTGTAGAAGACAAAGATGGCATTTTCTTCCCTGGCTTGTATCTCTACAGCTACAGTTGTAGCAGTATCAAACAGGACAACTAATATAGAAGCTTCACACACTGTTCTCAGATGACTTTGTATAAACCTCAAAATGGCCTCATATACACAGCCAATCTTCCAATCACTGATTATTAAGCATTGCCATGGTTGGGGCTATGTTTTAGGTAGACATTGAATCTGATCCTGCAGAAATTTATTGTTGGCCAGTTCTCGTAATACGCTTGTGCCAGAGTTACTTAGTGCAGTAATATTTTTGAGTATATATCTCTCTTTTATGTTGTGCCCAATCAAGAAATATGAACTGTGGAGACACAAAACAAGTTCAACTCTCTCAAGAGGACCCTCTCTTTAGCTTATAGGGATGAGGCACTCCACCCCTCAAAGAGATACAACAATGACAACTACAACAATAGTAACAATGTATCATCCTTTCTCAATTCAATGCAACCCAATCGAAATTTCCACCAGCAGCAGAAGAACTTTTTGGAGGCATTGAATGACTGCCACCCAAATTTCAGGATGCCCTACATGTAACACAGTTAGCGGAGCGACTCTTAAGAAATTTCCAATCATCTGCAGAAAATTTTCAATTCATTTCCAAGGGATCCATGATTATTGATGGTCATGGTATTCTGCAGGAAACTTGTTGCTATAATTTTTTTTGCAAGTATAGTGGCGTCCCTTATACATAGGAGATTGACATAGTTTTTGCATGGAAGGAACAATATCAAGTACCTATATGAACAGTGTTAGAGTAATACCCCATTAATATCATCTTTTCCTTTTAATGTTTTTGTCTGCAAAGTTTGTACATAAATATGTGCTGCAGTATTGGGAGGGACAAGTTTGCATAGTTTTACATCTCTTCTCCAAGATTTACTCTGTACAGAGCTATAGTATGATTAAAATTTCAGTTTTTATTAGTTACATTATTCTTTGTGTGTGTGAATGTATCATATTCACTTTATGGACTGTTGGTTGATCATAGCTAACAACATAAATTTCACTTCTGTTTATAGCACATAAGATTATGCAATGTGGATTAGAGATTGCCTCAATTATGTGGAACATACTAGAGGCATGTCAATGTGATGTAACAACATCCAGGTTCACAAACAATTCTTTATCATCCAAAAACATTTAGATCCACTTGAATACAGACTTGTAGAATGCCGCTCCACGTTTGAGCATGCCACTCAAACCTTAGTGCCTTGACTCTTTTTTATAGAAGCCACAGATGCCTACCCAATCTGCAAAGGCTTAACCTTGTTGCGCAAGCCTATACTTAGCTGTGCATCACTATTTGTGTCGTATGAAACCTTGGGACCTTGTCTCTTGTTGTGCAACACTTCTATCTTGCATGTTGAAGCCACGAAGCCTTGCATATGCTGCCCAAGCCTTTTTCAATGCCCTGATGTATTCTGGATGTTGCCTAACACTGCTGATGTATTCTGGATGTTGCCTAACTCTTTAGGCTTGATTAATGTTCCTCGTTGTTAGTATAGTTTTAATGTTATAATACATTACAGCTGAGCACACTGTAACTTATTCTCGGGTTTGGAAAATTCTAAGATCAGAAATAAAAGCTATATTCGAAAAGATTAAGTGGAGTAACACAATAATAAAGTAGAATAATCTCTTGTCATTATAATATATAATCACAAGATACGTGCTTTGATAAGAGGCTTTTCTGCCCTCCTTTCATTTGAGAAAGGAATTAAAATATTTCATGACTTGTACATTTGGGCAGAGAAGCCTCTTATCAAGGCACATATTTGGTCATTAGATATTATAATGACGGAGCTTGTAGAGTATAAATTGGATTGATACTGGATACTAGACAATGAAAAGCAATCTACTTTATTTGTAATGAAAACAAAGACCTATGATAAGTTCCAAGATTCAAGTTTGCTTCCAAGTTAACCTTGTAACTTATCATAGGTCTTATTGCAACATGGTTTTGAATATGTGGACCTTCTCATGCTATTTTGTTTTCATTTTTAATAAATTAGATTGCTTTTCCTTGTCTAAGTTCTTCGTCTTTTCTTTTTTTCCAGGTTTCATTGTCTTCTCTTGCTCTAGTTGGTGTGGAGTGGCTTTACTGCAAGAAGGTAAGATAAGATGACATTCTAGTCCTAGATATATTGGTAAATAATTAGAACGTGCAGATACTTTTATTCATTTTTTAAAAATATTTTTCTTTATTATTATGACGAGTGTTACTTTTTTTTGTAGGACACTATTACCTAATTAGCCACTATTTTTGGAAAAAATGGAAAGACAGGTACTTTCATTTTCTGCCACTTGTATTATTTCTTTAATGAATTTAATCTCAATAAAGATTAATATTATCATAGTCATGAGTTTTTTTAATAATACTCAGATCTTAAATAACACTCATAATGGACCCTATTTTAGCTTACAAAAAATGGATTATGAAACGTGGCTTATTTAACAAGCCACGTTAAACAAGCCACGTTAAATAAGCCACGTTTCAGACCCACAGTGAGCGTTTTAGGCATCTCATAGTTCAAACTAATGATGTTTTAGTTTACGAAAACATCATAACAGAATTACCCATTTCCAAACTATAAAAATAAAAGTCTCAAGTTGAGAGGTAGATGCTCATTATTTAAAGTATATGATTTATGCAGGAAAATAGTATATCTTCATCTGAATGTTCAGATGAACATATACCAAGACCTACTCCAGGGACAAATGAATATTTTAATGAAATGATATATTGTACTTGTGAAAAGTGCAAAAATAGAAAATTAAAGAAGCGTCGACTCGTTGGTATCCATAGGTTGAAGTATGGAGTTTATATAGAAGAGGTATACTATAATGAAATTTCAAAAATGCTTGTTATTAAAAAATATAAACTTTTCATATCGCATTGACTATTTTAAATGATATTGTAATGTTTAGCCAATCCAAGTTCATAACAATGTTGAGGAAAGGGCATATGACAATGATGATAGTGGCACTCACAATGAAGAAGAAGACACATATATGGGTGATACCACTTCTCAATTAAATGAAGATGGGGTGAACGAATTTTTACAAGACTTCTACACATATGCTGAAGAAGTTGATGATTCGCCCCTAACTCAACTTGCTAGGACGCCTCTATACCCAAATGCAAATTTGTCTGTATTGGCAACACTTATGTTATTTTTGAACTTGAAAGTTATGCATGGAATGACGAATACATGCTTCACTGATATCTTGAGGTATATTTTAAACTCCTCTAAACTATATCTCTCCATGTCATTCAAGTTTTGAATATTGTGTATAGTGAATAATATAAAGATCTTTTGTTGTTTTATGCAGACTTTTGGCAGATAAGATACTTCCAAAGGAAAATAAGATGCCTCGTTCACAAAAGGAAGTATCTTCAGCAATGAAAGACATTGGGATGGAGTACAAAACATATGATGCATGTCCAAATGACCATATCTTATACTATGGTGAAAATGAAAATTTACAGCAATGCCCAATATGTTTCACCAATAGATATCGTGAAGATCAAGTGTCCAAGAAAGTTCCTTATAAGGTTCTACGCCACATTCCAATAACACCGAGGTTTGAGAGGATGTTCAAATGTAAAGATTTGGCAAAATTTATGGACTATCATGCACTAAGAAGGAGCCAAGATGGTGTCATGCGTATGGTGGCTGATAGCAAAGATTGGAAGGAGCTTGAAGAAAAATGGCCTGATTTAAGAAATGAGCCAAGGAATGCAAGACTTTCATTGGCAATGGATGGTGTCAATCCTTTCGGAGATCTTAGAACAACATACTCTGTTTGGCCGGTTTTCCTTGTTAACAATAATCTTCCCCCTTGGATGGCAATGAAAAAAGAGCATGCAATGCTAACTCTAATAATACCAGGTATATGAACTTCTTAGTGTGATGTTCTCTTGAAAATGATGTACATTTACATGAATATATTTAAATTTTAATTCACATTTTCTTCATAGGAAAACACCAGGTGAAAGATATGGACACATACATGGAGCCTCTCATTGATGAGTTATGCGAATTATGGAAGGGTGTCAACATGTATGATGTATCAAGACCTAGCAATGATAGGATCTTCCTTTTTCGTGCAATACTTATGTGGACAATTCACGACGCTCCAGGGCTCTCTGTGTGTTGTGGTAATCTATTTATCATATTCATTTGTAATCATTCTATTTATGTTGCTGCCCATTAATTAAATATGGTTTCCATACTGATTTTTCAGGCCTACAAACTAAAGGGAAACATGGTTGTCCATCATGTGGGCCAAACATTGTATCTAGCAATCAAAGGATCTTAAAAAAACCGTGTATGATGAATACGAGACACTTCTTACCTCAAAACCATCGTTATCGCATGCATGAGAAAAATAAGTTCAATGGAAAGGAAGAGGAAAGGAGGCGGCCAAAAGGATGAACCCTTTGAGGTGGAAATCAGCATATGACAAAAAGGAAGGGAGAGCTTATCCATTGGGAATGAAAAGACTATCTAAGTTTTATAAGTTAGATTATTACGAGCATCTCCCAATAGCTCATCTATTTGATACAATGCATATTGGAAAAAATGTGGCGAGTGCTTATGGAAACATCTAAAGGGAACCAACAATGAAGACCAAATAAAATTAAGGAAGGACCTCAAAACCGTCAATATGATGCCAAACATGTGGTTACATGAAAATAACACATATGATCCTGCGCCATGGGTTCTTACAGCAGAGGAGAAACAATATATGTTTGATACTATGCGTGCCATAAGATTTCCAACTGGTTTTGGTGCGACATTAAAAACCGTATTCACAAGAGATGGTTCAGAGTTTTCTGGAATGAAAACACATGATTGGCATAATTGGATAAAGGTAATTCGTGATATCTTATATTTCTTGATAGTATAATTGAAATTTTCAATATATTAGTAATGTAGAAGATAATATATATTTTAAACGCTATTTTTCAATGTTGGTGTAGTATGTGCTTCCTACAGCAATACAAAGCACTTTCAACCATGACATCGCACAAACAATTTACAAATTGTCCAAATATTTGAGGTATTATAAACCATCAATTGTTATTCAATAATTAATTTTTTTCCTTCTATAAATATCATTTTCAATGTCTTTATAATTGTTTTAACATATATTTTGCAAATATTATAACTGGTGATATGTTAATGCTTGTTAGTAAAATTTATAGGTGGGTATCATCTAAAGAGATACATCCAGATGAGCTGAACTATTGGAAGAGGAATGTTGCTCTTTTGATGTGTGACATTCAAATGTGTTTCCCTCCAAGTTTCTTCAATTCTCAAGAGCACTACCTTATACACCTGGTAGAAGAGATTGAACAATGTGGGCCCATCCATCTCAGGACAATGTGGCTTGTAGAGAGATATATGAAGGTCCTAAAACATTTTGTGAGGAAAAGAGCTCGACCTGAAGGTTCTATGGTTGAAGGGTACATGGTTTTTCAAACCATGGTTCATTTATCTGAGTACTTGCCTCAATTGCATCTGGAGGCTCCAAGATTATGGGGTGATCAACAACCTCAATCCATTGGAGATAGAAAACTAGAGGGTCAAGGAACTTCAAAGAGGATAAAAGGTAATCTTAAATGTTAGTAGTAGTTTTTAATCCTAAGTATTGTATGATGCATCCTTTAAAGAATGGTTAGATCAATGATTAGTTAAATACTTTTTGTTGTAGATGCTAAGGAGTGGGAGTCATTGCATTTGTATGTTGCATACAACTCTAAATTTATGTTACAATGGATGGAGAAGTATGCTGAACAAAAGAAAATAGAAGATGAAAAGGCATGGGCTGATATATATAATAGACATGGTCAAAACTCTAATAGAGGACTTCCTGCATGCCATAAAAGAAAATGGCCAGATAGATGCTCATGGCATTGGTTAAAGACAAATGTTGAACACGAGGCAACCAAGGGAATGAAAGCAGTGACAAAAAAACAAGTAGATTTCGTTAAAGGATCTATAAATGGGGAGGTAATATACAAATAAAGTATTATGATGAAAATTGTTTAATCTAAAGATTTTTTTATCGTTGAAACTAGTTAGTTAACTTTGTGTCCTTGAATCTAATTGGATAATATGTACATATGCATTTAGGTAACATATTACAAAGCAATGTGGATTAGCGGTCATCATTTTCGAATCAGGAAGATCGATGAGAAGCGGAAAACTTATGATAGTGGAATTTCAGCACCATTTGAAGTGGAGTGTCGTTCACATGCATATGACACAAACACAATCACGAGTACACTTCGGTATTATGGAGTGTTGGAGGATATAATAGAGCTTGATTTCACATCTTTTAAAAAAGTTATTTTTCGTGTTGAATGGTATAGGCTCATTGAAGTGGGCCTTGACAAAACTATTTTGTTGCATGAGAATGGATTCAATATGATAAATACATCGAGGTTTGAATCTACTTCTGAACCTTATGTGTTTCCAAACCAATGTAGTCAAATATTTCTTGTTCCAAATTTAGAACACCCTGGCTGGTCCTTTGTGATAGATTATGATCCAAGAGGGCGAAGAGTCACCTTTTCCGAAGATGTAGAAGGCCATGATGTAATTGAAGAGGTAGAAGATCCACTTGAAGACATAGATGACCAAGTGGAGGATGATGATAACATGACTATTGATGATGAATATGAACAAGATGAAGTTCCAGTAGGACAAGAACAACATTTTGGTGATGAAATACATGAACATGATGAGTTTATTGATCATCATTTACCTATGGCTGAAGGGGATGAAGATCATGAGAACCATGGTATTAATTTATTTGTGGATCTGGGGCCCATTAATTATGGTGTATTCATGCCTCCAGATGAGGAAATTGTAATGTCAGATGAAGATGATTTTATTTAATCATAATGTAAACCTTAAATTCATTGTAAGGACATAACACAATTTGATATATTTTATGAGTGGATTGCTAATGTTTTTTTCTCTATGTCAATGCATACATTGCACATGTTTCCTTGTTTCATTAAATGTTTCCTTATTGAAGATTATATGAAGATGCACACCTTTTGGTCCTTTTGAATATATATATTTTTGGATACATGAAATGGCCAACAAAATGTCAAAGCAGTTCTGTTTTGCTGCTCTCAACATGCAATGGCCAACAAAATGTCAAAGCATACCTTACCAATTTAGTATTGCATATGTTATTATTCATTTGTTAGTGAAGTTGTTCAATGTTACATACAACTTTGAAGTTTTTTTGACTATTAATAATTTTGTTTTATGATATTTTGAAGGATCGTGGCAGGCCCTCTACATATGCACTAGAAAATCCTAACATGAGAGTGCCGCCGACAAGTAAATCCCGTACCATACTTTCTACATCCAACATTGAAACATTTAGTATTCCAATTCCGTCAAGCATGCCAACACATAATATAGCACCAGAGTTAAGGAGTAACCCTTCATGTGTGGGTTCTCTCCGAATTCACCCTCCAACACCACAACATGCTTCCTTGACAAGTATCATAGAATCACAAGCCAAAATTTTAACGCTCCTACCAGATACTCCTGAATTTTATGAAGTTAGACAGGAAGTAATTAAGCAAATTCATGCATTGGAGTCTACATTGCTGGAAAGTACAGGTCTTGCTGCACCTGAACAGTATGCTTATGATAATTAATTATGTATAAAATATTCCTAACAGTCCTAATTATCATTCATGTGCTATAAAACAGTCATAACAGCAATTTTTCATATTGCATGGTTTACAATAGTCCTAACAAACATTCATGCTCTATACATACAGGAAGAAAATGGCATGCCCCCTGATGTACCTATAGGGGAAGCTACTGTGACCCCTACGACTGCAACAATCTCCACAGTGAACACAAAAGGAAAGAAAGAGGTTACAATCTTGTTAACCTCGGATGGAAATGTCTTAAAAGATGAAATGGGGTCGAAATTTTTCCAATTTCTATTTCATCGCGCAGAATGCCTATTTGGAAATACCATACAAGTGGATTGGAGAAAGCAAGCCAATTCTAAGAAAGATGAACTCTTTGAAGATGTCATAAAAGAGTTTGGAAATCCCGGTTTTAACAAGGATTTCATAATGGATTATGCACGGAAATTCATTCATTCTAAAAGAGACAAAATAAGGTCAAAGCTAACAAATGACTTGAGATATCCCCGACCAGCTTGGATCACTAACCAAACAACATGGGATGAGCTTATCAAAGATGCCAAATTCAAGAGAAAGTCCTTCAAAAATCCAAACTACATGCCATCTGCACGAGAAGGAGGTAAAAGACGCCTTCGAGATACAACAAAGGCTACCCAAGCTAGGTTGTCAAGTATTGGGTCCCATAAATTGGGGTCGGGTGGGTATAATAGTATTCGTGGGAGCTTGGTAAGTGAATAATTTCATTTAATTTTTTTATATTTTTTCGGTGACTTGAATGTATTGGATGACAAATGATACTTGATAAATTAAAATGTCTTTGTACACTTAGGTTCACCACTTTCGAAAGGAAGCTTCAGATGAAGATCTGAAATATGCACTAATGCATGGTTCCCAAGGGCTCCGGCAACATATGATAGATCGAGGGGAGAAATTGGTCATTGAGCATGAATCTGAGGTAAGTTTATTATAGTATTTGATGACATAATAAAACATTTAAGTATCAATGTTGTGATAATTTAATTAACTAAAGTATGTTGTTTAATAGGATGTGCAACAATCAAACTCCTTAAAGGGTGCAACTGACAGTGAACATGAAGATGCCACAGAAGGATGTGATGATTTTGTTGCTGGACAAAATGAATCGATTGACCTTCTTGGAACTCATCTGGAAAACAACCCAGAAATCCAACAGACAAGAGTTCAGGATGATTATCATGTTGCACCATCTATTATAGTTCCTCGTCAAAAGAGGACAAAAAAGAATAGACATTTTTCCTATCCGGCTAAATAGATTTAAATTGACTGTTATTTTATGAATTATTGGCTATTTCATTACCAGTGAACTTATTGGTTTGTTTTATGAACTTATTGAGAGTTTGATCGGTCTATAAAACTGCTCAAATGCGTGTCAAACACAGATATTTATGTGATAGCCAGATTTATAGTATGTATCTATACATTTTAAGATGGCTTTTTTTGCCTCATAAGAACTTCTATAACCTTCTTTTTGATGAGATGGCTATAATATACTCAATAAGGTTGATTGATCTTTAATTCTATTATGGTCATTATCTTTTGGTTTGCAGCCCCCAGGTATTATCTTTTGGTTTGTAGACAAATGTATTGATCTCGTTTCAATAAGTCAGTAATGTATCTGTTGAATCTTCCATTGCTAATCATTTGCTTGCATTGATAGGTATGCAATTGCAAGTGCTCGTTCAGATGGTCTACTTTTGCTTTGTGGAGGAAGAGATGCAAGCAGTGTGGTAAGAATTGTAATTTCTGACATTTTATTACTGGAGAATCTATATGCTTACTATAGTATGGTGATTGTCATCCATAGTTAAATAATGGTATGGATGAATATTGCTATTATGATCTATATTAGACACTGTGTTTCAAGATCTGATTTCTAAGAACAATGATTTACTTCATCTTTGTGAATTTGTTATGTTAACAAAATGCTTAATGATGTTACCAGAAAATAAAATCAAGATAAACATAAGTCATCTACAGAAATATGGGATATACAAGTAGAATTATTGAGAGCACTGCTTAGACATATGGAGAGCCCCAAAACATAAAGTAGTACTAGCAAGGAAAAATAATTGTGGTTTGTTTGTCTTTCCCTAATGACTTTCATTGCAATCCATTCCTGCAAGTGACTTTCTATAAGTAGATGACTTACAGTGGGAGTCCTGGGAGACGGAGGATGAACAGGTTGTGCTCCCATGACACCAATGGATATATTAGGTGACATTTATCATGGATATCTAGATTTTCCATGTTCAAACTCACGGACTCATGGTAGCATGTGGGTGTTTTTGTTGTTTCCTTATCTCTGCTCACTGACTGTTTTTGTTTTCTCGTTGAGTTTGATATATGGCTCGATTCGAGCCTTGCTTGCTTCAGGGGTATTTTAAACTTTCCCGAGTTTAGTGTTAACTTGGACCTTGTTGTTTTTTTGTATTGAAATGGCTCAGTTTTGTTACTTCCTTACTGTAGATCTATAAATTCATTTTTATAACTGGGTTTGCATTTACCACACCCAATCTTTTCGTTATATTCGTTCACGAACATTATTCTTCATTGTTGCTCAACTCATTATTTTCTACTCCTATACCTTGGTCTCTAGGCGTTATCTTTGAGCTCTTACTCTATTGTGTTTTTTTTTTAATTTATAACTCTGCACATCGCTTCATTTTCTGATCTCAATGCACCACAACTTGCTGGTAACAGTGGAGAAAAGTAATGAATGAATCATCAACAAAATGGAAATTTGAGTACCTTCTAGTTCCAGTGGCTGAAAGACTGCTGATATGGTTCACTTCTGCTTTGCCTGATGAAGGGATCTTAAAAGAGTTTCATGCTGAACTCTAATTTATGCTAAACAACGCTGAAATTGATCATTAAAATATGGTCTGCTGGGCCATTGCCCTACATCCCACTAGGGAATTGGGGAACCCCTTGACATTTATTGGGGCTCCGTCCCATTTTTGAGTGAATGGAGAAATTTTGTCTTACAAGTTGTGCAGTGCGTATCCTGGTGTTGCATAAAATGTGCATGGTGCATCAAACTGCATGGACTTGCTCGAAGTGTGGAGTTGTTCAACCGTCCAAGACACTCAATGTAAGTGCATGGACCAGTGTGACTGCGCTTGGATCCTTAAAACAATGCATGTAGACATCTAAGTGATTCCTAGATTAAATGAGTATCCTTTTTTTTAATCATACCTGAACACTCTTGCTTAAAAGAAACTGAAAGGTACAGAAATAAGACAGGAAAGAGCATAGAATCAAAAGTGGGGTGGAAGTCCATTTCATTCATCCTCATTATTTTTATACATGGCTTGGTGGGTGGTGACAACTCTTTGGCATAAACTTGACTCACTTGCTCTCAACAAAGCAACAGCTGCACTTTTATATATGGCAAGTTTATGCATGTGTCTTTCATCTTGTGTAACCCTGACATAATATACTTCGAAAAATATATATGTTCTAAGCTATAATGGCAAGGGGCCTAGGACTCTTATGTTCAAGTATAACACATGCCACTCTATATATCGTTTATACGTATGATTTTCATAAGCATTCCTTTGACAAGGTGCATAATTGTTGAGACACTTAAAGACTTCCACATGAGAAAAATGTACTTTGACATAGTATAAGACTATAAGTGCACATCAGAACCTCTACAACTTTAAGCAAACATGAAATTAAACATGACCATGATATCATGCCATGATTATTGCCAAGATGGTGGTATTCAAAGGCAGACCCACAATGTGCATGGGGGGCATGAATCGGAGTAATGGTCCAATATTTTAGCATCAAAGATAGGTGAATATAGATTTAACAAGGTGTGAAAGCCACTACATCTCATAATACAGTAAACTAGGGAATTGCTACACTTGCTACTGCATCGCCAGAAACAGACAAAGCACTTGCAACCACAGACAGAGAGACCCTGTTTGAGCTCTGCTAGGGTTGCAACTACCTCTAATTGCAACTTCTGTACATCATGATTACCAGTAAATTCTGCTGTGTTACTGCAGAGCCACTTTTGAACACGATCACACCGTCTCTCTATCAAATCCCCTAAGAAACTCTGAAACACAGAGTGCCATTGGTCACCATTTACACGTTTTCTTTTGAAAATTGTGCCTAGCCTTGATCTTAGATCAGACAAGACTTTATCATTTGAAATGGATTCTTCTGTAGGTGCAAGCTCCAGCCCACTATCCTGCACTTCAATCAAGAGATCTCCAAGCTCTATTGGAACATCATGTATTTCTTCTTGAGTGTCAAAATTCACAAGCACCCTGCTGGCTCCTGACATAGAGAGTTGTCCTTCCCTCACAGCAGACTCCAAATTTTTATGAAGGATATTCACTTTCATGGCAACACGCTTCAAATCAACAGGGGTCCAGTCCTTGGTTGCTATCTGGGCAGTAACAAGCTTCAAATCTCTCAAGAAGGAACGTCCATTCTGATAGGTATGGTCTAAATCTTCTTCCACAGTTAAAGCCATTTCAGACAGACTTTCTTGATAATATTCTTTTCGGGTGAAAGAAGGCATTGCAGCAAGTTCAACCATTCCTCCATACATCTTTGTTAGAAAGTTTTCATGGGATCTTTTACGAATTTGTAACAGCTTTATAGGAAACTCATCTTTTAAGTCCTCTACATCAGCTAGATCAACATCCTTGATTGCTATGAAGAATAGTCCCTTGAATAGTTTTTCATCACTCTTAACCAAGTTTACCCCATTTTGAAAGCGTTGAAACACGTTTTCTGTCTCCTTGTCAAGATGAAATTCCTGAGATGTAACATATCAGATTTCCAGTTAATCTCAAGTATCTACACTAGTTTAAAAGGTAACAAAGCCAAGTAAAACATGCAAATCAAACACCTTCCAGTAGATGCATAATGTGCTCAATGATCTGCAATGTTCCAAGCCTTGTATTTTCTCAACTTTACCACAGTCTTCCATCTTAAAGTCTTTCAGGCAACTTAACCTTTCGAAACTTGGAAGCACTTCCAGCTCTGGACAGGAAAATATTTTGAGCTTTTGAAGGTTCGCCAGATCACGAATACCCTTTATGTTCTTCAGCACTTTACAGGAGTACACCTTCAAAAACTTCACTGATGTAGGTAGAGTTTCGATCTCAGTTAAATGGTGATTAAACATAAAATCAAGAGTTTCAATGCTGGGACAACAATCTTCAGAAATTGATATCTTGTACACATTTGTGTTACGTAGGTTTATCATCTTCAGCTTCTGCAATGAAGAATGAGAAGAGGAGCCCGACCCTAAACCCAATTCTTGATTGGGCACCAACTAATGTCCAGTGTTTCAAGATTTTCATGTCCCTAAATGTTTCTGGTAAATATTCTAACTCTGTAAATCTAGAACTAAAAAGATCCCTTAAGCAGGATAAGTTCCCAATAGAGGTTGGCAAGCTTGTCAATAAACTGTTCTCTGGTGATAAAATCGGGCAGCCTATTTTCAGTCGTTCCAATTTGCTGAGTTGACCGATATTACTCGGTAAATCTTTTAATCTGGTTCCTTGCAGATGAAGCTCTTTTAAGAACGCTTGATTTGTAATATGAGATGGTAACTCTTGCAGTTGATGACACCCATAAAAATTCAAATACTCGAGCTTCCTCATGTTTTCCAGAATGTTGATGGTAAATCTTTTAATCTGGTTCCTTGCAGATGAAGCTCTTTTAAGAACGCTTGATTTGTAATATTGAGATGGTAACTCTTGCAGTTGACGGTAACTCTTGCAGAATGTTTTTCAGAATGTTTTCCAGAATGTTTGCCACACTCGTATAACTCTAAATGTTGCAGTAGTGTCAGATGCTTAAAAGAAACTAGCAAATACCTCAGCTCCTTACACTGTCTCAAAACTAAATGCCTCAGGCGTTTCAAATGACCAAAATGGCTAGGTAGTTCTGATAGATTTTCACATTTTAACTCCAGGTGCTCTAGAGACTACAGAAAACAAAAATAATGAGGAAGACTAATTAAAGCTTCTTTGGAGACGGAGCTGTAAGAAGCTCCGACTATTATCTTTTTCAAATTAATCAGATGTCTAAATGAGCTTGGAAACTTCTGAAAATTCCTGCTGCCAATAATAAGCTCTCTCAACTCCAAAGGGGGCTGCATACAATTTCCAGTTCCATTAGATAGGAAACATTACAATACGGGATTGCAAACATAATTTTAAAACGTAAAAACAAAGATACTCACATCCACATAAGCCTCCCACAATTCTACTAAATCATCACACTCGTACAACTCTAAAATTCTCAAGTTTTTCAATGAGAGCCGCGAGGGAAGATTTCTCTGCCCATGTTTATACCAGCAAATCCAGACCAACCCTATTGATAGATCGGCAATTTCTTGCTCACAATAATGTCCCCAAGCATCAAAATAAATTAATCCAAGCGAGGAGGGTGTGAGGCCACAGTTTCCCCTGCTTGTGTTTATGACAACCTTACCATCGGAGGAATGTAGAGGAAACCTGTCATACCCACTTTTCCATTGAGGTCTGGGGCGTGTTATTCCTCGAATCCGAATTCTCTCCTGAAAATAAAGAGAAGTTATGTAAAACACATGAAAGGAATTAGACAAATCTGAGTCATGATCAAATATGTTCCAGCAGGTTGCCCTGCATATCACAATGACAAAGCATAGGCTGGAAACATCAGTTGGAATAGCTATACTGCAGGTGCCAAATATGTCTAATTCCTTATATAATAACACCCCATTTGGCTTGTCTCCATGATGAAGCACATTTTCTGTGTTTATCAATATGTATATATTGCTTGGCAGGTGCCAATGACAACAATAGGTGCATTGCTGATGGACAAATCTGGTAGACGACCACTTCTTATGGTATGAACTTAGGCTTTGATAAAAGGCTATTATAAGGATTTTCATTGCTTATTTACATGAATATTAAGAGAAAATTTTCTTTAGATTGCTACTGGAGGAATGAGCGTCAGTTGCTTTGTGGTTGGATTGTCCTTTTACATACTGGTAATTACACTTATCACATCTTTATATCCACCCATCTTTATTGTTGGGATTTATTTTCATTTAATTAAATTGTTCACTACAATTAGGATACTGATATGCAGATGCAAATGAAGTAGTAATTCTCTTTTTAATCATTTTCATGCATGTAGTGTAGAATATCCACTAAAGAAAAAATAGATGAATAATGGCTTCTTTTTTGTTTTTCTGTACAGGGTTATATCGGAACATTTTCACTAGGCATGTGTGGAATTCTAGGGATTTTAATGTCTGAGGTTAGTCCTTGGTATAATTTATGAAAATGGATTGATAGTAATGAGTTAGTGATAACTAATTTTTTATAACAAAATGTAAAGATCAAGTCGATTTAGTAAAAACTAATTATTGTCCTAATTTAAATGCAATTTGTGAATACTTTTGGCAGAATTGGAGTAAAATATGTGATCATAATTTCTTAGAATCCAATGCACCTTCGTTGCTAACGATAAGTAGAGAATTGCATCAAAGTTGAGACAATCAAAGCGAAGAACATGAAGATGATTGCTGTCGATGGAGAGACAATTGCTCAAAAAGGAAGTTGCTCAAAATCGAAGTTAAGAAAAATAACTTCAAAGTAGCACTAGGGAATCATATGGATCACTTGAAGTTTGGTGGAGAGAAGGTGCTAATATTGTATATCAAGGGTTAACGGAATTCAGACACCCTTTTGTATTTTATCATTGTATTTCAAGGGTTAACGGAATTCAGACACCCTTTTGTATCTTATCTTATTTGATATTAATAAAATATTTGTGGACCCATTATTGGGCACAATATTTAAATCAAATTGTTGTTAATTTATTATATTAATTACCAGACCACTTCGACATCATAGATGATATGTAACTTCGTTGATATTTGGTTATTATGTAGTTTTAAAATTCATATTTTTCATTCTTTAAATTCGTATCGTCTCTAGAGAGACAATAAAAATTGAAATTAGTATTGTCTCCAGAGAGACAAAATGTTAGTATTCGGTATTGTCTCTAAGGAGACAATAATGATATTGTCTCTAGAGAGATGAAAATGATATTGTCTCTCAAGAGACAAAATATGTATCAATCATTATTGTCTCTTGAGAGACAATATTAGAGTACATTACCATTTTTTCCTCAGTAGTATTAGATATGTTTTGAGGGAACACATATCATTCAGCCCCAGTATTCATTTCACCAATATATTCTTCTAGAATTAACTGAGCTTGGTAGGCATAGAATAAGACCGTGGGATTGGAACTGAAAATATTTTACTAGTAACAGTAAATTAGAAAATAATCTAAGAATGTATTCTAGGTTTCTTTACAAAAAGTTAAAAATAAATGAGAAGGCTATGCTGAACAAAAAATGTTGGATAAGAAATGAATAAAGAGCACTAATGTGCCGAAAAATACATGTCCACTATTTTACTTACCAATTTTCCGTAGGATTGGTAAAGAGGTTAAAATATGGCCCACATTCTATTATTAGCAACAAAGTTAATTTATAACAAATACATCTAAGGATGCAAGACAACTATATTGTTTTTCTTGCAAATAAGGAAAACATTAGTCTTTTTGTTGCTGAGTGGATATGCCTTAGCATCTTAATCTTTAATGACGAATATATCATAACACTAATTTTCTTTGTATTTCCAGTCCAAACTCACAAGTAATTTACAACTCACATGGATATGGATAATCCTACGTTAAAATTAAAAACGGAGATGGTTTTTAGAATGCCTGGAAAAACGAGGCATTTAACTACTTTTGGTTTTCGGGTAAATTAAAATAATATAAATAATAATAAACCGAATAATTGTAATGCCCACTCCTCTTCAACATTGATCTTGCTAGGATTTTTTCTTACTTTGGATTGGAGACCTAGACCTTGTTATCATACTTGATCATTAGACATTGATCATTAGACATTATTATATTTGATTAGTATTTTGATAGAAATTATAGATATTTTGGATTACGGGTATGTGGTGACTCGTAGTGTGAATTATATGCATGGATTGATATTTCAGTATTGATGATGACCTAGAGTTACTACTTTATATGTATACAGACACATTGGATTTTGATACATAGATTTTGTTAGACGATCCAACTAGTCTTGTGATTTCATTATTGATTGATGAAATGATAGAATTGAAACATTTTGAAATTGTGAACAATTGGTGAAACTACTTGATTTTAGTGATGATTTAGTAGTGTTATTTGATGATGTGAATTGATATGTATATGTTTTTTTAAATTTATTTACTTTTTTTTTTATGTTATTGATATGGCCACAAGGCTAGAGAGGTATTGTTTTGATTTTTGCTGGAAATTGTAACACAACAAACAAAAGGGGATAGGATACCAACAATGAAATAATTTTGGGTATTAGAAATTGGTCACCTTAGACACTTGTGTTTTTATATGTTGTTAGATTGTTAGGAGGTTCCCTAGGAGAGTGGCCTCAAATGTGACAAAAGGTAAATGTATTGCTACCTTTTAATTTTAATTATTTTTGTGAGTATGTGATTTATTATTGTAATGTGATTCACCTTATTATTGTTAGTTAATATGCTCGATTTTAGTTAGTTAATCTGGTCAATTAAATTAATATGGGATATGACCAAGGGGTATTTAATTTTTGTAGATTATCCTTGAGTTTATTATAGATTTGAAAATATTTTTATTGGTTTTAGTGTTGTGTACTCAACCTTGCATGTAAAACTCAGATTTTGTCTTAATGACTATTTTTGGAGGCTTGTGGGACAAGTTAAGCTTGTCCCACACCTCTTAAATTCATCTACCAACTATACCTATGGGGTAAGGGGTAAAAATTAGGCCCCATTATGTGATTTGGAGGCTAAAAAAGTGAAATTATTGCACCTTCTTACAAAAGCTTTTAATTATGTCATTTGGAGCATAGATTTTGGTTTGTGTGTGTAAGGAGAACTTGTCATATTCTCACCCACCAATTTATGAGCTTTGGATTTGGTGTTTGACCATGTGATGTGGAGTTGAGGAGTGATGTGGCATCCTACATGGAGCCACCTCACCCTCCTCTTCTCTTTTTCTATTTATTCAATTTTATTTGATGGTTTTGGGGTTATATGTTTTATTTTATCTCTTAAGAATGTTCTATGCTTTTTATAGACTTGTAAATCTTGGAGCTTGTGCTTGTGGATTGGATACTCTTGCAATGGCAAGGTAGGGATTTCACCAATGCATTTTATTTTTATTGTTATGTAAATGGTTGTCAATGGATGAATGTTGGGTTTTTTGGTTTGGGGAATAGAATGGCCTTAACATTGTTTAGGATAAATAAAATGGGGATGTATTGAGGGAGGGATAAGAGTTTATGTTATGCATTTGGAGGGATTTTTGGGTTGGGTGTCCCACCTTGTGATAATAAGAAATATTAATTATTTATCTTGTTATGTTTATTGATGAGGTCATAAGAGTTTTGCATGAGACATAAGAGAACTTGAGGGAGGCATAAGAGTCTTGAGGGAGGCATAGGAATCTTTTTGGTATGTGATTTGAGCTTTTGGAGGATGTTAAGGTGGGCACCTAATCCCATTGGGAGGCATAAGTGATTCCCCATGTTTCTTCTTTCCATTGGATTGGATTACAAAACTTTATGCTTGAAAATATTTTATGTTTCTTCATTATACTTGTATTGTGCTTATTGTGTTGAAATTTTGTGTAAATGGTTGTTGTTGAAGCCTTATAAAAGTTACGAAGGTTGCCCGATACTTCTCATTGCTTCATTTTTAGGGCTCGGGGCCAATGAGGGGGTTGTCTTCTCCTTCTCATTAGATTATTGGATGGGTGGAAAGTGTTTCCTAATACCCTTATTTTTTTGTTGTGTTGGAATTTTGGAGAAATGGAGGAGCTCAAATTGTCATCTTGGAAGAGTTGTTTTGTGAAAGATCAAGAGAAAGAAAAACAAAAATAATTATGTTTTGTAAATCCTTACCATGTTGTCTCCACTTAAGTGGGGGCTTGTAACTTACATTTTAAGAGTCTCAACTTCTTGTAAATGTATTTTGTAAAACTAATTTGTATTGGTTATTCAAGAAGTGTTCATGTTGGAAAAGAGGCATGTGAAGTTGTAATGGATTTGATATTGAATTCCCTTCAAACTTGTAAATTTAGATCAAAAGTGTATTTGATTTATTTATGGAAACCATCCTTATTTGGAATGGGAAAAGCTTATTTTCAAACTTAAATATTTGACTCAAGAGTGTAATATGATCTCATTTTAAAATATTAGTGTTCTTGTAATGGAAATGTATGTTGAAGTTATACTTGCTCTCTTTGGTAATGGATGCCATTGTATTGATAAAAGAAAGGAAACACCTTCTCATTTATTGTAATATTAGTATGTGGAATGTTGAAATTATAGTAAAACATTATACAAGTTGTAAGGAGAATGTTTTATATTTAGAGATTCAAATCAAAGAAATATTCCTATTTACTTACTTTGGGTTAAATAAAAGGCCATTAGATTTAACTATTCCACATATAAATTGATAGGTAGAAAACTATATCTATTTTTCCTTATATATCATTATACAACTAAACTTGATTTCATTGTGTACAATAAAGTAAAAGTAAATTTACAATTACAATTATATATAAATATATATATTAATAAATATAAGTTAATATTGAAAAATGATATAAGACTAAGTTTCGAATGCGTTTATATATTAAATTTTGTTCATATATTAAACAAAAAGTTATAAATTTAAATTTGGTATGATCGATACGGCCACGGATGTGTAGTTCATGGTAAAAGGCTTTGGGTAGGAGGGCACCAACCCCACCCAACCTATATAATATATGGGGTGGGGATGGGATAGCGCCCTCCCCTCGCAAAACCAATATAAAAACCAAATAAAATATATGTGGCCGATGCATTTTTACAAACTATGCATTGGTGTGTGTGTGTGTGTGTGTGTGTGTGTGTGTGTGTGTGTGTGTGTGTGTGTGTGTGTGTGTGTGTGTGTGAACGAATACATAAAATCAAGCCATATAATTAGGCCACCATATATAAATATAAATATAAATATTGCATGTTAAATACAGTTTATTTAAAAATATTTACAAAACAAATGTTAGTTTATATACGTATGTGTGTGTGTGTGCGCACACACACACATACATATATAATATAAATACATATATGTATATATACTCAAACCCTACTCCATTGAATATATATCATTTTAAACCAGAGATATAATTGGGCAAAATGCCCATACCTAAATAGGGTAAACTCAAGAAAATACACAAATAACAAATGATAATCTAGGAAAACACTAGGAGATGAATAATAAAAATATAAGAAACCAAAATTTTTTTATCCAGTCAAATAACTTGCAAACCTTCCATGGCCTCCATGGCCTCCATGCTCTCAAAATATGCAAAAAAAAATGGAGAAAATGAGAGAGTTTATGGTAAAAAGAAGAATAATAAGACCTCATAAGGATATTTAGGGTTCCTTTGCAAATACATAGATTTAAGGTTCCTCATCCATTTAATTTAAGGGTTCGAAATATCCCCTACATCACTTAAGTAATGGAAATATTTGTGGGAATAGGATTTAGTAAATTGTTATAGGTAATCGGTGATTGGGGCCGCTTAAGGGTAATAATTTGTGACATGTATTTTGATAGATAAATGATTTTGTAAATGACATCGAGTTAGAAGGATAAATTAAATAATTTTGTGAAAAGGGGCAACTTAAATAATGAATTATAAGAGTTAATTAATGGGAATTAACGGGAACCCTAGAAGGGGATTTAAACCTGAAATGGTTTAGAAGGAATTAATAATATTTAATTATTAATTTAGTTATAATAACCTAGCAGATATGTGGAACTTATTAAATGAGAAATATTTAATCTAGTTGTTAGTTATGTGGATGCAAACCCTTTTAAACAAAAAAATTATTCCATAATTTTCTTAATTAATTATTGGGATTTATATTGGGTTTTGTGCTACAAAAATGTGGGCGTTATAACAATACACAAAATTGAATATGAGATTGAAGATTTGATAACCTTTTTGTAGGATAAGTATCTATAAAACTCACATTACCCTTTGAGCACGGGTTTTTATTCGTCTTTCGTAAACCAAAATCAAAAGAAACAAAGGAAATATTAGTGCTAGAAACATGCACCATACTAAATGAAACACCCAAAGTGGGAGGAAATGGGAAATATTGAGTATTTTTTTTTCTAAATGGATATTCTTTAACATATGAATCCCCTACGTCCCTGTCGTAGATATCTCTCCATAAACTCTCTAGAACCCCCTAGAGAATCTATACATAGCCTAAAGTATACAATGGAGAATGGAGAAAGAGGAAAAAAATTTTACGTTATTGGCCATTCAAAGAAATGAAGGCTATTTAGTGAGTTCACATAAACTCATAATTTAGTAAGCATCCATAATTCTATCTTTCTTCACACTTAGTTATGATAAATGCCATGTTATAAGGGAAGATTCACTTAGTTTACAGTTGTTTTTTTTTTATCATAATAGACACCGAGAGAGTGTTTAGATTACCACCGCAAACCCTAAGGCAATATAAATTTAACACCCTTGTTGTAAATGATTTATTGTTTTTTGGGAAAAACCTAGACTATTTGGATTTTAAATTTATTTATTTAATATAGCCCATTTGAATAAGTAGATATCCATAAACAAAAAGAACTAAAAACTATTACAAGTAAACCAAAACCAGAACCTAAGCCATCCAAATCTAAATCGATAAGTTAGAAACAAGGGACTATAAAAACATAACTCACAATATTTTCTAAAAAAACTTGTAAATCTGCTGCATCTATAGGAAAATGAGAATAACATCCAACACAATTGCTTGCATAACATTAAACCTCACTTAGAAATATAAAGTGGGGTTTCTAACATCAGGAAAATACAAGGAATCTCAAAAGGGGAAGCTCCTATATGCTCTAATGGCAAGGAAAATGGTTTAAAGTAACAATTGTACATAAGGGAATTTTTATTGAACTCCGTCCAAGAAGGGGATAAAGGACCCAACTCCTACAATCATCCAATATACTGTAGGCACAAAATTGTTGTTGTTTCCTTGTTTATGAAGATGTCCTAACAATTTATCTTCACATACGGGTGTTTGTACAAGCAATGGAAGTTACAGGCCACACACTGAAGATGATAATAAGAAAGATCTATTGAGGCCTATGGATTGTGTTAAGAAAGAAAACAAGTTAAGAGATGTTGAAAATATGGATGAAAAAATAAGTGATTATATAGATGGAAACATGAGGGATTCCAGTGATTCATCAAATTATCCACTGGATTTTATGTTTAGAAGAAGAGAAAAATTAAAGTTGCAATTGAACAAACTCCATATAGAAGTGTTACACCCAAATGCAGATATAGACATATCTTCTTTCCACGCATCTCTAGTAAATCGTGAAGATACTAATCATGTAAATGAACTGGAATGGTTACCTAATAAAGAAGAAATATAATAGGGAATAAATCATTTAAAATATGATAAACCATCAGGAAGGCAATCATCTAGTGGAAAAGGCATGCCATTTGTCTCTTTGTTTCGTAAGAAAACAATGTATTTTCCTACAAAAATTATGGACAACAATATAGAAAAGCTTAGTAAATTCAAGTAAATAGTGACAATTTTATACCGGTGACTTCCACATTAATAGATATTCATCTTTGTGACATGAACAACAATGTAGAGACCAAAGGTAAAAAAATGTAGACATAGATAGTTCTCTGCATCCGGATGATAGAAGAGGTAACCCACGATGATCCATGGGGTCAAATATCCATACAACGGCTGCAATTTCTTAGGCCAATAGAGGAAAATAAGAAAAAAACTAGAAGTAATTAAACACAACCATTGTTTTCCCCCTGCATCTACAACATACATTAAGTAGGATAAATGAAAATAGAAAATGAAAAGTAAATAGGAGAGAACTCTTCCTCACCGTACGCACATCTTCCACATCTGTTGCTGTCTTTGTGGACACAGATTCAAAACAAAATGAAAATCATATCTCCAAATCCATAGGTTCCCACAAAGAAACCCAACACACATTTAAAAAAACCCTTGTTTCCTTAGACACCACCATGTACACAAGGTTCTTGCATGGAGGAAGTCAGGTGGGCATCTCATAAAGCACAAGAACAATGGCCATTATAGTGACTGATGGGGAAACAATTGTATAAAATACCTCAAATACATGTCAATCTGGAAGAGGCCAAGAAAGCTTTATTAAAACTGGTCATATTTGTCGTGAACGCTAGAGTGAAGTCGGGAAATGAGGGAACAAGATTCAACTAATCATCAATGAGGGAATTGAAACATTTACCTTCGACTACCAATAATTAAATGAAATATTTACACAAACATTAGGATATGTATATTGTACCCAGGTCCCACATAAATTAATAGCATGAGGCAAAAAAATTAGTATCTGCACATGTGACAAGTACTAACAATAAAGAGTTGTTTATTGTTTTTTTATGTTTAATTTATATCTTATGGTTCAATGTACTATTTTTGCTTGACAAAAAAATTCATTGGACACCACTCTAAAAGGTTTTAGATATTTTAATACATTTTTTCCCACCACTTTTAATTAGGTGTTGAAACATGTTTAGATGGAGAAAATAGATTCTGAATTCTTAAAACCCTAAATATAACATGACACATTTAAATATTGTATTAATCATAGTACAAGTATTTATTTTGATGTACAAATACATTTTATTAATGGAACAATTGAGGTGTTTGAGAAAATGTAGTATACAATATATATTGTTATTCAATTTGAAAAAGGAAATGTGTCATAAATTATCAAAAACTTCTCTTTCAAAAGTGACATGGCATAATTCAATTAATTTTTACTTTAAATTATTATACTCAAACATAATTTATAAAGAATATATGGACCTAAAACATGGATATTGTGAATTATTCATGATTAAAATTTTTATAAAAATGTTCCTATATTATTTTTTATGACCCCTCTTTTATCTTTAAGATAATATCCCTTTCTTCTTACTTGCCTAAATGATCTGTTTTTATCACAAAACTATACACATTTAAAATTGCATATATATAGTTTTATGTTTTACATAACCATAATTATGTAGTTATTAAATAAATTTATATAATGGGCCTTAATAACTTTTAGTTTCCCATTTTTTATTAGTTCGTTATCATATTTTCATTCTTTATTTGTAAGATTTCTAATAAATATGGACCTAATTAAAAATTAAAAAGTATATAAATACATAAATTTGTGCATTTGTGTAAATAAGACATCAAAAATTAACATGTGTGTGTGAAAAAATTCAAATGTATTATATTATTTAAAATGATAATTATAGAAAGATGGTTAGTATTCATGGTCCATAATTAAATTTTTTTGTCTAACATACGAAAAATACAAATTAAAGAGAATCCTCTAAAAATAAAGAAAATTATATTTATTTAAAGAACATAAAATTTTTTTATACCTACCAAAATGAGGAGCTTTAGTCACTCGATGTTAAAGAATAATAAAACTATATTAACAAAAACCTTGACTAATACATTAATATGTTTAACTTAATTCATAGCCATTGTTTCTTTCGATTTTCTAAATATACCAAAGTATTTGTTTCCTACAAGTCACCAATTTGCAAATCTAAAATTACAAACGAATTGGGACTAAGATCTATCCATAGAATGATGACACTTATTTCCTTTTAAGATTTTAGTTTTTCCTTTAAAAGTGAATTTTAGAGTTTTATTTCCCCTTCCATCCATCAAACTGAAATTCTTTCATATCACTCTCTTTTTCAAAGCAACCTTTATTTTTTCAATATTTAAAGTTTGGTGACTTGATGTAGCCTAGAATCCATTGTGAAAAATCTAGGTGCGCTTGCACATCACTCGACCTAAGGCGAGTGCTCACCCAAAGCATGCAAAGGTATAAGGCTCCTCTTTAGAGTTATTTGTATAGGATGCTAGTGTGATGATGTTAAAGAATATTCTGATCCATAACCAAATATAAACATTTCAAAGTGGATAAACCAAATCTAGATATTAGATAATCATGAACTAAACAATAATAATAATAAGGATAACCATACAAGAACAAGATTTATTTATATCTAACACAATTATCCACCAATGTACTCAGTTGCATTAAACATTGTAAAACAAATAAGCTTCTTACACTATAAAGTATCTCCATGAGTCATGCACGTATTAAGATCAATAGGATAACTCTACAATAATTTAGTCTCTCCCTAAACTACATAGTTTAATACATATTTATAGAGGTGGGGACTTTCCCTTCACTTCCCATGCACTTCTCAAAATAGGTCACATAATGATAATAGCCATGTGCCTTTAAAATGGCATGCACAACATGAAAGTGTTCTAATAATAGATGTCATATCATTAAATCTAAGAATAAATCCTATTGTTAGCTTAAACCATGCATGGTGCTTAACAAATCGCTTATTCCAAAAATACTATTGTGTGTGATGAAAGTCTTCATCTCTATGTTTTCTCCACATGCTATCTCCAAAAAAATCCCTTATCATAAATAAGGACTATGTTACGAGCCAAAGTATTACGCCACGTGTTTCCTTACCTATCTTCCCACACATTCAAATGCACCTTTTTCCTGTTGGTAGCCAAATTTAATCTTCTTCAAAGGCGAGCAACATCATGGGTTTGAAAAGACACTCGAGAGGTAAATAGATGATTATATATGTCATTTTATAGCCGGGAAGCAGGTGTATCGACCTTTTAGCACTCGGGCTCGAGAGGAGTGGGTAGCACCTTAAAAGGACATGATATGATCCTAACTATTTTAGTTTGTGCCTTTTAACCAAGGTAAGAGAACCTATTTTGTAACCTCCATTATTGAGGAATGCCGGTAAATCCTTCTTTTGTACAAATTTTATAGAGAAGACCTTAAGAAAATATGATAAACACACCAAATCGACTCTCACCAATTGTCACTTCAGATTATGGAGATATTTTCAAAAAAAAGGAAAAGGTTACTAAAGACATTTGGAAACTTGATTGTTTCGCATGTTTTGGTACTAGAAACTATGCACTTTGGTATACACACAGGACAAACGAGGGTGATAAGGGTAAGATTGGATGTTTTAAATGGATTTTGGTGGGAGGTGAGGTGTAGTGAACTTGATTCACCAAATCCTTGAGAGATTTTATAAAATGGAAAACTAAACCAATAGAATGCCATAGAATAGCTAAATTTTTTCTTTAACCAGAATATGTGCTTCAATGGAGGCCCAAATTAGCACTTTTTCATACAATCTATAAGATTCTAACACAAAATCTTGAGTTAGAGAACCCAACAAAGCATCAAGATCTAAGCCAAATCACGCCTGAGGTACACCTAGAGGCTTATAGATAATCTCTATCAAACAGATGAAAGAAAAGTGATTTTAAATCATTTATTTCACTCCTAGATGAAAGCTCTCTGAGAAATGAAATTGCAGATGCCACTAAACTGTCACAAGGATTGAGACCTATGTGATTGAATCATATTTTTAATACAAGATTGCAATAGAAACAAGAAAAACTACTTGCATACATTCAAATATGAAACAAACACATTTTTCTCAAGATCAACATAAAATAACTCGAGTTTGATTAAATTTATCAAAGGGAAAATTTCTAGAACAATCTCAGAGCTTGTCAATGGTTGTACACTCATGACCACCTTGACACAATCAAAATTAATATAAAAGAGATATACGGAGCTTCTCGATGGCTTCTCAAAATACAAGCTTTGTCAAATTTTCCTCTTGGGAATTTTCTTCGACCTCTAACCCTCCAACTTATAGAAAAAATGAGAAGAGAGAGAAAGGGAAAAATGGAAATCTTGAAAAATTTCCTTCAACCACTAGTAAGAGGTATTAAATGGAGTGAAATTATGTTATGTTTCTTGCAAAAGGATCCCCATACTATCCCATGACTTGCAGCAGTGAAATAATGATAACCATGCCTCTTAATTGCACTCCCAACCACCAAATAAAACATTGTTCGAACACTGGTTGCATTCTTCTACAAAATATATATCTATCCTTCATCAAATCTATATTTTTTTTTTTTTTGCATCACGCTTAGAGCCATGATTCCAACAGTACTAATTTTGTGCAATTTCGTTGAAAAGTGCAAAAGTTATGGCCTTTTGAGTGTGAGTAGCTATTTTGGGTCTCAAGTAGACATCTTTTGTCATTTGACGGGAATGAGCATTAATTGACTAGATCTGAATATGTTTATTTTATTTTAATATGTCTACCCTCATGAAAATTAAGAAATCCAATTTATGTGATGCGAGAGGACATCATGCTCATTCCAAGAAAGTCCAATTTTATGAAAATCGGACCTCAGAGTCAAAAGTTATGGCCATTTGAAGTTCGGGAGGTCAAACGGTTAATTTTTCTCTTCACTATGGCTATTTCGAAAAAAATTGGGTCCATGTGTCATGGCTGTCCTAGACACATTCTTCCACATCACCTGATTGATCTTCCTTGTCCTTACGCATCCGTCGTTGGCCGGGTCGTTAGGGTGTTGACCTCCGCATTCTCCACAACGTATGGTTCCTCTTACGGGCTTTTCACCTTTGCGTGTTCCGCGTGTACCTACATCCTAAGCTGTCCCTTGACGCACTGGAAAAAAATGTCTAATTTTTCTGATTTTCACTACTTGCAGACCATTTTAGATTTTTGCATTCCGCGTACCTACGTCCCAGCAACTGTCCATGGACACTGGGACAAAAATGTCCTATTTTTCCGCAAAACACTAGAATGAGCCCATATTTCATTTTTTTTTTAAATTTTCAAATAGGAAAAATGGTAGAGCTCATGAATTTGAAGAAATTGAGGAAAAAAGACGGGGTAGACTTGAGGACTTCTTCAAGCAGGGACATGACCATGGATTTTTGGAAACAACTCGAAGCATCTCAAATGGAAATAAAAGCTTTCAGAAAACCCACATCGAGAGGCAAAAAAATTCACAATACGTATATCAAAGGAAAATAATGGAAAATGGGGTGAGGAAGATCTGAGCACCAACAACTCCCATGTGCACATCTTTTATGTGTCTTCTCCTTAGAGAAACATTCTTTCTACTTAACATTACCCCACACTAAATTACATTTATGTCAAGGAAATTGGATTTCTTTCTAATGTTCCCAATAATAAGAATAAGGAATGAAGGAATTAATGAAACATTGTACAAAATAATTTATTTGAACTCTGCAACACCCTCTTCTTCAATTGGGAGGCTTAGCTCTAGATATTCATCCTCTAATGTCATCGAGTCACTTAGCACATTCCTTTCCTTCTCTAGAATATTTGTGGCTATGGCATCCATTTCATCTTGAGTAATCTTCTCTTTCTCATTATGTAGTACCCAGATAAAATTGGCCATACTTGACATCATTCCTTCTAAGAGGTCCATATTTTACGCTATGAGCTTCCCAATCTCATCAATAATCTCTTTTGTGGATCCAGGTTGTTGCGAGGGCATCACAGTTTTGTTTCACCAGTTCTAATCCTTTTGCATGCCCAAGTGTCTCATCTTTCATCATTTTTATAACTTCATTATATTCTACTATAGTTCTAGTCCTTATTACGCTTTCTACGGTGCCGCACATAAATTAAGAGCTTAGTCAACTTTCTTCACTCATCCTTCAAAGTTTGGAGAAATTCGTCATAAGTTGAAATTTTCCTAACCATAGAGGACCTTGATCTCTCTGCCTCTCTTTCATAATCTCTTGGTGCGGGAATCTGAATTTGTCCATCAACTAACACCAAATCAACCAAAGTGCGCACATAATTCATAGAAGAAGGAAACGTTTATGGAACCTAGGATTCTAGATGAGGCCTTGTTTTAAGTATGTGACCACCAATTTCCTCTTACGTAGCATACACTTTTAAAAAACACAAGACAAAATAGAAAAATACAACATAATTTTTTTGACATGTTCAAAGTAAAGAATGACATTACGGGGAGGACACAAAGGCTCAACTAACTCTTCAAACAACCCGACACAACTATGACCACATAGGGAACACAGACATCCAACACCCATCAAGAAAAAATCACTTTTCTCTTTAACAAGGCACCACAAAACAAGACTAACCGCATGATACACACGGTCTCAATTAAGTGCAGCCCACGGTGTAAAATCCTTTAAGATTATGCATTTTGCTAAAAACGTCTTTCAAGACTGACTTTACGAACTAGAAGATTCATGTTTGAATTGACCATTTCTTCTTACCAAGGTGAACTTATTAATTTTATACTATCGACTAATTAGCTTTAGAACAAGTTTTCGGAATGAGGTTCATCTAAAGGTAATTTGGCAAAAGCTGGATAAAATCATTTGATCATAAGGGACACCTTCCATCTCTAATAAGGTTGCTAAATGATACCCAAGCTACAAAATCTTGATCCAGGACCTTCATTGCCTGAGGTGATGAGCGCAAGATTCAACTAGAGTGGAATACCATTAAGGTTCGAAATACAACATCTTGGTGTAAGGATCAATAATTAACCATGCTTAAGAGAAGATTACAAAGGAACCATGGCAAAGGTTAGAGAAAAAGGTCAAGTTATTTCATCATCATGATCTCCTTAGTTATTAACCGGTCTTGTAAAGAGACCTAAGAGTTCAACAGGATTTGGGTAACAACCTCATTTAACATTTTCTTGATTTGGTTCGAAATATAGGATAAGGTTTAATATGTAGCTTAAGGTTAGTGAGGGTGGATTCTTTTACACTTTGTGAAAACTTCTTCCTTTCTAATTAAGGACTCCTCAATTTACCTATAAAAACACAACTTCATTATTATCTTATTCATCTACATATTCATTTTATTGTATTTTTATTAACTTTAGAAAAAGCGATTACCACCCACTAAAATA
Source organism: Taxus wallichiana var. yunnanensis (assembly GCA_018340775.1). Classification (NCBI taxonomy): domain Eukaryota; kingdom Viridiplantae; phylum Streptophyta; class Pinopsida; order Cupressales; family Taxaceae; genus Taxus; species Taxus wallichiana. The sequence goes on along the minus strand of CM031234.1, from coordinate 372,846,465 downwards.
TACATAGAATTGCACTCATCTAAGACCATTGGGGGTTATATACCGAGAAAGTTTTAAGAGTAGAAAGAAGAAACTACCATTGCTAAACGAGAGAACTAAACATGGTTATAAAATTTCTATTCAACATGGCACACAAACCAAAGGTGTCAAAAGATTCTATTGAATTTGGATGAGAACAAGAAGGTAAAAAAATTGGTCAACCATGCTAAAACATTTTTACAACTGAAATAATATCATAAATAAAGTATACATAACAAGGTGATGATTGAGTTTTATTCCTCACAAAAATAATTACAATTCCTACTACAAAAGCACAAGACAAATTTATTTCACAAATACTGAAAAATCCAATGCAAAAGGCCTTCAAAACTCCTTTACAAGAACCACATCAAGATTTACAACACATTTGACATTCGTTCAAGAAACTTCATAAATCAAAATGATGAAACCTTTAGGACTCTTTCCTTTTATCTACTCACATAATCCATTTGCATAAGAATTAACTCGAGTCAGTTCGCGAGAATTGAGCATGTTAAGACTACCCAATGCAACAATAAGCTAACATTTAACAATATCATGAAAGGAATATTCTATTTCAAGAATGGATCAAACACAAACCACTAATCAAAATTCTTCACACGAGATAAAGATTTACACCAGCCAACAAGAAGGAAGCCAAATATTCTAGTAAGAATGATATCTTGAATAATCAAAGAAAAACCTTATAGATTAAAACAAAAGGGATAAGAATATTAACATTTCAATCATGTAATCCTATGGATTATGTGATTGAAATCTAATACCCAAAACCTCCTTTTAAATAAATAACCCAATATTTAATAAGGATCCAAACCACTCAATCAATGATTTTCATTTGAATAAAACACACAACAATACCTTTGAACCCATTCCTTCATCAATAAAGGATGCTATGACCACTAAGATTACGTCTCGAAGATGATAAAAACACAACTTAATAGTAAGGAATTATTAATGGACTATAACCTACTAGTATTCATTGGTCTCAAGAAAATCGAACCATAGTACACATCAAAACAATCTATCCATCTCCTCACACATTACTTATACTAACATTCTATGTGATAGACAAAAGTGATTAAATCTAACCGAACCAACCTCGAATATACATAGACACTCTCGGTCACGGTTTCACCCTAGCACCATCATTTTTTTCATGAAGGCCATAAACCACACTTTTTTTTTTTAGTACAAGGTAATACCCTTACAAAGTGTTTGACTTAAGAAGAATCCTCTTCATCTAGGTACTCCAAGAGATCCCGGAAGCCCAAGATATATATTTTAAAAATTTAAGAACAACACCCCACACAAATGCCAGTAAGACCCTTCAATGAAAACAAAAAATAAGTAGTAGGAGGGTTTTACTAGGCCTTTCGAACTTGGAGTGCAAATCAATGACTTAGAAGAGCTTCAGTCCACGGGTTCCATGAAGGTGAAACTCTAAAGAAAAGAATAACTAAAGAATAACACTATTACACAATATTATAAACAAATTTGAACAGTTACCTTGACTTAGAAAACAACTCATAGTTAAAACAATTTACCTTCAAGGAAAGGAATCTAGTTTTCACACTTGCTTATCCAATTCCTCATAATTCATAAAAAGAACAATACACAAGGAAAAATAGAATTTATTAATTTACTCAAAACTTATAACATAACAATAAAAGGGAAGAGAAATCTCATGTGACCAATTGATATGGTGATCTATTTTTATGACAAATCCTAGATGAGTTTGTACTAGTATGTAATGTTTTATCCATTTGACACGAATATAGACATTCAACATCCATGACAAGATTAGGAAACAATATTCATAAGTGCCAATCCACTTATAGGCTTAACCTTGTTCGGGTATTCAAAATCCGCTAACATCTCTAAGAAGCTACACAAAATATCTATATAAACAGATACTACATAAATATATGTATTTACCTTTGCTTATCTGGGTATTCGAAATACCTATTCGAGCCACAAAAGATTTATACAGTAGATATATACTACACCAAGTACATGAGTTTTTTTATAATCCATGCGAAAGGGGAAAAAAATAACTAGGTATGCACAATCAAGGTATGTACCTATTCATTATTCCTTCCCAATAACCTTTTATAAATAATGTAAATATTAAATATATTTTTATACGGTACATACAATCCCACATGAAACCATATACTTGTAGATATTCATCTCATAAGCGCATTATTATGAAAGATTAGACTTTGCTTTGACGAACCCAAGTCATTCTCGCCATATCCTAAATGTGTATACTGAGAAAAAGTCAAGACCACATACACCTTGCTTCTTGAAATGACAATATAAGAAATAAAGTATATATACAAATAAACACAATGCCTATAACTATTCAATATCTATTTTGTAAGAATAAGGAAAACCCAAGAATATACATTAGATAAATACTCAAATGTCTTATGATATGAATCCCAGTAAGGGAGATGTGATCCATGCCCTTTGGCCAGGCCATTTCTCCATAGATCACAAAGACAAAACACCGAAACTAGCTCATTTGGGAAAGGAGGATTGAAAAGGACTATATTGTTTTATTCATTTATTATTCCTTATTCCCATAGTAGGTAATAGATGTACCCACATAACCCATTCAAGACACCGTTGTAAGAAAAGAAAACATTCATCTCAAGAAATTATGAAAAAGTAGCAAAATATTGCAGGGGTTGTACTTAACATGACTGATTGGAGATTCCTTAATGTAGCCACGTCGAATTTGGGCTCAAGAAGCTGCAACACATTCTAAAATTCACTATCCTCGGCATGTTAGTCACTCCTACCTGTTCATGGCTACGTTTTGGCACCTACAGGATACACGTCTAGGGAAAGAGCTCCAAAATAGCGAGATGCAAATGCCTCAAATAAACACGATTATCAGGGGAAAATCCAGACCCCACAACCTTTCCAATGCCCTCCCATCCTACGTCAAAATGGGATGCTAAGGTAGAATATGGACATCCATCGAAGCACAATGGAGATCATATTTTTATTAGATGCGAAGTATGAGCTTGAAGCCATGTATTTACAGAGTAGAAGCATCCATGAGGCATGAAGACTATTTGAAAAAATACCTCAAAGAGGTGCGGCCTCAAGGGATCTCCATGATTATAGGATATGCACAGGAAGGATCTGCATTAAATGGCTCTATGTTCACTTGTATGCAACCAACAAGTCTCCAAACAACATAGTTCTCTTCCCACAAGAATGGATGCATCCAAACCCATCCCGCAAAAAGCATTCTAACTTCCCAAGTCATGGTCCAAGCATGGCATAAAATAAAAAACCAAGGAAACAACAGTGTCCAAAGATTAGAAAGGATGTTCCACTGTCGAACAAGGCCCTAAAAAATATTAAAGAATGCCTTCTATTACACCAAGGATGTCAAATAAATTTTTGGGGGTGGTGTAACGCCCTTTCTAAAACAACCCACTTGAGACCCAAGAACAACCTAGGATTAGTTAGGAAAACTATGGAATATATTTTTTTGTTTAAAAGAGTCTACAACCAAGTTACAAGGCAATAGTTGTCACTAACAAGTTGCAGAACACTTCTAATTTACTAGAACATACCTTTCTTTCATTAACAATTATTAGGGGTTATAAAACCCAAAATCTTGTGTTAGAAGGTTAAAAAGGGTCAAGGTAATTCCTCACCATACCCACCCTCTACGAGACTTAAAGATTCAACTAGGTTTTTCCCAAATTTAACACATTCAAAAATTCCCTAAATTATTCCCATTGGATAGGAAATTTCCTCACCTTTCCATTGATATAAACAAGTCCTCCTAACTCCTCATATTATTTGAGTTATGGGTGGTGGGCCCTGGGTGAAAACTTACCCCAAGGGCGGGTCAGCGAGCCACAATGGACTTTTGGAAAAACATTCCTATGTGGAGCAAAAAACCAATTTTGCACCCACACACCCATGGGTCCACAACGCGAACACATGGCACCTCTCGAAGCCGGTGCATGGGAAAAATGAGGTGGCGGGAACATTTTAGAAAATTTCCCGTATGGGGGCGAGAATTCCACTTTATGCCCATGATCTTATGAGTCCATAAGGGACACGTGGTGTCTCCTAAGCCAACACAAGGAAGGTGGGGTGATGGGGAGAAAATTAGGTCAACACCCTGAAGGGCTAATAGGGTAGCCCCCGCACTACACCTCCACCAACACCTTGTGATGCCACGTGGCATCTCCGATTGGTTGTGGCTAGTGGGCGGTGGGGAAAAGTTGGAAAAGTTTCCCAAAATTTTCCAAACGCAAAAAGGCAAAAAGGGACCTGCTCCACCGTTGGTGCCTCATGACGCCACGTGGCATCACTTGATTCGTTGCGAGGCCGGCGGGAAAATTTTGGAAAGTTTTCCCAAAATTTTCCAGAGCGCTAAGTCAAAAAGCCCCTCCGCCAATGCCTCATGGTGACACATGGCAGCCTCGATTGATTACAGATGCAGTCGGTCGGGGAAACTTAGGAAAATTTTCCTAAGCGCTAAGTCTAAAATTGGTCTCGCCTTTTCACCGACACCTAGTGGTGCCACGTGACAGACCTCTAATTGGGCGTGGGGTGGTGGAGAAAATTAGAAAAAAAAATCCAAATTTTTTTCTCAAGTGCTTAAGGAAAAATTTCCAGGCCAGCGGGCCCGTGAATGAAACTTTTCCCCAATTTTGATGCAAAGGAAGAAAATTTTAGAAGACCATAACTTTTGATAGAGGGCTCAGTTTTGGGAAAACAAGGAATTTCTGGAAATCTCTCGATGTCGTCTTTACTCGAAAAACATTAACTTTTAGTTTTGATAAAGTTTAAGAGGTCAATTTGAAGGAAATGATCTATAGGCTTTTACAATATGAACTGGTAAATTTTAACTTATAAGATTTGTTCAATTGATCTTCTTCCTCTCTCAAATTTTCCACATAGATATGGGGAATTGTTCTTAGATGGATTTAAGAAGAATTTCAAGATTCAATTTATCTGATTAATTTACAATTTGAGCACTTCCGTTTCTTGACGAAAAAATGACCGTAAGGGTTGAGCCTGATTTTGCAAGAGTTTTGAAAGATATCTACTTGAATGTTAAAGTCCATTTGAATTCATTTAGGACACAGTACTTCTATTTAATCATTTAATCCATTATTTCATTATTGTAGGTTTGAATTGTTCATTTTGGATAAAGCATTTGCCAGGTTTTGAAAATGCAAACCGAGATCAAATTTTAAAGGATCTATTTGCCACTTTCATCTTCCAAGTATTAGAATTTGTTCCAATTCAAATCTAATATGTTTATTTGATTCAAATCAAACTATTCAAAACCCAAATGCAACTCTAATTTCCAATTTTACACATTTCAAAAGATAGAGTTCTGTATTTTCTCACACGCATTTCTTCCTTTCAAACAAAGATTTCAAATACATTTCAAAACAGATTTCAAACAATAGTAACTTATTTTGTAAAGGTAGAACAACATATATATTCAGTTAGAATGATTTCTTTCACAACTTCTTCATTTACAATGATCAAATACAACTTACAAGGATATAATCTTTCTTTTCTTTTATCTAAAAACAGAGAACAAAGTCCATCACTTTCATACTTCAAATTACAACTTTTATACGCAATAGAAACCATCTTTCCATCATGTTTATATTACATTATCATCCACTTCAAGTGGTAAAAGGCTTTACAAATATAACTCTCACAAGGGACTATCAAAACTATCTTTTTCCTTTTCTCCAGAATACAACATGTAGATCCATCATACTCTAATTTTGATCACAACAAAGGCAAGGGGAAAGGCAACACTCTCCACCCAACCAAGACATCTAATGAAGAGGAGAATCCATCCTTCTTCATTGGCCCCCGAGCCCCAACCACAATGCAATAAAATATGTGATCCAACTCATGGCAACAATAGGATTCCACAAACACACAGCAACATAATCACAATAAAACACAGTCAAAATAGAATGTAGTTTACAACTACATTAAAACATGACACACATTATTGAGGCTTCATCAAGAAAGCCAAATGAGCAAGAAACTATGGGAGTTGCTGATTATTCCTCCCAAAGGGGAAATGGAACTAACCACACGAAACAAACCACCAAGATATGTATATATATATTATTTCAAATCCCTAACATGCCCCTTATGCCTCCCCAAGTACCCTTATCGCTCGAATTTCCTTGTCTTCCCAACCTCTTATGGCACCCCCATAACTAGTAAATAAATGCAAGCTATTTCTTTGTAAGGTGGAACCGTAAATCCCAACTCTCTCCACCCTTATACCTACCCGAACACACTTGTGTCTCCCAAAATTGACCACATAGTCTTCTCCTACACCATTCCTAGGCCATCTACCCAACATCCCCAAACGAGAAAAAACATTCACACATGAACATATTTATAAAAAAAAGAGAAACATTTCATGAGAGAAGCTCTTACCTATCCATGATGGAGTCTTTTCAAGTTGTAAAACAACAGAATTTATCCTAATGCAAGTAATCCAAAATTGACCAAACTCAAGCATGCCACAATCTTCCAAAATCTTCTTCCAAGCAAGAGATCCAAAACAGCAAAAGAATTCACCCAAGAATAAAGTCTCCAAAATCAAGCAACCCCAAAACAAGGCAAGCCATTTGAATTTTATAGAAGTAGGAAGAGGAGAGGATGAGGTAGATCCACATAGGATGCCATATCACACATCCTTAACCTAACCCAAAAGTCAACTTCATTCTCCAATGCATAATAAATAGGTGGGTGAATAAATAGGACAATTTACTTACACACTCAAATCTAACCCACACCCCAAAGGACTGACATTAAATCATGTAAGAAAGGTGTAATTAAAACGCATAATTCACCTTCTCAAAAAGCATTATAAAAGTCTAATCTCAACTCTCCAACAATAGGTATGATTACTAATTAAATTTAAGAGGTATGGGAAAATTTTAACTTGTCCCTCAAGCCTCTAAAATCAGCCTCCAAGGACAGATTTGAGTTTCTAAGAAGGTGGAGTGTTTCAAACTCAAAAATTAACTTACACATCACTTAAACATCTCTTACAACACTTTAATTCAAGGTCAACAACTCTATTATTAACTTTCTTATGACATATTTGATTTATTTATTTTAACAATATGATAACTCACAAATATTGCACACCATTTAATAATTAAAGAAAGGGTTAAAAGCACCACAAAATAAACACATGCAAATATAAACAAAAGGACCAAAATAAAAGAAATACATAAAACCCCTTGGTCACAACTAAGGGTGATCCCCCATAGGAATCCCTAACACACACAAACATGCACAAACAAATACTAGTTGCCATGGTGACCTTGTTGAATTCATCTAGAATTCCAATGTGGTTGGTCTCCAATCCCACAATATTTGTTGTGATATTTTAACCTAGCAAAACAAAAATACCTCATTCGTCCTCATGGCCATATCAGAACATCCAAAGTAATATAAATATAATTACCAAAATCATCTAGATATATGAATCACAACAACATCAAAGCAATCTAGCAATATCATTTACAATTTTACTCAACAATTATATCATCATCCAATAATTTCCATATCTAGGTCTACTCACAATATCCAAATATCACAAGTCCGCACAACATCCATAATATAACCATGTCAAACAATATACCATTATCAATATCTAAAATGCCTCAAATAATCATCATGCATCACAACTGAATCAAGTCAACAATAATCCATGATCTACATCTATCATCATACTATAATAAGGTCCATAATCATGTCTATATTATAATCAACAGTATCATGATTAGTATCAAAAGGTGTCAAAGGGAAGTGGGAACTACATCCCCTCCCCTTAGACTTGAATTCCTCCCCGGAAGTCACCGGAGAAAATGTGGAAACTCGAACTCGTAGCAACATAGCATCCTCCCATGTAGCTCACCTCATCATATCTGTCCCACCGTACCCACACACGATCAACCTCTCTACCTCGAAAGCCCAAGGTCCTATGATCTAGGATGCAAATGGGATCCACCATCACCTGCCCTTGATCCTGCACCTACAATGATGTCCAATATAACACATGAGAAGGATCTACAACATATCTCCTAAGAACTAAAACATGAAACACATCATGTACGCAAGACAAGATAGGTGGAAATGCTAGATGGTAGGCCAAAGGGCCAATATGATCCAAGATCTTAAAAATACCAACAAATCTAGGAGCTAAATTAGAACCTTTTCTATAAATAGGGATCTTGTGGGCCTGACATGAAGGAAAACCTTCATGCCCACATCAAAACTACAGTCAGTCCTATGTTGATCTGCATACTTCTTCTTCCCCGTCCTGTGCCTCCTATAATCTCTGTCTAATCAACACCACATACCGCTGCTCCATGTCTTGTAACAAGGCTGGTCCAAGAGAAACCTTATCATCTAACCTATCCAAACCGAGAGGTGTGCTGCACTCTCTACCATACAAAGCTTGAAAAGGAGCCTTGACTAAAGAAATATGAAAACTATTATTGTAGGAGAACTCCACTAAGTACGTGTACTCCTCCCATCTTGATTATTGATCCATCACATACATCCCGAGAATGTTTTCCAAACTCTGATTCACCCACTTCATTTTTCCATCTGTCTTAGGGTGATATGTTGTGCTGAAATTGATATTCATCCCGAGGGCATGCTACATGGTAGTCTAAAAATGGGAAGTGTACACAAGGATCACTCACTAATGATATTCTACATGAATCCCATGGAACTTGACAATCTCATCCAAGTATACCGTGCCACTTGCGTCTTAGTTTGTATAAGTGATATTTACCAAGGAAAAAGTGAGCCACTTTTGTCAATTTATCAGCCGTGACCATGATGGCATCGTGGTGATATCTCGACATCGTAACCCAACAATGAAATCCATGGAAATGGTGGCCCACTTCCATTCCAAAGATAACATGAGGAAAGAGAAGGCCACTATATGTTGATGCTCGGCCTTTACTTTTGGAACTCTAAACATCGTGACACAAACTAAGCCACATCTCTATGAAGTCCTCTCTAATGATATAAATGTATCGGGTGGCGTGCATCTTCTTCACCCCGGGATGGGCTGAATAGGGTGCACGATGTGTCTCTGCCAAGATTTCTTACCTCAAGCCTCCATCTCTGGGAACATAAATCTGGCCTCTATGTTATGAAGGCCATCTACCTCTATGTCCCGAGAAGGCCATATGCCTCTAGGGAAAAACCATCAAACTTCCCTCGATGGGTCTCCGAGACTCGATCTCTACTGAACCGCATTGTAGGATCTATCAAGATGAATTTGCTAAAGGATCCTTCTCTTCAAATCCGTGCTCACCGAGGTGGCCATACCTACATGTCTCTGTTTGCCACCACATTCTCCTTTCCTTTTACATGTTATATCTCCATATCATACTAACAAAGTAACTCCATCCAATGTCGTTGATGAGCATTGAGATTGGGCTGCGTGAATAGGTGGCAAAGACTCAAGTGATCTGTCTTGAGTGTGAATCTCTGACCAAGAAGAAAGTGCCTCCATTGAACAAAAGTGTGCACAACTAACACAATCTCAAGATCGTGAGTCAGATAATTAAGCTCGTAATATTTGAGTTTGTAAGGTTTGAATACCACTACTCTAGCCTTATACATCAACACACCTCTAAGCCCTACTAAAAGAAACATCTGTGCAAATGAAATACTCACCCTATGGATCCAACACTTACAAGGATAGGTGTTGTAGAGAGACATTCCTTTAGTGTACTAAAGGCCTTCTCGCACTTTGTCGACTAAACAAACTTCTTCCCTTTTCTCTGAAGGGAAGTGATGGGGTGTGCAATCCAAGAGAAGTCTTGAACAAATCTCTAGTAGTAACTGCTAATCCCATAAAGTTGCTTACCTCACCATAGTAGTGGGTCTTTGGCCAATCCATAATAGCTCTAATCTTGGAAGGATAAACGAAGATATCTTCCCCGAGAAATGACATGACCCAAATACTGCACCTCCATCTGAAAGAATGCACACTTCTCCAAGTTCCCGTAAAGTTGCTGCTCCCAAAGGCACCGAAGCATCTAGAGAAGGTGCCCGTCATGCTCCTCATGTGTACATGAGTAAACCAAAATGTCATCAAGGAATATGAGCACGAAGTGATCTAAGAAGGTCCTAAATACCCCATTCATCAAGCTCATAAACACTTGCAGGGGCATTAGTCAAATCAAAATCCACCACTTTGTGAACTCATAAAGGCCATATCTCCTATAGAAAGTGGTCTTATGAATGTCCATCTTCGAAATCCTCGGTTCATGGTAACCTCACTTAAGGTCTATCTTAGTGAAATTTGTGGCTCCTTCATCCGATCAAATAAATCATCAATAAACGGAAGGGGATAACGATTCTTGATCGTTACTTTGTTTAGTTAGCGTAATCAATACACAACCATAAGGATCCATCCTTCTTCTTCACAAAAATCACCGATGCACCCCAAGGTGATACACTAGGATGGATAAGACCTTTTCCAAAAGGCCCTCAAGTCAGTAACTTGAGCTCATAAAGCTCTGGTGTGGTCATCCGATAAGGTGCTCGTGAGATAGGCTCTACTCCAGGAACTAGATCTATGTGAAAATCAATCTCACGTGGGGGTGGTAACCCCGATAGCTCCCCTAGAAATACATCTACAAACTCTCTCAAAATGGGGTGATCATCTAGTGATGGTCTACTAGACCCATCCTCTAATTGGTCATTGACTGTAACAACATACATATGACAACCCCATTGCACACACACTTAAGGTCTATAACAGAGATGGTGCAAATAGAAATGGGTCTCTTGACCCCTGAAATCACCGAATCAACTCCCAAATCATCTACACAAGATATAATCTTATGGTAATAATCCATCCTAGATCTATCTGCAGACAACCAATCCATACCCAATATGACTCTATAAGAGCCCAACGGAAGGATACATAGATCTGAGGTAGTGGTGAAAGGTCCCAAATCTACCACACACTCCTTAACTTAGGAGTCTATAGAGATATTTACTCTAGAAGCCATCTCAACATCCCAACTATGACCCTACCTAACTGCCACCAACTTACATCGCTCTACTAAAGATGGTGCAATAAAAGAATAAAAGAACCAATCAAACAAAATAGAGGTAGAAATATCGCCAATGTTACCTACTGAATCTCAATAATTGTACTGATGCTCTAACTGGTGGTTCTCAACCGCTATGTACATTCTATGACCGCACCCCCATATCACCAACAATAGGCTTTGAGATTTGTGTTTTACCCTTGTTATTAGGGTTCGTGGGTATTCTCTCCAAAAATGTCCACTAACACCATAACCAAACCAACTGCTTGATCCTCTCCCTTGTGTAATAGGTCCAGCCTATACTCTGGAGGTCTATAGTGTGGATCTCGATGATCCAACTACAATCTGCTGAGGTCTCTACCGTGAGCTGCTGCTAATTGAGCTCTCTGGGCACCCTGTGTCCTAATGGGACCCCTAGGAGGAGGCCCCATACTCCGGCCTCTCTATGCATCAAATCTCTATGAAGGTCTATAAGGTGGGTGAGATTGGTGTTGCTGTGGTCTAAAAGATGACTGTGTTGTACCCTATCCACCACGAGGAAGAGGTGCGGACCCCCTTAATTTTCTCGTCCTACATCTACTCGTATACACTCCGGACTTGGTCTCTATCTTGATGGGTCTTTCCTAAGTCTCCTCTCTTGTATAGGCCTTCTCGATGGCCCCAACTAAATTCTATGGACAATGGATCCACACCGCTTTTTGCTTTAATGTCTAGGTTCAGGCCCCAGATGAACCTATGGATCTGTACCTACTCATCCTACATGTAACCAACATACTGGAGTAGATCCAAAAATATACTCTCATACTCAACCACTATAAGAGATGCCTATTGGAGGTCATGGAACTCATCTATCCACTATTGTATGAACCTCTCGTGACAAGTATCTATTCTGAAATTCTCCTTAAAGAGATCCTAGGTAATTGTCTCAGAATCAACATGGAGCTTTTGCTCCTCTATCCTCCACCAGACACCAGCTCCATCCCTCAGTAGATGGATTGCAACACGATCTTTCATGTTGCTAGAACAAGGACAGAGCTTGAAGCATCCGCTCAAGCTCACCAACCAAGCCTCTACTTGAAATCCACCTATGTCACCAAAATAATGTGATGGTCGAAGCTTCAAGATCTCCCTGATGTGATCTACAGTTGTGGTCTAATGGCCTCTAGGCCTCTTTGTATGCTCATCCCTAAGCTTAGGGCTCCGAGACCTCTCTCTATGTCCTAAAACTTAGTCACCCTATCCCCTCTATGGTGAGTTTTCTTTGGTTGACTCTACATAGGAGTTCTCTCCTCCATGCTCCGTGTTGAGTCGAGGAGATACCTGATCCTCAATGGAAGGGACTCTATCATGTTTGGTTATATGTCCTCTTATTGATCCTCCACATAGAGTGGCATTAACATCCTAAAGAGTCTGCAAAATCTGGGGTAGGATGGATGCTACAACATGATCTAGTGGTGGTAAGTCTAGGTCTATGTGAAAAGACCCCTCATCCTGTCTACACCTCCTACATAGACCAAGGTGAGAGTTAGTTCACCTTTCTAAGTTTTATTCAGTTTCCATGTTTACTAAAATATGTAATTTCTAAACTAAGTTGTTTTCTAGATTTAAAGGTGTGTTAGGTTTAAGGTTAATGTCTCAAGTTTTCTAGTGTGCCCAATGGCCCAAGATTTTGAACCACTGCTCTAATACCAAGTGTAACACCTACTAAAACAACCCACTTGAGACCCAAGAACAACCTAGGATTAGTTAGGAAAATTATGGAATAATTTTTTTTGTTTAAAAGAGTCTACAACTAGGTTACAAGGCAACAACTATCACTAACAAGTTCCAGAACACTTCTAATTCACTAGAACATACTTTTCTTTCATTAACAATTATTAGGGGTCATAAGGTCCAAAATCTCGGGTTAGAAGGTTCAAAAAGGGTCAGAGGGTAATTCCTCACCATACCCACTCTCTAATAGGCTTAAAGATTCAACTAGGTTTTTCCCAAATTTAATGCATTCAAAAATTCCCTAAATTATTCCCATTGGATAGGAAATTTCCTCACCTTTCCATTGATATAAAGAAGTCCTCCTAACTCCTCATATTTTTCGAGTTATGGGCCGGCGGGCCTTGGGGTGAAAATTTTCCCCAAGAGCAAGTTGGCATGGGCCGTGGGGACTTAAGGAAAAACAATTCTGCGTGGAGGCAAAAACATTTTTATGCCCACACACCCACATGTGCACAAGGGACACGTGGCACTTCCCACGCTAAGCCAGGGAAAAATGGGGTGGCGAGAACATTTTATAAAATTTCCCACATGGGGCGAAAATCCACTTTGCGCTGCATGCCCACGTGCTGCGAGGGACACGTGGCATCTCCTAAGCCAATGCGGGAAGGCAAGGTGGTGGGGAGAAAATTAGGTCAACATCCCAAGGGTTAATAGGGTTACCCGCACTAGTGCCTCCATCGGAACCTCGTGAGGCCATGAGGCATCTCTGATTGGTTGTGGGCTAGCGGGGCGGTGAGGAAAAGTTTGAAAAATTTCCCGAATTTTGAATACAAATAGGAAAAAGGACCCACTCCACTATTGGTGCCTCGTGACGTCACGTGGCATAACCTCGATTCACATTACGAGGCCGGTGGGGAAATTTTGGAAAGTTTTAACAAAATTTTCCGAGAGCGCTAAGTCAAAAGGCCCATCTACCAATGCCTTGTGGTGACAATACGCAACATCTAATGATTGGTTGTAGAGGTCTGGTGGGTCGGTGGGGAAACTTAGGAAAATTTCCCCAAATTTTTTTCTATGTGCTAAGTCTAAAAGGTGGTCCACCCTTCCACCGACACCTCGTGGTGCCATGTGGCATCCTTTGGTTGGCTGTAGGTTGGTGGGGCAGTGGGGAAAATTATAAAAAAAAAATCTCAAAAATTTTCTCAAGTCTTTGAAGGTAAAATTTTAGGCCCGCGGGCCTGCCAATGAAAATTTTCCCCAATTTTGACGCCAAGGAAGAAAAATTCATAAGGCCATAACTTTTGATAGAGGGCTTGGTTTTGGGAAAACAAGGACTTTCTAAAATCTCTCGATGTCCTCTTTACTCAGAATCATTAATTTTTAGTTTTGATAAATTTTAATGTATCAATTTTGATAAAATGATCTCTAGGATTTTACAATACAAACTGGTAAATTTTAACTTATAAGATTTGTTCAATTGCTCTTCTTCCTCTCTCAACTTTTCCAAATAGACACGGGAAATGTTCTTACATGAATTTAAGAAGCATTTAGAGATTCAATTTGTCTGATTAATTTGTAATTTGAACATTTCCATTTCTTGACAGAAAAACGACTGTAAGAGGGTTGAGCCCGATTTTGCAAGGTTTTGAAGGATTTCTCCTTGAATGTTAAAGTTCATTTGAATTCATTTAGGACACACTAGTTATATCATTTAATCCATTATTTCATTGTTGCAGGTTTGAACTGTGCATTTTGGATAAAGCATTTTCTAGTTTTGAAAATGCAAAATAGAGATCAAATTTTAAAGGATCTATTTTCCACTTTCACCTTCCAAGTATTAGAATTTGTTATCAGTCAAATCTAATACATTTATTTGATTCAAATCAAACTATTCAAAACCTAAATTCAACTCTGATTTCCAATTTTACACATTTTAAAAGAAAGATTCATGTATTTTTTCTCACATGCATTTCTTCCTTTCAAACAAAGATTTCAAATACATTTCAAAATAGATTTCAAACAATAGTAACTTCTTTTGTAAAGGCATAACAACATATATATTTAGTTAGAATGATTTCTTTCACAACTTCATTTACAATGATCAAATACAACTTACAAGGATATAATATTTCTTTTCTTTCATTCAAAAACAGAGAACAGAGTGCATCACTTTCACACTTCGAATTACAACTTTCATAACCAATACAAACCATCTTTCCATCATGAATATATTACATTATCATCCACTTCAAGTGGGAAAAAGGCTTTACAAAAATAAATCTCACAAGGGATTGTCAAAACTATCTTTTTCCTTTGCTCCAGAACAACAACATGTAGATCCATCATACTCCAATTTTGATCACAAAAATTCAAGGGAAAAGGAAATGCTTTCCACTCAACCAAGACATTTAATGAAGAGGAGAAGCCATTCTTCTTCATTGGCCCCAAGCCCCAACCACAATGTAATAAAAGATGTGATCCAACTCATGAAAACAATAGGATTCCACAAACACACAGGCAACATAATCACAATAAAACACAATCCAAAATAAAATGTAGTTTAATACTACATTAAAACATGACACACATTACTTTGTGGCTTCATCAATCAAGCCAAATGAGCAAGAAACTATGGGGTTCTACTTATGTCTCCCAAAGGGAAATCGGTGTCACCACCTGGAAAAAACAACTAAGATATGTATATATATATTATTTCAAATCCCTGACATGCTCCTTATGCCTCCCCAAGTACCCCTTATTCCTCACATTTCCTTATGTCTCCCCAACCTCTTATGACACCCCATAACAAGTAAAGAAATGCAAGCTATTTATTTGTAAGGTGGAACCCAAATCCCAACTCCCTCCACCCTTATACCTCCCTAAACACACTTGTGTCTCCCACAAATTAACCCCATAGTCTTCTCCTACACCATTCCTAGGCCATCTACCCAAAAGCCCACAAACAAGCCAAAACATTCACACATGAACATCTTTATAAACAAAAGAGAAACATTTCCAGAGCCAAGCTCTTACCTCTCCATGATGGAGTTGTTCCAAGTTCCAAAACAGTAGACTTTATCCCAATGCAAGCAATCCAAAATAGCCAAGCTCAAGCATGCAACAATCTTCCAAAAACTTCTTCCAAGCAAGAGCTCCAAAACAACAAAAGAATTCACCCAAGAATAAAGTATCCAAAATCAAGAAACCCCAAAAAAAGGATATCCATTTGAATTTTATAGAAGTAGGAAGAGGAGAGGATGAGGTAGATCCACGTAGGATGCCATATCATACATCCTTAACCTAACCCAAAAGTCAAGTTCATTCTCAAATGCGTAATAAATAGGTGGGTGAATAAATAGGACAATTTACTTACACACTCAAATCCAACCCACACCCCAAAGGATTGACATTAAATCATGTAAGAAAGCTGCAATTAGAACCTACAATTCACCTTCTCAAAAAACATTATAAAAGTCTAATCTCAACTCTCCAACAATAGGTATGGTTGGTAATTAAATTTAAGAGGTATGGGAAAAGTTTAACTTGTCCCTCAAGCCTCTAAAATCAGCCTCCAAGGACAGATTCGAGTTTCTAAGAAGGTGGAGTGTTTCAAACTCAAAAATTAACTTACACATCAATTACACATCTCTTACAACACTTTAATTCAAGGCCAACTCTATTATTAACTTTCTTATGAAATATTTGATTTATTTATTTTAACAATGTGATAACTCACAAATATTGCACACCATTTAATAATTAAAGAAAGGGTTAAAAGCACCACAAAATAAACACATGCAAATATAAAAAAAAGGACCAAAATAAAAGAAATACATAAAACCCTTGGTCACAACTAAGGGTGATCCCCCATAGGAATCCTAACACACACAAACATCTAGATATATCAATCACAACAACATCAAAGCAATCTAGCAATATCATTTACAATTTTAGTGAACAATTATATCATCATCCAATAATTTCCATTTCTAGGTCTACTCAGAATATCTAAATATCACAAGTCTGCACAACATCCATAATATAACCATGTCAAACAATATACCATTATCAATATCCAAAATGCCTCTAATAATCATCATGCATCACAACTGAATCAAGTCAACAATAATCCATGATCTACATCTATCATCATACTATAATAAGGT
The DNA here is from genome assembly GCA_018340775.1 of Taxus wallichiana var. yunnanensis. Lineage (NCBI taxonomy): Eukaryota > Viridiplantae > Streptophyta > Pinopsida > Cupressales > Taxaceae > Taxus > Taxus wallichiana. Next base: position 372,829,418 of record CM031234.1, on the reverse strand, counting down.
CCATAATCATGTCTATATTATAATCAAAAGTATCATGATTAGTATCAAAAGGTGTCAAAGGGAAGTGGGCACTCGTCGCCTCCCCTTAGACTCGAATTCTTCCTAAAGTAATCTGGAACAAATGTGGAAACTAAACTCATAGAAAAGTAGCATCCTTCCGTAGGCTGTAGCCTCATCATATCGAAATCGGGCACGGATGAATTTTCTTATCTCCCCATTATAGCCCATACTAGGGACAACATACTATTCACTTGTTCTTTCTCTTTTTATTTTTGGCCTCTTAGGAACTTGGGAACGAAGGTATGGAGTTGGTCCTCCTACTTGAGTCGTAATGGGCTCACTGGGTTGTTCTTGCACAATTTATTTTTCTTCTTTCACCCCTTCCTTTTCATCTCTCATTTCTTCATCCCGGGGTTCCTCCACATCTTTAGGTAGAAACAGGGTTCTAGGCATGCTCTCTTAAAAACTCCTCCTCTTTGTTAAGATTCAAATTTCTTCTTCTCTTTACGTCGGTGCTTCTTTTTAAGGGAGATTCGACATGACCTTCATAAAGGTTGAGATGTCCCTATGCCTTGGGTTGATATTCTTCCTAAAACCTTTTTAAAATAGCATTCGTCATGGACTATACCAATGTCTATGTCTTCTTATCCTCCTTAAGTCCCAGGCTAGTATTTACAACCTCACTCTCCACTTTGTTTGTGGGCTGCCTCTAGCCTCAATGGTCTAAGTCTCTTTATCCTCATTGAGTTATTCTTCCTCATCTCCTTCTACAACCAAGGTAGTACTTGGAGCTGCCACATATTCAACTGTGTGTTTTCCCTTAGGTGGCTCTAGGAGCATAAACCCATTCTCTACATAATTTCCCTTTTGCATCCTAGGATTGAGTTGGAGATAAATAAATACGAAACCACTATCCCCAATATGAAAAAATACTAGCTTCATGATTATAGCATAAGAAAAAAGCCTCTCTATAGGTAGATCAACTTGGATAAACATATGTTTTCCTTATATTATGGTAGTAATAGTCTACCATGTTCGCGTTATAGCTCAATCAAAGACACATCGGTAAACTCCGTGTACTACTTCCTAGAAGTAGCATGTTGTGAAAGCGTATGACAAGTTTACACTAGGGACTCCATGTCCCATCTTTCATTAGAACCGCGCAATGCAAAAATGTTGATACACTTGTGAATGGAATTGCCTTTCCCACTACCGAGGCTAACTCCTTTGGAATGCGTTATTTCTCCTCAAAGGCTACACAAAGTCAATCATACCATAGTTCTACCATTTTTTTGAATGAGCCACTCATTGTTCCTTCACACAAATACTTCTCAAAACACTCTGTAAGGGACTTAATTTTGGCGGGGTATTCCCAAATTTTGTTATTTGGTCCATCGGGCACTCCAATTTATACAAACACAAGAGATAGTAGGATAGTGCCAAAACTTATCTTTTCACCTATGCACGCTTCCTTAATAATTGTTTCTACTATGTAGCCAACTAAGTTGTACATTTCTCCTTGTGACATTTTCTTCGCAATATGTAGCCACATGGTATTTACTTATAACCATCTCTCTTGATCATTCAACTTATTGAGCAGATGCGTGACTTCTGAACCACAAATTCTTCCTTAATTTTTAAGTGTATATTCTACGTGGACCCTTGGCGTATCCCAAATCCTTACTTGTGGCTATAACAACTTCCTTATCAATTAGATAACTATTGACCTCTATCCCTGCCCTTTATTCCTATCAATGTAGCAATCAAAGGAACAATGATCCTTACCTATCATCCAACAAAATAGAAGAAGTCCTTATGGACTTCGCTCATAAGTCATTGGTATAAATTTTCTGGTTTTCAAAAATATGGGAGTTCATATAGCTGATACACCCCTACCTTCTTGAGAATCTTCTCCCCAACATCATCATACACTGGCATGTCATCCACCATGCACTTGTTGGTCTTCTTATTCAACAATTCATCCAACTCCTCCTTATTTTTGGTTGTGTGGTTGTTATAGTAACTTACTTTGCATATGCGGATATGGGAATCCCAATCCTTCCCGATGATCACTCGTTATGGATAATGCATTTATGAAAAAATACTCTTGAGAGAATCTTCGAGCTCGATTTATAGATTTTTATTTCCCTTCATTCCTACTCAGTGCTTTCCTCGTCATGGTAAAAAAATCTCACATTTTTCCTCTATCAAGTAAGCTCTCGTGCCCTTTCTCTAAACTACATGCCCTAGCTCAAAACCGCATGCCCTAGATCGAAACTATGTGCCTTATCTCCTTATTAATATTTTTGCTTCTCCCAAACCCTTCTCCAATGAGGACACAAGCCACTTTTGTGAACAAATATTCTCTCCACGCCTCGGTTTCACAAATCTCTCGCACCTCAACATGTTTCACTTGATTTGGTCATAACTAGCTCACTCGATAAAATTATGATCACAAAGGTAGAAATAAAATGACATCGTGTATTTATATAGAGTTGCTAAAATTTATTGCATTTATTGCTCCTTTACCTACAACTAATCCTCTCATTAATTAACCATTTTCCCAATTCTGTGCAATACACATACGCGCCACAAGTATAACCTTATACTTGCCTTACTACCTTCTCGGGTATAGAAATCCTATGCACTTCCATGCATCAAGTACCTCACCACCGTGCCTTCCTCTGTTAGTTTCCATGGTCATCGCTACCTCATGTTATACTATTCATTCATTTATTTCTAGCTCTAGTCTTCCCTAAGAGCAATATACTTTCTACTCAACTCTTCTATTTTTGAATTGCATCCGTAATAGTATGTTCTCATGTGTACCTATTTCTAAATAAAAACCCCGTAGCAATGGTATGTGTATTCCTTTGCACATAAGAAATAATTCAAATTATAATTATCTTCTAGTGGGAAAATGTGCTTATTACACAAAACACCAAACTAAATTGAAAGCATAGTGATGACGAAGGAAATACACTAAAATAAATATAGAGAGGGAAACCTAATACTAAATGAAAATATTTCCTTATTACAAACACCAAGAATATTTATTTATAGTAGGGCTTCAACCTACTCTTGTTAAAGTAACCGGGTAACGTGTTCCATCAAGCACCTCTAACTAACAAGTTATTGATTCAAGTATGTGAGTGATAACATACGGTCCCAACCAATTCACCTTAAGTTTGGATGGATGGTGTAGAAACACTTGGAATCATAAAGAAGTACCATATGTCCAACCTCAAGCTTCTTGTCCCTAATGTGTCTATCATCTCATGCCTTCAACCCGCCTTTTTCCTATAAATCCAACGTGTTATGGTGTGCCTATCATCTAGTTATATTAACTTGTCAATTCTTTCTTCTAATGCATTCTCATCAGCTAGATCTCCCACGTGCACAATATGTAAAAAATGTAACATGAATTCCATGGGAAGAATCTGCTCCTATGCCAAACACCAACCGAAAGGGTTGGCCTTTTTCAACCTTTTATAGGTTGTTCTATATGCCTAAATTATAGTAGAAACTTTATCATCCCAATCTTTCTTTATAACATAAGAAATTTTTGTTAAGGTATTTCTCAATATCTTGTTGAAGGCCTCAAGTCACATTTTCTTGAGCGTGATAAGGTGTAGTCTTGTGGTGTGCGAAAATAAATTTATCCAACACTATTTTGATTATCTCATTCAAGCGCGTGTGTCCCTATCACTTGTCAAATTTTGTCGACATTCATACCTAGTAAGAATATTTTCCCATAAGAATCTTGTTGTTTTAGCTATCAGTACAATCCGTTGTAGGTGTTGCTTCTAGCCATCGTGTAAGATAATCTGTACAAGTGATGATGTAGCACGATCTAGTTCTACGTGCAACTAGGGATATAGGACCCACAAAGTCTATTTATCATTTTTCAAATGGATCTTCACTAGTAATAGGCCATAAAGGCATTTCACGTCCTTTTCTAGGTTTTACAAGGTACCGATAGTGATCACATGCCTTACACTAATCTTTACAATCCTTGTACAAGGTCTCCTACCATAATCCAAATAGTAGAATCCTACACGCGGTGGTATCACCTACATAATGCCCACTGCAGACTACCATGAGCCTCTTCTCTGATATCTATGTACTCATGTTCTAGTACACACCGTTGTAATAATTCATATCATTATAGTTTTTATAAGTTACCACCGATCAACACGAAGGGTGCGACACAAATTACTAGTTTTTTCTTCACTAAGTATTTCATTCCTTAAGCGCCATACTCGAGTTTAAAAAGATAGAAATATGATCCAATTCAAGGAGCGTGATGTAATTTGTACAAATGTGCATCTGACATTACATCTTCAATTGTCTACATGTCCTCTCTTGATAAAATTCTTGATAAGTGGTATGGGCCAAAATTACTTTTACCTAGTTTTACCATGACTGTAAAGTCAAATTCTTGGAATAAGAGAACCCATCGACATATGTGCCCCTGTAAAATGGGATTATTTACCAAGTATTTTAGTGCCATGTGATCTGTATAAAATACAAAAGGTGTTATAGAAAGTAATGCCTGAACTTATGCAATGCGTAGATCATTGACAAGGCCTCGACACTCTGTAGTTGTATAATTATGTTCTACAGGAGTCAACTTTCTACTAGCAAAGTAGATAGGATGATCTATAATACCTTCTCCAGTTGAGCTAACACTATGCTAATGGTCATGCCAGAGGTGTCCACATGTACATGAAACGGTTGGTTCCATGATGGAAAATGAAGAATAGGCATTCTAGTAAGTCTCTCCTTCAATGCCTCAAATTCCCACTATTGTGGTTATCCCCAATAGAATGTCCCTTTTCCCTTTAGTAACTCCTCCAAGGGCATGGAAATATTTTCATATCCTTTGATAAATTTTCTATAATACTGTATGGCCCAAGAATCCATGCACCTCACTTTGACTGGTAGGATCCTCCAGGCCTAAAATAACTGCTACCTTAGCTGGATCTACTAACAAACCTTCCTTGCACAATGATATGCCCTAGAAGAGTTCCAAAAGGTGTAGAAAATACAAACTTCTTAATTTTTAAAGAGATGCTTAACTATCTACATATTTCAAACATTAGGCACAAGTTCGATAATGATCCTTAACAAGCCCATATACCATCCAATCATGCAAGTAAACCTGCAAGAATTTGTGAATAAAATCCTAGAATGCTTGAACAATTATGCATGAAAATACAATAGAGCGCTCTTCAAACAAAAGGACATCACCGTATATGCAAAACTTCCCCATTCGGTTGTCAAAGTTGTCTTCTCTTGATCCTCCTATAAAATTCTTACACCCGATGATACCTAAAGAATCCATATGTAAAAGAGTAAATTTTGCGTCCCCTGCAATGCCTTCTAATATTTCCTAAGTGAAGGCATAGGAAAAGGATCAATTACACATGCAGCATTCATAACCTATAATTCACATAAATTCTAATCCGACCATACTTTTTTATACTGATTACCATTGGGCTAACCCACTCGATTCTTCTAGGGGCTTAGTGATGCTAGATTTCAGCACTTTTTAAATTTTTTCTTTAACTTTACGTGCGGGTTAAGGTTCATCTTGTAAGGTCTCTTCCTGACTGGTGTGCACCTTCATTTAGCTTAATATTAATCTCACCTAATGACTCATGCACCCACTTTAAATCATAGTAGTGCCTAGGAAATAAGTACTAGAAATAATGTAGTAACTCAATTATCTTTGCCACTTCGAATCGGACCAATAATCTCCAATTATGGCCTCCTTAGGTTCAACATCTATGCCAATGTTCACTTTCTTTTCTTCATAGGTTCATGATAGGCACACACATTTTTATCCACACGTGTTTAAAACCTCTCGCATACCTTCATAATGATCAATGTCCAAATTTTGTACTTCTTCATCATCCACTATATAGATCATCTTTCCTTTCTCCTTCTCAAAGCAAGCACACATAAATAGTTCGGCATCGGTCTCATCTATTTCATCAAAATATACTCCTTGTTCCTCCTCACTAAATAACTCCTAAATGATTTTATTAGCCTTTCCACTATCTCCCATAGTCAAGCATTCCATAACCCATAATGCCTCTCTTATTGGAGTTCTAATAGATAAGTAGTAAAAATTCTAGACCATACCTATAATCAAGTCTTGCCCGATTTCCAATCTTCCTATGCAGTTCTTCATAAACATACCAAGCACGTGCATAACCTCGCAACAAGTGGAATAAAGTTTGTGCACCCAAATTGAAGGTGGTAAATCATTCTTCCCCTCTTTCCAAAGTCTCTCACACTCTTGAACGAGGTGCTTAACATGACTATTACCATGATATATGTACATTTTAGTAAGCACGTTGCTCTTGAGAAACTTGTGTTATTAGAGAAATTATTACTTCATTCCATTCTTTGAAATTATCCTTTTGAGCCATATACCGGTGAGTTGTCGTGTCATGTAGGGTATATACTAACATATTTCTTCTCTCCACTTGATCCATCCACTGCTCCTCCATGGCGCACAAGAATACCGTAGGATCTCCTTCTCGGCGTCGGGTACAAAGTTGTTACCTATCCACCTAATAAAAGGTTTTCTCCTTGTACAGAAAGGCGTTTCTTACTTCACACCCAACCATCTCATAGGTTTCATGCACCCAATTGTCACAAGCAATACTTGTAGTATCACTAATAGATTGTGCATCTTCCCATTAGAGGATTCCTTCCTTAGATGGCTCAAGTACTTCTCGGATCTCAAATGGCGCACACATAAATTATGTTTAGGTCTTCCTCACTCAAAGGTTCAACATAAGGTGCAAATTTTCCATCTGTTAAAGGGATAATAACGCATTTTCCTTGCTCTCAAAACTTATATACCCCTTTTTTAATCGTAGATCAACATTATTTGCATAACACCAAGGTCACCCAAGTAGAGCTAGGAAGTTGTCTACTTCTACAAGTGCTAAAACCTCAAAGTCCCTAGTGAACTTGGCCCCTTGTATAATAATGGATGCATCCTTTAAAACCCCTATTGGAGTGGCCTTAGTCTAATTATCCATACACACTACATTAGAGGATGGTTGTAATGGAGTTCTACCCATCTACACCCATGCATCTAAAGTAAGCACATTCACTTTCGTGTTTGTGTCAATCAATATATTGCTCAAAAGCCACCCATCCAATACAACATCCAGTGATTTCCTATTCATAATCCAATCTATGAGGGGGAATATTAGCATGCATGATTTGATGTCCATTCTCAATACCTATGTGCAGAGTGTTTCCCTTTAACCAATTCCCTCGTAATGGATGAGTATTCTCTTGGTGCAACATCTTGCATACCTCTTTCAAATCATCAACATCTGACTAGACCATCTCTGCTTTGCCTTAATTTGTTCCAAATTTTGTGGTACATGCCTTTAAACATTGTATTTCACCCTAAATATTTTTAAGTACCTCCATGGTCTCTTGATAAACCTCCTTCTAATGTGTAGGATCTAGGTACCTTGCATGTAAAACCTCCTCCTTAGTAATGGTAGGCTTCTATTGTAATGTCTCTCTCAGTGTGCGCAACTTCAACGTGTGTAGTAATATTCATAGGTACTACCTCAAGTTCCAGTGCTAACTTTGGCATCCATTGATTTTCCATGGTGCAGTATTCTAACCATCCTTGTGCCCTTATTCTCCTATTTATGTTGTTTCCTAAGATGCACATATAACTCTAGGCATTCCTCATAGTCATGATTCTTCCCACAAAAAGAAAAAGTAATATTTTGTGGGCATTCATGCCTATAGTGGTCAGAACATCCACATGTATAACACATTCCATGAGGAAACTCACCTCATCCACCACAATGGGCTCGGCACCCGAATCCACTATGTAACACCTTGAATCTGTTGTTACTTTCTCCTTTGCATTTAAGTGTTGATATGTTATTTTCTCGTATGAGGATATGCTCTTTTGATTTCGGGAAGTCATGCTTGATTTGGTTGTCTTTTCTGCTCTTGAGATCTTTGATTGAACTGGAATATGCTTGGATTCATTTTCTTTCATTTCTCTCATATTAGTGCAATCTGATTTCTGGAAGATTGTAAACTTATCTATCTCTATGACTCATCCTTGGATCAATTACATTGATTCAAGGAATGTTTTAAATATTTTCAAATGAACAATTATGTATTGACATTTAATAAATTATCAAGTCTGGACTGAACTTAGAATATATATATATAATTTTTTTAATTCTCCTTCATATGAAAATATTTCGCTTGTAGAAAGTTTTGTGGATTCTGGAAATTAATCCTGGCAGGTCATTACAATCGAAATTTGGTTTAAGTCATTTTGGTATCAGAAAGAACCTGGACCTTAAGCCAGGTAAGGGATGTGAGTGTCCTATCTAAAGTTATTTTATTGGATGCAAATCCAGAATCTGATCTGGAAACGTCTTATTCAGTTTGAATTCCTGAATGATGATTTTAGCCTAATCTAAGTGGACCTAAGCGGGAATCTGAAAGGTTATTAGTTTTAAATCTAAACTATAACCTATTGTTGCAAAGGTTGGTTAATCTAACCTAGTCCTAAACTATGCATTTGATATTACCTAAGGGTTATCTAAACCTAATGCTAAGGTAAGTGGCTAATGTTATATCCTAAGGTGATTAAAATTAAACTTACCTATGATCTAACCTAAGTCACTAACCTATCCTAAACTAGTGCTATGAATGGGAACCTAAGGGGTCACAAGTTTTGGGCGGTGGTTCCTATGGCATTTAAGGTAGGGATAAGGATGAGAGGATAGGGAGTACTGCCAAGGTTAGTGGAGGTTAATTTGGATGGTAAAGGCTTACGTGCAGCATCTCTAAAAATGGAAACTCTTGTTTATGTTAAAATGGAGCTTACCAACATCATGCGGGTGGTGGCAATGGAAAATAGGTGGGAGAAATGATTTTAATGCAATTAATTTGCATGGGTCCTCGAGCCCAGACCACTTTGGGAGACATGCAAAGGGAATTTTGTTTGGTTGTTTCATTTTTATGCTTTCCGTTTTTCGTTCGCATGAGCACTGGTTTTTCGAACCAGCAGTTTACTCTTTGTTGCATGGCAATTTTGAAAGTTTCAAACCTACTCCTGTGTCATGGGGAATATATAAGACATGGAGGAAGCAATATTTTGTGGTTGAATATTTTGTGGAAAAAGAGAGAAAGGGTGGGCTCATCCAGAGGTTTTCATCGACTTTTTGGTGACACTATCAGGCATGATAGGCCCTAACTGTTAAAATCTTGCTTTCCATTAAATGTTTTCATTATACGAGCTCTGTTCTGATGATTTATTTGCATTTTTGCTTGACTGGTAAAAATGATTTGTGGGCTTTGTGTGAACTTGGATTTTTGGGTTAAATCTGGAGTTTTACTTGATGACTGTGGGAACTTGTTTGCATTATATTCCATTCGTGGTGGGTATGTGAACATTTAAGCAAATCTGGAAACTGCATAGGGTTTTAATGGTTGAAATTGATTATTGATTTTGATTTCTTTAGAAACCTCTGTTATGGAAGTAGATCTATTTGTTCTCATAAATTTGGAAGTTTAAATAGTTGCTCCTTTTAAATTTCTAAGATCATATGAACTGGGTTGAGTCTATTTGAATCAAAAACTTGTTGGCGAATGAAACAGTGTTGTTTACGTATACTTGCTTATTGCATTCACGTTTTTATTTTGTAGTTATTTGGTCTACGATTTAATTCATGAACAGTTTGTGGGTATTACCCTATGAACCTTGACTGTTATAAGATGTGTGTGTTGGAAACAATGTGTTGGTTTAAATCTGTATCTCCTCTTGTGAAGGGGTTTGATTGCTTCTTAAGTTCGCAGGTACTGCGAGTAATACAGTTATGGTTTGTTGTTTCACCATGAGAACTCTGACTGTTAAAATGTTCATATTCAAAGAAATTGTTATACGATTTCATCTATATTTTATCCTTGTGAAAGGCCTTTACTATTTTAAAATAAATAAGTTCTTTAGGGAAGCCAGTGCATGGTTTAGTGTCTTTCTCTTATGGGTAACAGTTAATGTTATTAAGACCGGCATGAATTGTTAAAAAAATAGTCTTTGTTTGGGTTCGTGTTTCTCTCTGCGAAGACTTAGTTGATGGTGTGAAGGACTTAGACAATGTATTGTTATTACGGATAGACAAGACTGTGACTTGTATGCTTTTGGACATGATTGGGAATTTAGTTCTTGAGGCCGTGTTAACATTTTTTGGAAATTCCTTTCGAGCCAACTTTAAAAATCATTAAGTTTAATGATGACAAGTTTATTGTGATCTATTTGGTGTAGGAATTAGGGTTGCGATGTTTGCATGCAACTGAAGATCTGTTTATTCTGGATTGTTCATGTATAATTCATTACTATGATATAAGTATTACGGCTCATGGGTATTGTTGAATCTATATTGCGAATATGATTAATAGTACTATATATGCATTGTCATTTTATGTTTTATAATGAAATGGTAACTGGTTGTTGCTTCGGTTCATTCGATTCAGTCCTTGAATATTTGACAAATGTGGGAAATGAGAAATTACCCTAACCTGATTTTAAACTCGAATGATTCGAGTGTCTGATGAAGTTTAGATTGTTTCTTTTGGTTCGGGATTATAGTCAGAATTATAATCGGGTCATAACGTGCTTGGCTAAATGTTGATCTTGACTATTATTGAATGAATAGTTTATAGATCCCGCAGGGATCTAATGGTAACCAACAATATGGCTGTACCTAAACCGAACTATTGAGTGTGCGTAAGTGCTAAAAACATATTCTTGTTCCTTTATTAGATTTATTAGATGGTTATTAATTTTTGGAAATTGGATTTTGTTCTAAACTTGGTTATAACGGTGTTTTGGCCATCTCTAATTTATCTCTAAGTTGAAAAGGAGAGTTGGGAAAGGAATTTAAAAGAAATAAAGTTTTATTGTTCTCTTCTTGAATGTGAATATACTCTTTCTTAGAATCAAATACGGAACTCAAACGAGAAAAGTTATGGGATGTCAAACTATTATATTAGAATGAAAGAAACATTAGGATGTGGGATCATAACCTAGAAGAATCTTTTATTTTTAAAGCAGTATTAAAAATCTTGTTTTGGACTTATTGTTTGTTATTCTATTTGCAATGGAATTCAATATTTATTGTCTTGCATATTTTTCATTGATTGAAAATCAAGTAGAATGAGGTAGAGGATTGATTGATAGGAAAATTGCAGGTGGTAGTTAATCCATTCCTTCTGTTTGAATTACTATTGTATGAACCTGTTTGGATGGATACTTCAAATGGTTTAGTGTTTAAATAGAAGGTGATCAAATCATGATATATACAGTTTCAGCTTTTTCGGATGATTAGGTACTTATTAAACAGAATGTTTCCTTCTCACTTTCTTGCAAGAAATGAGATGAATCATCTGTAATAGATTAAGTTAAAATTACTTCTGTACTTAAATTATGATATGAAGTTGTATTATAATTGTTAGGAAGAAAACTTAGAGTTATTTTATGAGTTTGGATTGTGAAGGTAATTGTTGAAATGAATACTACTTTAAATTTTAGGGCAAGTAATATAAAATATTCTTTCTATCCATTTGTTTTAACAAAGTGTACTATGGCTCTTTTATATTGACATCACTTTAAGCTTAGGAAGTATGAAGTAATTATTCTCATTATAACAGGGTTGTTTAATTAAAATCATTGCTTAGAATGTGATTGTTTTAAGGATTAGTGCTTATCAAGCTCGGTTCATTGAACCGACCCGTGCTAGCAATTTTTAGAGATGTATTTTGTAAGTGGTAAAGGAAGGAAAAATCTTATTTGATGCATTGATGCTCTAAATTGGTTCTTACGAAGAATTCTGATTTGATTTCTAGATTGTATTGGGAAAATAAAAGTTATCTCTTTTGTTGATGGCTATTGTCTTATGGTATGCACGATGTGCATAAGTTGTACTTGTATGGATTTGGAAATGAATGAAATAGTGAGAAATTTAGTTATAAGGATTGTGTAACTTATCTTGTTTGGGATGTTCTTCTTATTATCTATTTGAATGAGTATGCATTCTTGCTTATTGATATTCAATGGAGCATAAATGAATTTTTAAGTAAGCCATAGCTGATTAAGTGGTTGAATACTACATTCTTGATTAGTGATTCATTATAACTTATGATGTGACTTAAAACAGTAATAAAAATCATTGCAACATAAGGAACATTGAAGGTGGGTTAAACCCTAAAATGTAACTATAAGAAGAAGAGGACTTTCCTCTCTTGTAATGCACTAATTATAAAAGGAATATATGATTATAAATCACTATGACTTAATGGTATTAAGTCTGATATGTTTCAGCCTAATAGGTTGTTACACTTCCTTCGTTGGATAAGTTATTTTAAAATAATGAAACATAAGCAGTTGTTGTCCTGTTTTTGGATAAAAGGTTGTTAGGTCCCAACCGACAACCTAGAAGCAACCCTAAGTTAATTAAGATATTTTGTAAAACTGAACCCTAAATGCAAAAAGGTAACTTAGAAGAGTGTTGGACTAGAGGTTGGGTGGGCTGCCAAATTATGTAGTCTTTTAACCCAATTATAACTTAACGTAAGTAAATTCTTGGAGGCATGTACATCTTTTCGAGGTTGTTCCATAGGATGTTGACACACGTCAACTACAAGGTTGTACCTTTGAGAAGAGTAGGATCTTCTCGAGGATACAACAATACATATGACATGTGGCAACACCCTTCTACATTGATTGTTAAGATTTACACAACTTGAACTTGATCAAGATTTCTCTCCAGGACTGATTAGTACCATAATCAGGTTATGAGGAAACCATTTGAGACTTAGGGTGCCTTGGCACATGGCGTTAACTTCGGTTGACCCAGTATGCAATCTACCCTTAGTATTTAAGAGTCTCTTCATATCATGGCCTATGATGTTAATAAGAACTAGAGTGAAACCTTGGGTCAAGGGGACTGACAAAAATCAGTATAAGACATTCTATATAACAATAGAGTGGGATGAAGGATGTATTGTAGATTTACGAGTATGCCATCAAGGAATAATTAATACGAACAATATGTTACAAATCTTTGGCCAAAGCATCAAAAGCTCTGATTACATTGTCCTATGTCACCTAGTCTAAGGATCGGGATGCCGATGAATATTGGTAACAATTATTCGAGATAGGTTCCTTGGGACAGATCACTCGAACCGGAATAGGGTAAGAAGACTAAGATTATGAAGTATTTGATATAATACTCCAAGCTCAATGTTACACAGAATAAATCAGTAGCTCACCGAGTCATGGAATGAATAGATTGGTGGTACACCCAGGTCATTACAATGCATATTGTTATCTGTTATAAGAATGATTATTGTGAGATGTGTGTTCTAAATTATGTATTTAGAGCAGAAAATTTATCATGTAAAAAATAAAAATTTCCTTGTTTCTAAAGTCTTAAAATGGAAATGTTACATCTTGGTATCGGAGTGAAGGTTGCGGCTCTTGGACCTATTGCGTCCATAACTTGATAAAAATTTGGATTTTCTTGAAACAAAAAATGGTTAGAACAAGGGGAAAGCGTTGCGAATAATGCTCCACCTTGATGAAGGAGTAGAACATGAAAAAATTGATGAGATCCTTACTTCCCTGTTGGACACAAGAGATCATTTGACTGTACTTGAACAACAAGTGATGGGAAATGAGGAGGAAGAAGAAGCTGGTAACAACAATCAGCCACCTCCTGAGGACAACCCCGATATGGGTGTTGGTAATAACAATGGAAATGTACCTGCCTAACTAGAAAACAAAAAGGCTAGGTTGGTAGCGGAACTCACTAATGATATAAAAAGGATAAGTCCACCTAAATTTGATGGCACCACATTAGGAGATGGAGCTGAGAATTGGCTCAGCAAAATGGAGAAGTACTTTGCAATAAGAAACTTCTCGGAGGAAACCAAAGCTATTTGGGGAGCATATCAGCTTTCCCATGAAGCATCTTCATGGTGGGATAGCCGTAAGGATGAGTTAAATATTGATGAAACTAACATCACTTGGGATCAATTTAAAGGTTATTTTAGGCAACGTTGGCTGCCACAACTTTATTATGATAAAAAAATGATAGAATTTTAGAACTTAGCTCAAGGAAAGATAATCAGTGGCGAGTATTGGGAGTGGTTTACGAAACTCCTCAAGTATGTACCTTAGTATCAAACTGACGAGAAGTTCAGGATATGAAAATTTATCATGGGATTAAATCCCGTGATTGGGGGAGAGGTTGATGTTCACATCCCAACCACTATGGAAGGGGTTGTTGAAAAAGCCATAAGGCAAGAACATAAATTAAAAGCTATTTCTACTCATAAAGAGGAAGTGCAGAAGAAAATTCCAAACTCTTCTTCAGCTTCTCTTGCACCCAAGAAGGGACCATGGAAAAATTTTGGTAACAAGAATAAGTTTTCAGCTGATAATAATAAGAAAATAGCAGCGAGCAAACTAGTTGGAAATGCAAGAAATAATTTTGCCAAGAATAATAATAATGGGCAGAAGTCCTATGGAGGTCAACATGATAATTTTAAGGTGGGAATAATTCTGAGCCTAAAAAGGGACCTATAGGAGGCTGTTATAACTATGGCAAGGATCATTACACAAATCAATGTCCTTTGAAGAAGGATGATCATAATCAGTAGTACAAGATACATGTTGCAGTAAGTAGCACAAGCAAGCTGAAAAGTAAGTTACACCTATTGAAGTTCCTAGTAAGTTATTTGGCATACCTGTAACTGTTCTTTTTGACACGGGAGCTACTGAATGTTTTATTTCTAGTAAACTTGCTTGAAACTTAAAAGAAAAGATGGAAAAATGGATAAATCATGGACTGTACATTATGGTAATAATTATGTTCATACAGTTAGTATGTGTCTTTTTGGGGTAGTCCTTGACTTACCTAGCTTTTCCACTGAAGTTGATCTCTATGTTACACCTTTGGGATCTTATGACAATATCATTGGTGTTAATTGGTTAGCTGAGCATAAAGAAAAAGTGGATTGTTTTGAAAAACATATTAGTTGTTTTGATGATCTGCAGAAAACAACAGAGATTCAAGGTGTAAAATGAAAAATTTCAGTTAGGAAGCAAATCACAAGCATGCAACTTAAAAAGGCCAAAAATAAAGGTTGTACCTTGTATGTGGTAAAAATATCTGAATAGGGAGAAGAAAAATAGCGATTGCATGGAACATTACCTCTTTTGTTGTAGAATTTCGAGTGACATATTTCTAGAAGAATTATTGGGTTTACCACCCAAAAGGGAATTTTACTTCACCATTGAAATCAAACCAGTCACGGAACCTATTTCTAAAGCACCTTATTGAATGACTACGATAGAGTTAGTTGAGCTTAAAGCTCAATTGCAAGAAAGTTTGTCTAAGAGTTTGATTAGAACAAGTGTTTCACCTTGGGGAGCACCAATTATTTTTGTGAAAAGGAAAGATGGAACACGTAGATTGTGTATTAATTATCATATTTTAAACAAAGCAACAATCAAAAATAGATATCCACTTCCTAGAATTGATGATTTATTTGATTAGATGCGTGGAGCATCGGTATATTCCAAGATAGATCTTCGATCTAGATATCATCAATTAAGAATTAAGGATGAAGATATTCATAAAACAACTTTCAGGACAAGGTATGGACATTATGAATTCACGGTTTTACCCTTTGGATTAACTAATACACCTACAACTTTTATGAACGTAATGAATAATATCTTCAAGATTACTTGGACAAGTTTATGCTTTTATTCTTGGATGACATTCTCACATATTCTAAAAGTGTTGAGAAGCATAATGAGCATTTGAAAATAGTTTTGGAAATTGTGAGAAAGAGAAGGTTATATGGTAAGTTATCCAAACATTCTTTCTTTGATATAGAAGTTCATTATTTGGGTCATGTTATAAGTGAGAATGGGATTGGTGTAGATCCATCTAAGATAGTGGCTATAACCGAGTGGCTGCAAAAGCACTAAAGAATGTACATGAAGTAAGAAGCTTCATGGGCCTTTCCAGTTATTATAGAAAATTTGTTAAATATTTTTCTAAAGTGGCTTTGGCACCGATAACTTCATTGCAGAAAAAGGATAAGAAATTTATTTGGAATGATAAATGTGAATCACTTTTATAAATATGAAAAGTCGGTTGACTTCAACACCTTTTTAGGCATGTACAGATCCTAATGGAGACTTTACTGTTGTAACGGATGCATCCGGGGAAGGCCTTGGAGGTATTTTGTTACAAAATGATCATGTTATAGCATATGAAAGTAGAAAACTTAAGTTACATGAGTTGAATTATGCTCCACGTGATTTAGAGTTTGCTGCCATAATTCATGCACTTCGAGGTTTGGAGGCATTATTTACTTGGTGAACCTTTTGAGTTGAAAATTGATCATCTTGGGCTGAAATACATTTCACTCAGCCTAATCGATTGCAGAAGACAACGAAGGTGGTTATAGTTTTTCTCAATATGATTTTGATATAAGTTACATCAAAGGAAAAGAGAATAGAAATGTATGATTCTCTAAGTCGTAGGAAGCACATTTCTTCTCTTATAACATTAAGAACTCAGTTTAAAGATGAAGTAAAAGTGCAATGGAATCTAATTTATACTTTCAACAAGTAAAAATAGTGCTTGTTGCAGATCCAAAAGATGAAAGGTATAAAGGTTTTCATTTCGATAATGAAGGAATCTTACATTATGAAAATAGAGTATACATACCTTTGCATAATGATTTGAGAAAGAAATTGTTAGCTGAATTTCATAATTCACCCTTTTCTAGACACCCGGGTATTACTAAAATGCTTGCTGATATAAAACAACAATATTTCTGGAAAGGAATGAAAAGGGATGTTGTTAATTTTGTGACTCATTGTCTTGAATGTCAACGGGTGAAAGCGGAACATATGCACCCGACTAGTTTATTATATCCCCATAGCATACCGCAGTTCAAGTGGCAAGTAATAAGCATGGATTTTGTACAAGGGCTACCAATGTCAAGGAATAAACATGATGTTATTTTAGTAGTTGTTGATGTAGCTCATTTTATTGCTTTGGAAATATAAAGGATGATTCTCCTGTTTTAGCTAAAATATTTGTACACAAAATTTTCAGATTACATGGAGTACCTGAATTGATTATATCAGATAGAGATCCTAGAATGACGTCAATATTTTGGCAAACACTTAATGTAGCTCTTGGAACTAAACTGAACTTCAGTTCTACATATCATCCGGAAACAGATGGACAGACTGAAAGAGTAAATCAAGTGTTAGAAGATATGTTACGAGATGTATTGCATGGATCAGTAGTATAAGTGGGAAGAGTATCTTCCATTAGTTGAGTTTGCATACAACAATACATATCACGCTTCTCTTAAGATGGCACCCTTCGAGGCACTTTATGGAAGAAAATTCAAAACCCCTGTTAGTTGGGACAACATTGAGGATAGAGAAGTAATTGGACTTGAAATCCTTATGGAAATGGAACAACAAGTTAAAATGATTCGTGAACGCTTGGAAGAAGCAGAGATAGGTAGAAGAGTTATCTTTGATTTAAAGTGGGTTGACGAAATTTCAACTTGGTGAATTTTTTTTTCTTCATGTCAAACCAAGAAAGAGTTCTATAACTTTTGGCAAGGCTGCCAAGTTATCACCTCGTTTTGTGGGACCTTTTGAAATTGTTGAAGTAATCAATCTTGTAGCTTACCGATTAGCATTACCACCTACTTTGTCACGAATGCATGATGTTTTCCATATTTATTTGCTTAGGAAATAGGTTTAATATTTATCACATGTGTTAAATTGGAAATCCTTGTAGGTCAAGACCCGGTAATAATCGTGGTTAAACCCACTCGTGTCTTTGAAAACTCGAAGTTTCATTTGAGAAATCGTGAAATAATACAATATAAGATCCAGTGGGACTAGTTTAATGAAGAAAGTGCAACTTGAGAAAATATGGAAGATATGAAAACTACTTTTCCTTTTCTTTTTTATTAGAACTAAATCGTGGATGATAAAAAAATTTGTGATTAAGAAAGCCGAGTTTGGGCAAACTTATATTCAATTGAATAAACAGATAACATGATCTTGATTTACGGAGCTATATAAAGTTTGAAATAGTTAATTTGATAAGTAAAAGAATTGACTGACCATAAGGTAACTAAGTTTGTAATCATCAGGATGATGATTCTTTTAGGAGGGAAGCATGTAACACCCTGAACTATTGTTACTTTCTCCTTTGCATTCAAGTGTTGATATGTGATTTTCCCTTATGAGGATATGCTCTTTTGATTTTAGGAAGTCATGCTTGATTTGGTTATGTCTTTTCTGCTCTTGAGATCTTTGATTGAACTAGAATATGCTTGGATTCATTTTCTTTCATTTCTCACATATTAGTGCAATCTGATTTCTAGAAGATTGTAAACTTACCTATCTCTATGACTCATCCTTGGATCAATTACATTGATCCAAGGAATGTTTTAAATATTTTCGGAATGAACAATTATGTATCGACATTTCATAAATTATCAAGTCTAGACTGAACTTAGAATATATATATATATATATAAGTTCTTTTAATTCTCCTTCATATGAAAATATTTCCCTTACGGAAAGTTTTGTGGATTAAATTAATCTGGCGGGTCATTGCAATCAAAATTTTGTTTAAGTCATTTTGGTATAAAAATAACCTTGACCTTAATCTAGGTAAGGGATGCGAGTGTCGTATCTAAAGTTATTTTATTAGATGCAAATCCAAAATCTGATCGAAAACGTCTTATTCAGGTTTGAATTCTTGAATGATGATTTTAGCCTAATCTAAGTGGACCTAAGCGGGAATTTGAAAGCTTATTAGTTTTAAATTGAAACTATAACCTATTGTTGCGAAAGGTTCGTTAATATAACCTAGTCCTAAACTATGCATTTGATATTACCTAAGGGTTATCTAAACCTAATCTTTGAGGTAAGTGGCTAATATTATATCCTAAGATGATTAAAATTAAACTTACCTATGATCTAACCTAAGTCACTAACCTATCCTAAACTAGTGCTATGAATGGGAACCTAAGGGGTCATGAAGTTTTGGAGTGGTGGTTCCTATGGCATTTAAGGTAGGGATAAGGATGAGAGGACGGGAGTACTTCCAAGAGTTAGCGGAGGTTAATTTGGATGGTAAAGGCTTACGTGGCGGCATCTCTAAAAATGGAAACTCTTGTTTATGTTAACATGGAGCTTGCCCGGCTTTGGCGGGGAGGTGGCGATGGAAAATAGGCGGGAGAAATGATTTTAATGCAATTAATTTGCATGGGTCCTTGAGCCAGACTAATTTGGGAGACATGCTGAAAGGGAATTTTTTTGGTTGTTTAATTTTTTATGCTTTTCTTTTTCGCTCTAAATGAGCACTAATTTTTCGAACTAGCAGTTAACTCTTCGTTGCATGGCAATTTTGAAAGTTTCAAACCTACTCCTGTGTGGTGGGGAATATATAAGACATGGAGGAAGCAATATTTTGTGGTTGAATCTTTCATGGAAAAAGAGAGAAAGGGCGGGATCATCCACGAGGTTTTCATCGACTTTTTGGTGACACTATTAGGCATGATAGGCCCTAACTATTAAAATCTTGCTTTCCATTAATTTTTTTCATTATACGAGCTGCTGCCCATTACGATGATTTATTTGCATTTTCACTTAAGCTGGTAAAAAATGATTCGTGGGTTTGTGTGAACTTGGATTTTTGGGTTAAATCCAGGAGTTTTACTTGAAGTCTATGGGAACTTGTTTGCATTACATTCCATTCGTGGTGGATTTGTGAACATTTGAGAAAATCTAGAAACTTCATAGGGTTTTAAATGGTTGAAATTGGTTATTGATTTCGATTTCTTTAGAAGTCTCTATCATGGAAATAGATCTACCTGTTCTCATTAAGTTTGGAGTTTGAACAGTTGTTCCTTTTAAATTTCTAGAATCATATGAGCTGGGTTGAGTCTATTTGAATCAAAACTTGTTCGGCAAATGGAACAGTGTTGTTTATGTATACTTTATTATTGCATTCACATTTTTATTTTGTAGTTATTTGGTCTACGTTTATTTTGTGAATGGTTTGTGAGTATTACCACAGGAACCTTGATTTGTTATAAGATGCGTGTGTTGGAAACAATGTGTTGGTTTAAATCTGGATCTCCTCTTGTGAAGGGGTTTGATTTCTTCTTAAGTTCACAAGTCTTTATGAGTAATACAATTATGGTTTGTTGTTTTGCCATGAGAACTTTGGTATTTAAATTTTCATATTCAAAGAAATTGTTATACGATTTCATCTGTATTTTATCCCTGCGAAAGGCCTTTACTATTTTAAAATAAATAAGTTCTTTAGGGAAGCCAATGCATGGTTTAGTGTCTTTCTCTTATGGGTAACAGTTAATGTTATTAAGACCAGCATGAATTGTTAAAAAAAAATAGTCTTTGTTTGGGTTCGTGTTTCTATCTGCAAAGACTTAGTTGATGGTGTGAAGGACTTAGACAATGTATTGTTATTATGGATAGACAAGACTGTGACTTGTATGCTTTTGGACATGATTGGGAATTTAGTTCTTGAGGCCGTGTTAACATTTTTTGGAAATTCCTTTCAAGCCAACTTTAAAAATTATTAAGTTTAACGATGAAAAGTTTATTGTGATCTATTTGGTGTAGGAATTAGGGTTGTGATGTTTGCATGCACTAAAGATCTATTTATTACAGATTTGTTCATGTATAATTCACTCTTATGATATAAGTATTACTTTGCTCATGGGTATTGTTGAATCTATATTGTGAATATGATTAATAGATCTTTGTATATGCATTATCATTTTGCATTTATAATGAAATGGTAACTGGTTGTTGCTTCGGTTCTTTCGATTCAGTCCTTGAATATTTGACAAATGTAGGAAATGAGAAATTACCCTAACCTGATTTTAAACTCGAATGATTCGAGTGTCTGATGAAGTTTAGACTGTTTCTTTTGGTTCGAGATTATAGTTAGAATTATAATTAGGTCATAACGTGCTTGGCTAAATGTTGATCTTGACTATTATTGAATGAATAGTTTATAGATCCGGTAGGGATCTAATGGTAGCCAACAATATGGCTCTACCTGAACCGAACTGTTGAGTGTACGTAAGTGCTAGAAACAGATTCTTCTTCCTTGATTAGATTTATTAAATGGTTATTAATTGTTGGAAATTGGATTTCGTTCTAAACTTGGTTACAACAATGTTTTGGCCATCTCGATTTATGTCGAGTTGAAAAGGAGATTTGGGAAAGGTCTTTAAAAGAAAGAAAGTTTTATTGTTCTCTTCTTGAATTTGAATATACTCTTTCTCGGAATTAATTAAGGAACTCAAATAGAAAAGTTATGGGATGGTGAACTATTATATTAGGATGAAAGAGACAATAGGATGTGGGATCCTAACTTTTGGAAGACTCTTTTCTTTTTAAAGTAGTATTAAAAATCTTTTTTTGGACTTCTTTGTTTTGTTATTCTATTTACTGATGGAATTCAGGTATTTATTGCCTTGCATATTTTTCATTGATTGAAAATCAAGTAGAATGAGGTAGAGGATTGATTGATAGGAAAATTACGGTGGCGATTAATCCATTCCTTCTATTGGAATTCTTGTTGTATGAACTTGTTTGGATGGATACTTCAAGCGGTTTAGTGTTTAAATAAAAGGTGATCGAATCATGATATATACGGTTTCATCTTTTGGATAACTAGGTACTTATTAAACAAAATGTTTCCTTCTCACTTTCTTGCAAGAAATGAGATGAATCCTCGAAATAGATAAAGTGGAAATTACTTACGTACTTAAATTATGATATGAAGTTGTATTATAATTGTTAGGAAGAAAACTTAGAGTTATGTTATGATTTTGGATTGTGAAGGTAATTGTTGAAATCAATTATACTTTAAATTTTAGGGCAAGTAATATAAAATATTCTTTCTGTCCATTTGTTTTAACAGTGTACTATGGCTCTTTTATATTGACATCACTTTAAGCTTAGGAAGTATGAAGTAATTGTTGTCATTATAACAAGGTTGTTTAATTAAAACAATTAGTGGAATGTGATTGTTTTAAGGATTAGTGCTTATCATGCTCAGTTCATTGAACTGACCCGTGCTAGCAATTTTTGCAGATGGACTTCGTAAGTGGTAAAGGAAGGCAAAATCTTATTTGATGCATTGACTGCTCTAAGTTGGTTCTTACGAAGAATTCTGATTTGATTTCTAGATTGTATTGTGAAAAGAAAAGTTATCTCTTTTGTTGATGGCTATTGTCTTAAGGTATGCCTGATGTGCATAAGTTGTACTTGTATGGATTTGGAAATGAATGAAATAGTGAGAAATTTAGTTATAAGGATTGTGTAACTTATCTTGTTTGGGATGATCTTCTTATTATCTATTTGAATGAGTATGCATTCTTGCTTATTGATATTCAATGGATCATAGATGAAATTATTAAGTAAGCCATAGCTGATTAAGTGGTTGAATACTACATTCTTGATTAGTGATTCATTATAAATTATGATGTGACTTAAAATAGTAATAAAAATCAACTTGCAACATAAGAAATGCAGTGAAGGTGGGTTAAACCTAAAATGTAACTATAATAAGAAGAGGACTTTCCTTTCTTATAATGCACTAATTATAAAAGGAATATATGATTATAAATCACTACGACTTAATGGTATTAAGTCTGATATGATTCACTTAACGAGGTTGTTACACTTCCTTCATTGGATAAGTTATTTTAAAATAATGAAACATAAGTAGTTGTTGTCATGTTTTTGGATAAAGGTTGTTAGGTACCAACCGACAATGACTTGGAAAGCAACCCTAAGTTAATTAAGATCTTTTGTAAAACCCAACCCTAAATGTAAAAGGGTAACTTAGAAGATTTTGGACTAGAGGTTGGGTGGGATGCCAAATTATGTAGTCTTTTAACCCAATTATGTAGTCTTTTAACCAATTATGTAGTCTTTTAACACACATCAACTTCAGGTTGTACCTTTGAGAAGAGTAGGATCTTCTCAAGGATACAATAATGTAGATGACATGTGGCAACACCCTACTGCATTGATATTTAAGATTTACACACCTTGAACTTGATCAAGATTTTTCTCACGGGACTAATTAGTACCATAATCGGGTTATGAGGAAACCCTTTAAGACTTAGGGTGCCTTGACACACGGGGTTAACTTTGGTTGACCCAGTATGCCAATTACCCTTAGTCTTTAAGACTCTCTTCATATCGGGGCCTATGATGTTAATCCGAACAAGAGTGAAACCTTGGGTCAAGGAGCCGACAAAAGTCGGTATAATTCGTTCTATATAACAATAGAGTGGGGTGAAGGACGTATTTTGGATTCTGAGGATGCCATCAAGGAATAAGTAATACGAATAGTATGTTACAAATATTTGGCCTAAGTATCACAAGGCTGATTGTATTGTCCTATGTCACCTAGTCTAAGGATCGGGATGGTGATGAATATTGGTAACAATTATTTAGATAGGTTCCTTGGATAGATCACTCGGAGACACGGAATAGGGTAAGATGACCAAGATTATGAAGTATTCGAGTAGAATGCTCCAATCGCAATGTTACACATGAAAAGAGTGGTAGTTCACCGAGTCATGGAATGAATAGAAGTGGTGGCACCTTTGAGTCATTATAGCTACATATGGTTATCGAGTTATAAGAATGATTGTTGTGAGATGTGTGTTCTAAATTATGTATTTAGAAAAAAGAACATTTATCATGTAAAAATAAATAAAAATTCCTTGTTTCTAAAGTCTTAAAATGGGAATGTTACACCTTGTCCACCACAATGGCCTCGGAACCCAAATTCACTATAGTATCCTCGACCTCCAACGTGAATTCCTTCAAATTATTCCTCGTTCAATCGTAGTGCCCTTTAGTGTGATTATGATCATGGTGCTCGCTTTTACTTTTAGAGTTATCCGATACTCTGTTTGTCACACACTAATATCGATGGCATCATGGATCTGACCAATCAACTGAAGTATTTTTATTATGATTCATCGATTGAAAAATCCTACAATAGTAAGATACTTTCTTTCTTATCATGCATTGTAATAATGGGAATCATCTTGCATCATGGTATAAATGACATATCTTGTAGTCTAGCAACAATGAATGTACTAACCTATAGGGAAAATTATCCTTAGTGTGTCCTTCCACTTCACAATCTGTACACCAAATCCCATTGCACATCTCATGTGTTGAATTGGCTGATAGTTTTTCCAACTGCTTCACCATAGCTATAATTTGTGCTTCCATGAATGGACTTACTCCATGTCTATACTTCTAACTACCTCATCGTGTAACACTTGATTTAAGTGGTTCAGGTGGGTTAGTATATGTCTTATGTGACATCACCCTCTTAGACGGTGTGATTAAGCCCCCCAAAAACAACTATTCATATTGGCTTGCCTGGATATCATATGAAATATTAGATAAAAGTATTTTGAAATGGGCATCATATTCTCTAATGTTCTCGGTAGTTCCTACTAAATATATTTGAGTGCACTTATACTCTTCTACTTGAACTAAGGGATAAAAAACTCCTTAAGGAAAACATCCCATAGTTTTGCGTAATCTACACAAGCTAGATGAAGGTAAAACTTCCTATACCAAATGTGAGCACTTCCTACCACGTAGTTGCAAACTATCTTTCCATGTCCTCACAATATTTATTATTTAATTATCCTAATTAAGATAATTCCCACACCACCACCTCACCTATACACCTCACCTAGCCACCTCACCCTAAGTCTATTCTTAGTATGTTGCCATAACTAACTAAGACCCAACTAAACCCTAAAAATCAAAGCCTACATTCCCTCTAACCACATTCCCACCCATTAGAAAATAAGCTTCCATTCTAATCCACGAAAAGAAACTAACTAGATCCAAGAAATCCAATGATTTTCCCATTTTAGCAAACCTAGGAAATCCGACCTAACAAGCGTCGGTCACCCATAAACCGACACCGGTTACCTTTTTATTCCTTTAATAACCTTATTTCAAGGTTGGCACATTTCTAGGATTAAGAGAGAATAATCACTTCCGCATGCAATCAGAGTGAGAATCCGTTCACACCTAAACATCCACAACCATCTAAGCTAAGATTTGATTCAGCCAAACAAGGAGGAAATCCCAGGAAGCTCAAGCAAGAGTCTCCTATCAACCGGTGGCCCTTCACAGAAGAAATATCTCACCACCATCTCCACTCTTCACCCACAGCCGACGGGTAGTAAATTCCAAGTAAGTATACTGCTCTATTCAGTCCAGTTTTGTTTAAATAGTCTCAGTATTTAGATTTTTCTATGTGATATTAATTCCCTAGTCACTCACAGGTCCTCTCTAGTAACAATTCCCCTATACTCCTTCCAAAACCCCTCAAAACCCCATCCTAGCAATATAATACTCCATTCTAACCTATCCAACCCTTTTTGTAATCACAAAGAAGATTCAAAATACATTATGCAACATCTCCTACTTTCCCACGATCACGGCATTGGACTCCCTAAACCGCCATCGGTCCGAGCCTATATTGGCATCGATTCTCGACTTGATACTACCCCTTTACTACCATTCACCAACTTAACCCATAACTCCTCCCACTTCACCAAAACCCCACCGAGATCTACAAACCGACTTGCATCCCTACTCACACCTCCTAGACACCTCACTCAGTTCCCCATCAACGAGGAAAATAGACCCAAACCCCCATTCTTGACTATCATTTCTTAAGTGACCGCCATCGGTCACAATTAAGCGGCATTAGTCGGGACTCGGCGACATCGGTCTCGTAATGCTGCATCAACATAGTAAAAACCGAGAAACCTACCTACTTACTCCAAGATACCTATAATCATTTGTGACCTTCATTAGATCTCTGTCAAACCTACGAAACCCATAACCAATTACGACCTCTAGATCATCCTAACCTAGCCTATTAGATTAGATTTTTCTTATTTATATGAGATGCCTAAATCATGTTGACTCTTTGCAGGACAATATTTACTTTATTTCTCAAATTAATTTTTTTACAATAGTGGATTGATAGCCTTCTCTGGGAGTACCGGAATTCTCGGAACTAGCATATGCTAGGCGGTCCACTGCATATACTATTTAACTTCTATTTGGTGATCTTGTTGTTTATTTCAAGTAGTTCCTCTGGCAAAAAGGAATCTCTCACGATCGGCTATGGATCACGAGTCATATGCCCTCTTAGCCCTCTTGACAAGTATTCCTCTTAGCCCTCTTACCCTTATCTGTTGCGTCACATTCCGGAAATTCTCTAAGAATCGGATGAAAATTCCGTAATCCCTTTTGCATGCCATAGTATCCCACACATGTGCACATGCTCAACAGCAACATCTCCTATTCCCGTATACTCTAGAAGATGAAGTGACATTTCGATGAAAATATTTTGGGATTGGTGAGAACCATGCCCACCTAATCTAGAACCTCATGTGTTACCTCTACCTCCAAACCCACCAGATCCACCAAAATTAAAGCCACCTATGCCCCATGATCCTCTACCTATAGCTGAAAGTGGACCAATGGATGTACTTCCTTGTGTCATAACATTACTACTAAACCCGAACTCCTACGATCATTGAGGTGGTACTACTCCTAGAAATGAGTACAAATTTTTGTCTTTGATGATGCACATAAAAAAGGTACCTCCAAATAACAAATAAGATGTTTCCCTAGCCATAGATGCACTTAATATTTTATTTACTCCTATTCTTGACTCCCCAAACTAGCATGTTGACTCACGGTTGTACTAGATACTAGAAAACCAAGTGCGAGGGATAGGTTACTAAGTAGATTCGGATGCATGCCTCAGGTGCATGTCATATCTTATGGCGCGCTACCATATGAGGTTGAGGAGGGTTAAATATCAATATTTCAAAAATGGGGGAGTTCTAGATGCTCTGGCTCCACGCCTTCTATGTGAGCTCCAAATCCTTCATGACTCATCTCTCTCCTCAATGCCATATGTTCAGGCAATATTGTGTTTCTTCTATATCTCCCTCTCACACACCTCATTGTACTTATTTTTGTGTCTTTTCTTTACCTCTCTTGCTTCTAGGTCTACCATCCTTCACCAAACCTACTCCTACCCCTATGTGTGGTAGGGTTTATCTAGCCATCATATTTTCTTCAAAGTTTGGGGTTAACATCAAGATTTTTATTTCCAATGGGATGCCTTGTAGATAGATTCCCATTGGATAACATTAAAATTGAAACTCAGCTACCTTTGGGAATGACTAAGTGTAAATTGAGTACTCCAAAATATAGCTATTTAGAACACCACGAAACCAAGTGTCCACAATGCACGTCCAAATCATATCAACATCATAGAGGGCCTGGAATTCTTCCTGTGTCCAAAAAAGTGTGTGATACCTCCAATTCCTTTTAGACACATAAGCAACCAGCTAGTTGTATATCTCTATTAAAAATATAGCAAACAAACTCTCATATAAATAGTCATACAAGTTCTTCTCCACCCACACGTGTGCGTCAAACTTAGATCAACTACTAACCTCCAAGCGTACTCTTCATCTAGATCTATTATCCACTCCACAACACATTCTAGGGTCAACCGGTAAGTCTTCATCATGAAACATGCTAAAAACAACCGAAAAAGAGGTCTCGGCAACTGCGGAACCAATGATGCAACCTAGAATCTACTCTGAAAAACCTAGGTGCACTAGAACATAACTCATTTTGAGTTGAGCACTCGGCCGAAGCATGCAAAGGTACAGGGCACCTCTTGATAGTTCCTTATATAGGATGTTAGTGTGATGATGTTAAAGCATATTCAGATACATAACCAAACATAAACATTTCATAGTGCATAAACCAGCTATAGATCTTAGAAATTATGAACTAAAAAATAACTATAATAAGGATAACTATACAAGAATTCAATTCATTTTTGTCTAATACTATTATCCACCAATATACTCCATTACACTAAACAATGTAAAACACATAATCTTCTTACACTATAAAGTATCTCCATGAGTCATGAGTGTATTAAGATCAACAACATAACTCTATAATAATTCAGTCTCTCCCTAAACTACATAGTTCAATACATATTTATAGAGGTGGGGAGTTTCCCTTCACTCCCATGCACTTCTCAAAATAGGTCACATACTGATAATATCCATGCACCTTTACAATGGCATGCACAACATGAAAGTGTTCTAATAATATATGTCCTATAGTTAACTCTAAGAAGAAATCCTATTATTATCTTAAACCATGCATGGCGCTTAACAACCGCTTGTTCCCAAAATACTATTGTGTGTCACGCAAGTCTTCATCTCTATGTGTGCTCCACATGCTATCTCCAAAATATCCCTTATCATAAAAATGGCTAAGTTGTGAGCTAAAGTGTTACGCACGTGTTTCCTTCCCTATCTTCTCATGCCTTCAAATGCACTTTGTTCCCATGTGTGCATTATGTATGTGTCTTCTCCTTAGAGTGACATTACAATACTCAACATGACTCAATAGCTTATGTAAGAATGATACATTTTAATACATTTCAATTCAACTTTATTTTCTATTTGTTAACTTATTAACTTTTAAATTCATATGTTATACAACTTACTATTTATTTATAATTCCTATAAACTTTATAATATTATATTATTATAATATCTTTGTAGATAATAATATTCCTAAATATCACTCACTCATTATTTTGTTCAAGATTTACATTTTTATAACATATTCTACATAATGTTTATATTTTTGTGTACTATGATATTATTTTCATTCTATGTCAAGAATGAATGACTCCTTTACAAAATAGCCAACAATCACTTTCAAACACATCATCAAACACATTAATCCTCACATAACAAAAACACTAATTTGATAAGACTCAATGTAGAACATGTAGATGTCATTCAACTAATTTTTCCTTTCAAAAAAGGCTAATAGTGTAGTTCCCACTCATCTTTGACACCTATTTTCTTATGATCATGTTTAATAGTTGTTTAGTGACATAGACATTATTACGATATTTTGGATAACATGTTGTTGGACAATATGGATATTATGATTATCGGTGTGTTTGTGACTCTTATTATGGATTGTATGGATTCCTAATGGACCTTGATAAAAAAATTGTACATGATGATGATTCGGTGTTGTTTTATTATGTTAGATGATTGGACTAACCCTATGAGCACATTGATGTTATGAGTTATTAATAATGTGATGATGATAGGTGATCAATAGTATGTTTTCAAATACATCTAAGTAGGTTTAAATTTCAATAAGTATGTGAATTTCATGGTTATCGTAAAATATGAATTGTGATAGATGGTTATACTTAGGCATAGGGTGATAGTAAATGTTAATGTATATGGTAAAATTGTGATAATTAGTAATTGTGAATAATTGATTTAGAATAGAATTGCTTAACTATGAAAATGATGTAGTTACGTTGTATGATGATGTTATTTGATAAATGATATATGTGTTTTTATTTCTTGACATATTGATATGGCCTTGAGGCTGAAGGTTGTATTGTCTTGGTTGTATGTAGGAAATGAAATCAAAATAAACAAAGAAGGGACTAGGAGACTAACTATGGAAGAATATTGGATGTTTACAACTTGGTCACCTTGGCAGCTGTGTGTGTTGTTGTTTTACTTTTCATATTTTTTAGGAAGTCTCTAAGGGTATGACCTCATAAGTGACCATGGTTGTAAATTTTGTATTTCCCTTTTTTTTTTGTCATAGTTATGTGTGTGATTTTATTGAATTGTATTGTATTCTCATTTTCTTGTACTTATTTAGTGTGCTCTTGATTTAGTTAATTAACTATGTGGATAATGCTAATTAGGAGATGTGACAAAGGGGGAAATGAATGTGGTAGATATTCCTTGTTCTCTTCATGATTTTAGATGGATTTTATTTGATTTTGATTTAATTACAAGCAATTGAACAAAGTAACGATCAAGAATCGTTACCCCCTTCCATACATTGATTATTTATTTGATCGATTAAGGGGATAACATGTAATTGAATATCTATCTTAAGTCGAGGTATCATCGGCTAAGGATTACAGAGGTATATATCCATAAAACAACCTTTAGCACTAGATACAATCACTATGAGTCCACAATTTGTGACTTTCAAACTAAAGAATGCCCCCATATTATTCATAAGTTTGATGAATGGGGTATTCATGACATTCTTATTCCACTTCATGCTCATCTTTTGGGATGACATATTGATATACTCATACACACGTGAGGATCATGAGGAACACCTTTGACATGTTTTCCAGTGTTTTTGAGAGAAGAAACTATATGGGAACTCGGAGAAGTGTGTATTCTTTCAGACAAAGGTTCAATACACAGGTCACATCATTTTTAGGGAAGCTATGGTAGTCAATATTTCTAAGATTAAAATTATTATTAATTGTTGGCACCCACCAATGTGACTAAGGTACGGAATTTTATGGTATTAGTGGTATATTACGGGAGGTTTGTACATGATTTCTCATGCATTACTCATCCCATTAGTTCATGCGTAAAAGGAAAGAAGTTTGTATGATCGAAAAATTGTGAGAGAAGGCCTTGAAGAATCTTAAGGAATTCGTAACTACATTGCCTATTCTAATAGTACTACATCCTAAGAGGGAATTCTTTATTTGTACGAGATGCTTCATTGGTAGGGTTAGGATGAGTATTGATGTAGGATAACTATGTTGTTGCATTTGGGTATCACAAACTCAAATATTATGAGCTCAATTACTTAAATCATGACATTGAACTTGTAGTAGTGGTACATGCTTTAGTTTGATGGCATCATTTTTCTATTGGGCAGGAAGTTCACACTCAAGATAGATCGTTTGAGCTTACGAAACCTCTTCACATAGCCCAATCTCAATGCCCATCAACGATGTTGGATAGATATTTTGTTTGAATATGATATGTAGATTGAGCATGTGAATGGGAAGAATAATATGGTAGTGGATTCCTAAGTCAACAGATACATATTTTCATGGCTACATTAGTGGGTATAGATTTGTGGAGTAGGATTTATAGTAGCTTCCACTTGACAGGTTCTATCTTTTGGGAAGAGTAGAGATTGAGTAACACATACCCCTTAAAAGGAATTTTGAAGGGTTATCACCGGTTTGTTTGGATTTTTAGACATAGGGGTTAGATATATGTGCCTAGAGATGGAGGTTTATAATAGGACATTTTTAAGACGCTTATCATTTACCTTATTAAACTGATCCAGGGGTGAAGACGATGCATGCTACACTCGAGACAATTATTTTATCGAGTTGACTTGAGGAAGAATATAGCTCAGTATGTGTCTCAGTGGTTCGAATGCCAAAAGTTGAAGGCTAAGAACTAGTATCTTGCTGGCCTTATTTATCCTCATGTTATACTAGAGTGGAAATGAGACACCATTTCCATGGACTTCATTATAGGGCTACCTATGTCAAAATATCACCATGACACACTCATGGTCACAGTAGATAAATTGAAAAAAGTGGATCATTTTTCTTTGAAAAGACCACCTAGAAATCGGTGCACGATTGCATGTGTTTATTTCAATGATATAGTGAGGTTATATGGGATTCCATGGAAGATCATTTGTGACCATGACCCCTTATACACATCATACTTTTGGACCACCATGTTGTTTGTGCTTTGGATGAAGATAAATTTCAGTATAAATTATCACCACCGAGACAGATGGTTAGACTAAGTGGGTGAACCAAGTTCAAGAGGATATGCTTTAGATGTACGTTATGGATCATCAAGATTAATGGGAGGAGTACTTATACCTGATATAGTTTACGTAAAATAACAATTTTTAGAGTTCCATCAATATGGCACCTTTCATGGAATTGTATGGAAAGAGTGTAGGACTCCCTTGAGTTGGTATAGATTTGAGGACATGGTTACTTATTAGGCCAACTACATTATAGGATATGGAGCATCATGTCACTTTGATTAGGTTGAGATTACAAGAGGCACATAATAGGTAAAAAGAGTATGCTGGTTAGAGGAGGACAGACCATAGTTATGAGGTTGGCACGAAGGTGTTTTTGAGATTTAGACCTCGTAAGAGCTCCATCCATTACAGAAAAGGCTCTAAGATAGCTCTATGATTTGTGAGTCCATTTGAGATCTTGGAGTGGATCGGTCTGATGGACTACCACTTAGCTTTTCCATCTAGCTTGTTGTGTATCCATAATGTTTTCCATATTTCTGTTTTATGGAGATATATACCAAATCCATCTCATGTCTTGGATTTTACCAATTTTCAGGTGCAAGAGCAGGTAGAGGTGCTTGTGGACCTGTGTCGCATCCTAAAGCATAGGATCTGGGCCATTGAGGGTGTGATATTGACAAGGTGTACATCCAGTGGGATTGATATGATGAGTCATCAACTACATGGGAGGACACCACATTGCTATGAGCATAGTTTCCAGACATGTTCTAGTGACTTCCAAGAGGAAGTAAATTCTAATGGGGGGGATGTAGTGCCCACTCCTCTTTGACATGTATTTTTCTATGACCATGTTTATGAGTTGCTAAGCGACGTAGATATTATTATGATATTTTGTATAGCATAATGTTAGATAGTATGGACATTATGATTATCGGTGTGTTTGTGACTCTTATTAAGGATTGTATGGAGTCCTAATAGATGTTTATAGATATTTCTATACATGATGATGATTTTGTTTTGTTTTATTATATGTTGACATATTGGACTCTTAACATTGATAATTATTATAGATGATTAGACTAACCCTACGAGCACATTGATGTTATGAGTTATTAATAATGTGAGGATGATATGTGATCGAGTAGTATGTTGTTGAATATATTAAGTAGGTTTGAATTCCAATAAGTGTGTGAATTTTATGGTTATAAAAAAATATGAATTGTGATAGATGGTTTTACTTAGGCATAGGAGGATAGTAAATGTTAATAAATATGGAAAAGTTTTGATATTTAGTAATTATGAATAATTGATTTAGAATAGAATTTCTTAAGTATGAAAATGATGCGATTGTTAGGAAATAAGGGATAAAATATGTGGAAAAATCCCTCAGAATCGCAACAATAGAAACTAATATGTAGAAAATATTACGGATCTCAAATAAAGGTACAAAATAAAAATAACACAACACAAAGAGACAATATTCAACGTCGTTCATCCAATTTCAGCTACGTCCACCAAGAATCACTTGCTCAAATTTTATTATAAGCCATCGCTCTCTCATACAATACCCATATCTCGTTTTAGATATATGCTCAAAAAACTCTACATAATTCACACCCAAATTCACACACATCTGCAATGTTACATAATCCTTCCATAGGCACAAAACCACATAAGTAGAAAATACTTAGCGGTTTTATAAAATTGTAGGTATCAAAACCATGGTCCAAAACTATCCCATAAACCTATGGTTCAAATTTTATCCCATGTGAGAAAAAAAAAAATTCAAGGCCAAAAACATTTCTTGAGGACTTGCAAACTTGAACCCTAGCGAGAAAACTTTGGAAATTGTACAGTCTTCAACACTTTTACACATGAAAATAGGCTCCATAACCTAACAATCTCCCACTTTGAGACTAGTTTTCTTGAGAAAGATTCTCAACCCTTCACTTGTTTCCATGAAGACCAACCAAAGCGGAACATAGCTTCAATTTTTCCCTTATGACCACCTTGGTCATCATGTCTGCAGGATTTTGACTGGTATGAATCTTCTCCACCTTCAACTTCTCTTCCTCCAAAGCTGTCCTAATGAAATGATACCTTAAGCTCAGTATATGCTTTGTCGTAGAGTGGAAAGCAAATTTCTTAGCTAGGTGTATAACACTCTAACTATCACTATGTATCTTTCCTTCCTCTTTCTTATGCCCCAACTCCCCAAGTAATTGTTGTAACCAAATCATTTATTTTATTTCCTCTATGGAAGAAACATACTCATCCTCGGTGGTTGACAAAGCCACCAACTTTTGTATTCATGAAATTAAACTCACTTGTTGTCCCACCTATAGTGTAAACATTACATTTGTGCTCCTCTTATTTTCTACATTTCTAGCCATATCTATATCTACATAACCACACAAAGCGGTGTCTAATCCATTGCATCAAAAAATTATCCCCATGGTCCCTCTTAAATATTGAAGGATCCACTTTACTTCCTGCCAAAGTGATTTCTACGGATCACTCATAAATCTACTCACTTTGCTCCCACTTTGCATGGGAAATATCAGGCTGGTTCACACCATGGCATACATCAAACTGCCAACCACGATGAGGAAGGTACCCTTGACATTTGGTTTATCTCCTTCTCTGTCTTGGGAAACTACTCGATTGATAACTTGAAATTCCATGCCAAAGGAGTCATAACCAGTTTAGCATCTTGCATATTAAACCTCTCCAAGACCTTATTAATGTAATCTTCCTAAGATAAATTCAGCTTCCATTCCTTCCTATCTGATATATCCTCATACCAAGGATTTGTTTGGCTGCCCCAAATCCTTCATAGCAAAGGATTCACTTAGCTACTTTTATTTCTTGCATGTTTTTACCCGTAACCAACATGTCATCCAATCCTCATCCACATCCTCTATTTATCAAGTACACGAGTTGTGGTGACCACTTCTTCCCAAAAGAAAGAGGTAGTCTTGCATGTAACCTCATGATCCTAGCACATTCCATTATTGTTTTGTTTATGCTTTCGAAACCCCATTCTCTGCGGTGTTCTTGGAACTATCTTTTCATGGATTCCATTCTTAGAACAGTAATCATCAAATTCATTTCTACAATACTCTCCTTCATTATCTAACCTAAGACATTTTAGCTTAAGACTTGTTTCATTCTCTACTAAGGTTTTCCATTTAACAAAAGTTCCAAATACATCATATTTGTTTCTAATACAATAAACCCAAACTTTTTTGTTGCATCATCAATAAAATTAACATAAAAAATGGAACCCCAAAGATATGATACCTGATCCAACCCCTACACATCGAATGCACCAGCTCTAACTTACTCTCTTTCTTTGTAGGTCCACCTTGAGAAAACTTACTCGCTTCAGTTTCCCATATATATAGTCCTCACAGAACTCAAAACCTATTTATGTATATCCATGTAAATCCTTATTTATGATCTCCATGCCCTTATGGCTCATACGATTGAGCCTACGGTGCCACAATGTTGTATTTACTTCCGAAACCACGAGATTACAAACATTAGTGCCATAAGTGATTAAATACAAGGTTCTAACCTTCTTACCTCTTTCCACCACAAGATCACCCTAGGTAACCTACCAAGAGTCGATGTAAATATCACAACACAACCATCACTTCCTAATTTCCCCACCAATATCAAATTTTGTCTTGATGTATGAACATGTCTAACATCCTTTAATATCTAAGTATTCATGTTTTGCATCTTAACCCTAACATAACCTTTTCCAACTATGCTACAAAGTAAATCTAAAATCTCCTTGAACATAATCAAAAAAATAATGCCTATGTGGAGTAGCATAAAAAGATGCCCCGAATCTAAAACCCAAGATCCATTAATATTGTGAAAAAAAAATTAAAGCATCTGACATACATTACCCGTTACCACATTTACCTCCTTGTTTTCTTCTGTTGTTTCTTCTTGTCCCAAATCCCCAATAGTCCTTCTTTGCATGCCCGACTTTCCACAATTCTAGCATACTATCTTGCTTTTGGATTTTACCTTGCACTGATCCTTTGATTTTCCACAATTTCATCTATTATTTTGTCTCCCTCTAGTTTTCACTGTCAAAGAAATCCTTGAAATATAAGATTCCCCAGAGTTTTTTCTTCACATTTCCTCACTTATAATCACCCCTATAACATCCTCAAAATACAACTTTGAGTTAGCGTGAACAAGTTTCTTACCGCCATTATCGGGCTATTCAAACTCTCGGGTAAAGAGCATAAAATTAATAAACCCATGACTTCTTCATCAAATTCTATTGTAACAAAATATAGCATATTTATAACCATATTAAAATCATATAAATTATTTTCTACAAAACCATTCTCAAACATCTTCATATTAAACAAATTTTTCATTAAAAATATCTTATTAGAGGTAGAGGGTTTTCCTATAACTTTCCTAATGCATCCATTAGTTCTTTTCTAATCTTTTCCTTTTAAACATTAAATAATACCGAAGATGCAAGAGACAGTAGTATTGTCCCAAGTGCCATCTTATCCAACAAATATCATTCCACATCCATCATGCTTTAGGGTTTTTCACCTTCTTAGAGAATGGAATATAAAGATCCTTATTGTAAATGTAATCCTCCATCTGTATCTTCAAAAGACTGAAATTATTCATGTTGAATTTATCAACTCTTGATCTTCCATCATCTACTATAGCTCCCAATAAAGCTAAAAATTTCCCTACAGATTCAATAATTCAATAAGCCAAACTAGGCTCATACCACTTTTTAGGAAATAAGGGATAAAATATGCGAACAATCCCTCACATAATCGAAACAATAGAAACTAATATGCGAAAAAATTTACGGATCTCAAATAAAAGTGTAGAATAAAAATAACACAACACAAAGAGATAGTATTTAACATGTTCCAAATCTGTTTGGAGCTATACTAAAAACTCTACAAAATTCACACCCTAATTCAGACACATCTGCAATGTTACATAATCTTACCATATGCACAAAACCACATAAGTAGACAATTGCTTAAGTAATTTTACAAAACTGTGGGTATCAAAACCATGGGCCAAAACCATCCCATAAACCTATGGGTCAAAATCCTCCCATATGATAAAATCATGTTTTCCATTATCTTGGGCACGTTTTTTTTTAGGCAAAAAAAAATGTTCTTGGGGCTATGCCCCTAAACCCTTGCGAGACAAGCTGTGGAAAGTGTACATTAATCTTAGTGTACAGTCTTCAACACTTTCACACATGAAATTAGGCTCCACAACCTAACAGGAGTTACGTTGTATGATGATGTTATTTGATAAATTATACACGTGTTTTGATTTTTGGACATATTGTTATGGCCTTGAGGCTGAAGGTGGTATTTTCTTGGATGTATGTAGGAAATAAAATCACAATAAAATAAGAAGGAATAGGAGACTAACTATGGAAAAATACCGAATTTTTACAACATGGTCAATGTCGTGACCATGTGTGTGTTGTTGATTTACTTTTCATTTTTGTTAGGAGGTCTCCGGGGGAGCAACCTCATAAGTGACCATGGCTATGAAGGTTGTATTTACCTATTATTTTATTCTCTTAATTATGTATGTGATTTTATTGAATTGTAATGTTTTCTCATTTTATTTTACTTATTTCTTGTCTTATTGATTTAGTTAATTAACTATGTGGATAATCGATCTATAATAGGGTATAGAGCCCTAAGTGCATATTGGAATTAAACTAAACCTCGAGTTGATTAGGAGGTTAACTTATGCGTAGAAAATTTTAAGTAACACTTTGAAAATCAAAATGATTGGAAAGATGTTGACTTAAGAGAGACTACGAAACTAAAAACTTGGTTCCGTAATCCCTTGATATGCCCTTTCATGACATTAATAATAAAATAAATTTCATATGTGGAATCGTGAAATGCGAAACATGGGATTTGACCTTGAAAACAAATCAATTGTGGTTTATGTGTGATTATAATGCTTCCAATCATTTACTTCTTCAAGATGTTAGAAAAGCTGCTATCATAACTCTTTTGTTATAAAGTGACGCCAATAAGAGAGCTAAGAAACAATGTAAACCAGATGAAAAATAAGAGTATATGTGATAATGGTTTGGGAACAAAAATTTTCTTGAAGCCCGTATGGTTAATTTAAGCATTGAGTTTTTAAGAATGGATAAAAATTATTCTTGGTGGAACTAGGCATTTGAGCCAATATAGAGACCACTAAAAATATAATTAGATAAACAAAAATTATGACGTGTAATTGCTAAATTGACTCAAACTAAATTTGGAACTAAAACAACCTTATTATGTGAACAAACACGCATCTAATGGAAGGAATTTTATAGGAAAGGGAAACTTGAACCTTCACCTCCTTTGAGACATAATATTTTCCCATGTCAATGTAGGTTGGTTCCCTTGCATAATAATGGAAAAATTAAATGTCAAATACACATATTTTGACAATAAACCTTTAACGTAAGAACAATTTATTGGGAGACTCATAGTTTCTTAAAAATTGACTTTAGTTAACGAATGATCTATGGATAATTCATGGGATTCAATATAGGAATCAATCATGCATTCTCCTTTAAGACTATTTCCTTGCAAACTAAATTTTTAAAGATTGCAAAGTAGGAAATTTTAAATATTATGTGTTCAATTCTACCGAAAACTATAAACTCATACAATGGAAACATAAATATAATGAAGATGTAAACCATAAGATTGCCATGTCGTGGAGTATGCCTACTCGGTGTTTCTTACTATAATTGCATCATTGTCCTTGTTTATGTCGTTTGAGTATGACATTGATGGGTACCCTATGTTATCCTATTATATGAGTGGGTTCATGTTTATGTAAGTTCCTTATGAATTGTTGAGTTTCTCTACTTGGAGCCCTTTTGGTGTTGTGTAGTGAGCAATGTAAGTCAAAAAAATTATTACGTATTTTTACTCTTGTATTTTTGTATGTAAAGTATGGGCATTACACGGTTGATCACGTAGTGTGGTCGGATGGGAGATAATGTCATGGATTCCCTCTTGATGGGTGGTTAAGTGTATCCCATTTTGAATTTTTGGCTCTATGGTAAAAGGAAAATATCAATTTTTAATATTTTTGACAAAATTCAAACTATTAAAAACACGGTGCATTTTTATTATAATGGACAATTACTAATTGGAAATTGTTTTCATCATATCTTTTTCTTACTACCTCGAAATTGAGTGCAATTTTTTACAAAAGTGTATGATGTTTTGCACTCTTTCCATTCATATACTTTAATATTTATACTGAAATACTTCATAAAGTGCCAAAATATTGGGTGTGTTGTCATCACAAATAGATGCATTTTAGGCTAAGCTCGACGTCTGTTGCATTATTTTTAGTGTCTCTTTTTATCATGGATTCTTATCCATCGGATAAAAAAATGATTTTATATGAAGTGTGTGGAATTTAGAATGATATAGTAATTTTTTCAGAAAAATATTGCTTAAGAAGTAAAAACGTTTTTGCATTCCCTCATTCACAAAAAAATTAAATCATATACTCCTTACACCAAAAACATTTCACTTACAACATCATCGTGACATTTTGGAATCTTATTCCCTTGCTCTAATTCAACTCACACTTACTTCTCCCATACCCACTAACCAAGTGATTTGTTAGTTTCTAAGCCTACTTCTTCTTACGATGCTCTTAAGCCTATTCCATTTGGTTATTGCTTCTAGTTACGATGTTTGACTTCTACACATATATACCTACTATAGTAATGTACTTGGTGTATCCCACTTCTTTTCTTCTCATATGCACATATGTTTTAAGAATCATACCACTAGATTTCGTTCTCACATGCTCTGTGATATATGTGTTTCATTGGTGGAGGTATTAGAAAACATTTACAAGGTATTTCTTCTCCTATTCCACCTATTAAGTGACATTATCGCCATGACATTGGTTTTCAAGTAGATACATCAATTGGATCACACATTAACAAATATCCTATTGTTGTTCTCTCAAAAATTTCCTAGGATCATGAGATATACATGAGTTTTGCACCTTCACTTAGGGTTAAGAAACCTAAAATTTCAGTTGTCGGACATGATCAACTTTGAGATACATTCGATGTTCCTTTACATGAACCCATTATGTATTTTTACTTGAATTAGATGTAAGAATATTATTCATCGATTTGTGTTGATTTCGGTTACATTTCTAATCACCTAGTTTGGAGACATAGGCATTCATTTATAGGAATCTACAATCACATGATTCCTCAACCATTCGACTTCTTGCTCCACTTTCTATATCATTTCCAATATAATGATCCTTGTTTTGAGTCTTTTTCTTTAGCACATGTAATGTATCTCTCTTATTTTTTTAGATATTTTTATTTATATTTTTGAAAATTATAGGTATGTTGATAGTATCTCTTTTGTGGTGAATCCTAGTGTTATTTTTCAAATGTATGAGTATTTTTCCTCGACAACTCATATAGATTTTGTAGTGTCACTCCACCCATTCATATAGATAGGAGGGTGTGGTGTTTATCCCGATGCTTCGGGTCTTGTCTCTTTATTGTGTTTACTTTCATGTTTTTGGATCGTAACACTCTTATTTCTTTGGGTCTTGTGTCGATGCTTTATTTCCTTGGTTGTTGTTCTTGGATTGTGGCACACCTATTTTTATTAGTTGATCAATTTTTTTTTACACTTTTGACATTAGCCCATTGATAGTCTCTTTGTATGGATCTATTCTAATACAATCTAATGTTAGTTATTTATTAGTTTTGTGATCAAGTAGTGGATTAATAGCACACTACACACAAAAATTTCCCAATGTTGTATGAGTTTCTATTTGATTCAATCTTCTCGGGATCTCTTGTTGTAGGTTTCTTCTTTGTACTTTGTTTTTACTATTTTTTTGGCTACCGATGGCGATTTTTTCATCCACGGTAACTCTCTTTTTCCCGAGTTATTGTATATGGGTACCTCATCAAGCCTTGTTGTTAGGAGCCATAATTTTTCTTCCGACTGAGCTACACTTACGAATGTGTTAGTGCGGGTTATTATTTATCCGTATATTTGTTTATTAAGATAATTAATGCACTTAGGTTATCGAGCTAAACTTGTTGACTTATCTTTTTAGGTGTATTAGTTGTATGGAATTAGCTTGCTAGTTCTATGAAGTTAGCTTGCTTTTTTGTGGAGTTATCTTATCTACTAGTATCCAATAGTGGGAGTTCTTCACGATCATCTAGGTAGTAGTTGCACTTCCCTCCTCCTATATTTACATCCTTATTATTGAGTTAACTAATGAGATAATGAAATTATGATGGATTTTCATATATGATATTTGAGTTGTTTATTTTTAAATCCTTTTGTAAGGTTATTATGGAGAATTCCTTTTATCTTATCAATTGTGGTGTGTTATTATCATGTGAGATCTTTGTAGCTTAGAAGAATATTTTTTCCTTTTAATAAAATGATTAAAAATTAATATTTTTAATAGAGTGGGGCTCATAAATATGATCACATATTCCAAACCATGTTTAAGTGTTGAGATCTATCGAATTCTTGAAAAACTAAAACACTACGCATTGACCGAGTTTAGAGGATTGGGCGCATATTGAAAAATGTGTCGAGTGTCGGGATGTTCGATGTCTCGAAAATCTGAAACACTAGGTGTTG
Source organism: Taxus wallichiana var. yunnanensis (assembly GCA_018340775.1). Taxonomy (NCBI): domain Eukaryota; kingdom Viridiplantae; phylum Streptophyta; class Pinopsida; order Cupressales; family Taxaceae; genus Taxus; species Taxus wallichiana. The sequence goes on along the minus strand of CM031234.1, from coordinate 372,787,808 downwards.
TGAGAGAGGTCGAAGGTTTGACTTCATATTGGAAAATGTTTGAGTGATGAGATTTTCTAATGTCTCGAAAATTGAAACAATAGGTTGGTATTTTTTACTTCTTGAACAACTATAAAAACTTATAAAATGTGTCATATTTTAGCACATGTTGAACACCATGTAAATCCTAAAATAAAAGAAAATGGTAGGAAAAATGTAGGAAACATCCTAATCTAGAAAAATTTAAATACCACATAATTTTTTTCAAGGTTTTGAATTTTGTTTGAAACACCCCAAAATTTCATAACCCCTCAATTAAAAACTTAGAAAAATATTCTTAAATGGAGAAAATATCTATTTTTTATCTTTTCATTTTATAAAAACTTGTATAATTCCACAATTAATGAAAAGGAACCAGATTTTTTACTATCAAGGCTCTAATACCATATAATAGTTTTCGCTAGAACCACGATTAAGAATGATTTCACACATGTAGTTTCATGAATTCTAAGAACAATCTAAAAAGTAATTTAATAAAAATTAACTCAAAAACACAATAATGGTGCAAAATATGGAACCTCACATTAGCTCAAGTGGTGTGTACAAGTAAGAGTGATGTTATATTCTCAATGAGAATATTCCCAAGGAGTTATATTCTAAAATGTGAATTTAAGTCCTATGATACTCTGTGACACTTTATGACACACTATGGCATGTAACACATGTCATAGTAACTCCAATGAAAAAATGACATGTAAGAAAGATGAGTGACCATGTGTAGGAAATATTCAAATTAAATAACTAAATACAAGGAATATACTATCCTACACTAACAAATGTAAAGTTCCACATCACTTCATTGACATGTGTAATGTGGTTTTGGTAGAGAGATAAATATGCAAGAAGTTTTCTAGAGCTATTACTCTCTATACAATAGCATGATTGTTAATAATTATGAAATAGTTCAACAATTTGCTCTGGATATGTAGTTCTTTATTTTCTATTCTTTGTCATTTATATTACAATTTGGAATTCCAATAAAACTCAAATAATCCATTTCTATGTTTAATAGGTATACACCATAGGCTAGATCATATGTGAATGGAGAATAATATCATAAACATTAAGAAAAACTATATGGGAAGTAGAATTTATTGGTTGATAGATTTCCCAACCATTAGACATAGAAAAATTTAAATCTTAGCATAAAGCTTCATTAGAAAAATATTTCAGATCCGATGTTTGGAAATGAGGAATCAAAATCTTGGAATGTTAAAATAATAGATACTACATTTGTGATTGGCTCACTACACCTTATCATTAGATTATTTTCCTTGACTCTAAAAATATAGCTAGATAATATTCAAAAAACACAAAAACATTTTAAATTTAAAAATTACATGTATATACACTACTATGTATTTCATAGAAAAAGTTGATGCTATTTCTTGAAGAGGAGGAATAACGTTTTTTGTACATATCCCATATTACGGAGAAATTTGAGAGAATGCTAATTTTCTTTGTCACCTTTATTTTTACACCTAGCATGATGCTTGAACTAACACCTATGATTGATTAAAAGGGGGCTATCACCAGCTCATCCTCCTCAAATACTATTCCATAACCAAAAAAACGTAGCTCCATTTTCTTCTCTTACGTAGCATGCTAAGAAAGGAGAGATAGTCATATAAGAAACCTGTTGGAGTTACATTCATTTCATTAACATCACCTCTTTGGACGGATCAATGTATTTTGTTCACTACATGTGTATATTAAGAGAATATGTAAGTTATTTCATGTGATAAATGCAAAGGAAGAGATAGTAGGGTTTGGTGACAAGAAAATTCTAATATAAAACAATAAATGTAAACCCATTCAATCTAACCCATATATATCTAGCTTTCATTCCCAAAATTATCATGAAAAATTAAATATGTATACATAAACCTAATTAAAATAGGAAAATAAATAAGTGAAATTGTTCATGAATTGTAAGGCCCTTGGTCTATTGGTGATGATGTTGGCTCCCATGGAGCCCACCAGGGATTAAGTCTTGCTGAGTACAAGGCCTAGAGATACCCAACATGGAGAATCAAATGGTTAAGGCAAGGATCATGTCCTAGGTTAATTTTACGGCATGGATGCTCCTTACCCATAGTTGCTTGCCTAAAGGTGCTCACTAGTTTAGTTTCTTCACATACTTTGTATTTCTTAATCTATATGTTGTCTCCTAACTTAGGAAAATATTCCATTAAAATATGTAATCTAGTATCCAATCGGGATATTGTGCCATAAAAATATTGTTTGCGATGTGAATTCTTCCATTCCATGAAACAATTGTTGGCATGAGATCATTTTCACCGAAATAGATATATGTATTTTAATTCCTATGTAATATATCTTATTGGATAATATTTCAATTTTAAGGGAGGAGATGGAAAGAAAAGAACATAAAAATATCCATTGATCGCATAATTATAATTTTTATCCAAACATATATTTCTTTTTTTATGGGTTTAAATAATTCAAAGGTTTGAAAGGAGAATTTTTTTCTATGATTATAATATTCCATTTTCAATGTCAAAATTTTATGGTATACACACAAATAAATTAAAATGGTAGTAATTAGCTTATTAAATATACTAACATATTTATCTTTATGATTATATGTTAGATCCATCACATATACCAACATCTTCATTATTATTTTTATTAAGGATAATTTTTTTTTTACTTGGATCCTACCTAGGAATAAAAATTCCTAAATCCTAGATACATCAATGAGGATTGAAAGAGACGATAAAAAAATACGCCAATTAATAGAAAAGTGAATCACCTACGAACACCCACAACAAAGAATTAAAATCGATTAACAATTAGAAGAACGAAATTTGAGTGTCATATGAGAAGGTGCTTATTGCGGTTTAGTAGAGACTCTTTTCGACACTTAATTTTATGTTAAATCATCTACACAAACTGACAATTCATTTTATTATTCTAAATAGTTCATTCAACATATCACAAATTTATAATATAAAAATTAAAAAAATAATTCCATAACAATCAACTACCTCATAGATAATTAAGACACAAATATACTAATACCATATAAATTATTCTATACTATTTTTTATTGATAGATAATAGTTGGAAATGCTCAAGGACCATTGTAATAAAGATCTTATAACGAAGCTCAAAACATTCTGAAAAAAGGCCAAATAAACTTGGCCCCAAAAAAATAGAAAGAGTATAATAACTCTGTAGACATGAAGAAAAATTATCCCAAAGTAGAGGAATGAGATATTAATATAATATGTGTTGGAGCTAAACTCTGCCTCATAGAAAATATTTTCTTTTACTGGACCAATGTCCATACTCCCTTATTGGACTCGTCATCATCTAGCTAGCATGGGAGGACAACATCGAGCGAAGAAATAGGTTGATACAAAAATTTGAGAGGAGAAGAAGGATCCCTCTCCTTAACCAACCCTTCTAAAACCTGTAAAATTTCCTTCAAAGAACCATGATGAGGTTCCTTGGAGGATTTATCAACTAAAAGATTAGATTCAACCCTCGAGATGGTTTTTAAGAAAACAAATCTTTGTCGCAATCTAAAGGGGCTTGATGATACGGTGAGAAGGAAGAGAATCCTTCCACTAAGATGAGTTTTCTCTTTTTTTATGGAAGCAAAGGACAATATTTCATAATCCATCCTTTGAGTTCAAACCCTTCCTCCTATTTGTAGCTCAATCTTATGAGGGAGATCAAGGGGAACATCCATATCTACTAAAATATGGGCATAATAAGGTTGCAACAATTGAGTGGATGCCTCGTTTATAGCTACATGACATCCCAAGACATTACCAATAGCTTCAAGACATGATTGAAACCAAATTTTAAGGGTAGACCCAAAAGACTTACCCAAAGAAGCATCCAGTCAAATAAATCTCTCATTTGATAAAAATATGGAGTACTGTGGGGGTTTTGTCATAAGACCATAAACACCTCATGCCCAATAGGGTTTATTGATAACATCCCTATCTTGACAAGAAGTAACAAAAACTGCATTTCAAGAGGGATAAATTTCAACTTTACCCTTAATTTTTGAACTCCAAATTTTTGAAATTCATTCATGTAGCTAAGAAATATTTGGCTATAGATGGTTGAATCGAGAAAATGAGGTGTGTAGTGCTTGACTAAAAACAAAACAAAATAATAAAAAAATGGGAAGTGAAGTTCTTGTGGGTGAGTGGTTGTTGGGGAGTAATGGGAGGCTTGGCGTGTTGAAGGAGAGCCATGTCTATTAGCTTGCAGTAGGGCATGTGAGCACTGAAAAATCTTTACTAGCTCTCAGACCTGTCATTTTCCTTCCTTGAAAACAAAAGCACTCTATCTGAGATGCAACATAGTTAACCATTGTAGAATGTAGGTCAATGTTGTAGAATTACCAATATGTGGATGGTTATAGAGAAGGTAATATGTTATAGGGAACTGTGATGATAAGGAGATCTCACCAAAAACCTTAGAGGAGTCCATTAATCAGTACCATTATGGGTAAGACCACTCCTACACATGGAGATAAATCTGTAACCCAGTATCCCTCATTTTACTATATACAAATTTGTTTATCTAGATCTTTATTTGTTCCTAAAGTTGTTCCAATTTCCTTTGAGAAGAATGGAGAGTCTGTTCACCATTGTTTTGGTAGTTGTAGTATGCAGAAGAAGATTGGGGATATAAGGAGGTGAAATTTCAAGTTGTATTGATTTTTCTTCTTCTGTTTTGAAAACTTGTGCCATGTCTACCATTTCTTGTTCCTTGTGCTTTACCTTTTACCTAGGTTAGTCGTTGTATCGATTTAGACATTGAAAGTGCACTTCTTTCTATCCCATGTATGCCTCTGCAGGATCCTGTCTCTTTCACTCTTCCTCTGCATGGAGCCCTCTGTTTGTCCATATTTAGCTCAATGTTGAAAGGGGTTTTTTCCTAGATGTTGTATTTGCAAGTTCCCTGGTTAACATAAATGCAAATGTGGGAGCATATGAAAGGTATGTGAACTATTTGACAAAATGTCTCAATAAAATGTAGCAATGTTGGTAACAATGAAGCCTTAAAAAAATTATTTTTAAGAAAATACGGTTGCTTAGCTCAGTTGAAAAACTCAGGTTACATCTGGATCTTATGCATGAGTAATTGATTACTGTTGGTCTGACACGGTGCACCTCATTGTATTGTCAGGCTATATTCACAGATTGCTTTACATGGCATTGTAAATAATCTCTATAAGAACATTACCTTTTTTTGAAATGATGGAATTGATCTGCACCTCCCATAACAATTTTTCTTGCAATAATCTTGGAGATAAAGTTGGTTGCAGTGTGGTAGTCAACACATACATGGAGGTTCTTGACAACTCCAATAGTTGTCACAGGGGCATGATTTAACAATCCAAATGCAATGAATAGTGGTGTTTGTTTCCTCTTACCATACATTGTAAAAAAATTGGGGGCATGGAGTTATGCTCGGAAAGCGTGATTGCTTTGGATGTAATTCTTCTTTGAAATTTTGCCTCCATAATTTACACCATCTCTTTCCAAATGGAAGAAAATGGCATGGGTATTATCTATTATCTTTTTGGACTGTTGAATGGAGGGGAGCCAAGAGTAGGCTTGTAGACTGTTGGCAAACATTTTCTTCTGGACCTAGAATCAAGCTTCACAACTTGGGCTGATTCATTTTGGCTCGAGCATGGTTCATCTCACCTCATCTCTCATAATTTCTATTATTTATTTTTTCTTTTGAAATGGAATAAAATTTTAATCCAAATGGTTTTTGTACATTTGATTGTATTAAATAAATTGTTTTCAAAACAATAAAACATCATAACGTAGCTTACATGACATATCCTTCCTTCATAAACAATGAACTTAAACCCTCAATTATTATTTAGCGGTGTCCCAACCAAACTAGATAGCTATAATACCTATTTTATTGATGAGTTGAAGTTGACTTTCCAGTAAATATGTTGACCATCTCCTTGTTTAAATAGATAAATTTTTGATTTTTGGAGACTCGAAAAGTAACCTTTGTAACTTTGGAAAGGGGATGTTAATATTCATTCGTGTACCTTGTTATGTGAGGAGTCACCTCAGTCTTTGGATCGACCCTGAATGATCATTTGTGATCTTTTGATGCCCTTCTAGGAAAAATGTTTCACCATTTTGTAGTTGTAGGAAGCTACTAAAACATTAAAAGTTGGCTTTCATTTTGAACCACCATTTGAACCCTGAGCACCAAAATGCTTATCCACCTTCGCAAACCTCTAGTGTTTTTACTAGAAAATTGCAAGGAACCTTTAGTTTGGGGAAAAACACTCTTCTTATTAGTTTGGCAAAGGCTTTTTGTAGGCCTCCAGTCATAGTTTGACTAGGTCAAACTGGACCAATTACGACCGATGGCTCCAGAAAGCATGTCGCCATTTGAAAACCGCTTTCTAATTCTCAATTTCATTGACTCTGATGAATTATCCATATATGGGGAAACTTGTAGGAAAATTATCATGGCACATTCCTCCATCAAATGTTAGTTTTGGATGTGCTTTTCTGAGCCCTTGAGCTAACTTTTAATCATTTTCTACTAGGTCATTCATGACTAATGGTGTCGAGAAACCTATCCGCCAATCGTGAACCATTTGTCAAGATTGAAATCACAATTCTTGTGAATTCTTGGTATATAGGAGGACACATAGAAACTTACATGTGGTATCCTTGCTCCCCAGAAGACAACGTTTGAAAGTGGTTTCTTAGCCTCACGAGTCTAGATTGAACATTTTTGCAACTAGGAGGAAAACATAAAAGAAAGTTGAAGGACCCTTGTCGGGTTGCCAAACCACTGTGGAAACTTTTTGACACATGTAAATAACTATTTGAAACTCTATAGTGTAACTTGTGTGAAATGGAACTTTTGACAAAATGGTGTTTCTCTCTCTTTCCTTTCTCTTTCTCTCTCCTTGGTTATGGAATGAAGTGAAATGAATTGAAATGAATACATGTTTCTAAATATTTTCTTTTGCATGAAAATTATAATTATTATTATATGTAAATGGGAAAATAAAATACATTAATTATGTTAGATTAGAGTGGATTCCATGCCGGGAATTATGATTGATTTCATGCTCGGATAGTTTTGCATGATGCAAGAAAGATGGCAAAAAGGCGATGTGTAATTCATTATTTATTATTGTAATTTATATAGGTCATTGTAAAATGAATTTATGTATAATGTGGTCTCATGTTACGAAAATTTATTCTTGAGATTTGCTAATATGTATTAGATGCTAGTTATAGGGATATCTTAGGAAATGTGCATTTAATCATAGGTTCAATTTGATTCATAGTTATGTATGGTAAAAAGGTTTGATATATATGGTAAATGAATTTGAAGTTAATATCTTGTAGTGTATTTTTAGTGTTCAATAAATGATTAATTAATTATTGTGTTGTATTCTTACCTTGTAAATGTAATAAAGAGATTTAATTGAAACACTCAACCCTAGTATAAGATTCGTGCATAACATGTCTTCATGTGTGATCCTTCTTACCTTAGCAGAAATTGAAACCGTAGAATGAACTTAAACTTTGCACTCAATGGAACCTCCTACTTAATGTAAATAAAATCCCTAGTTTGATTTTTCTGTCATAGTTGCTATGTTTAGTGGCATTGACGTGAAACCATTTTTGGAACAACATCATCCAATTTTTGCCCGGAGTATGTATTTTACTTCTAGGTTTTGTAACCGCGAGGATAATTTTTCTCTTCATGTTCAACACCATGTTGAGTGGTGAAGACCAGCTTGGAAGTCACCTTAAGATTCCTTGTTTGAAGCAATGACTATGCAGTGTAACCTTACCATTTATAGATTAAGTAGAAATATTAATCCTTTAGTATCCTACTAGACTAACAAGTCTTACAAAGTTAGATCTAGAATTTTTTTCTTATCATTGAATGAATTCCTTTTGGTACCAAAAATGACATGGATGAAAAGAGTAAAATAGTTATTCTATGACTTAAACTCTTATTAATGAACTCTTTAGTCCCTCTCATCTAGATGTGTTACCTCGGTTACTTAACAACATAACACCTTGGTCGGATTCACAAAGGTTGTTTATCATAAATATTTCCTCTCACCTTAAAATCATATATATTTTAGGTGTAGATCCTTAGGTGCAATTGGAATCAATCTAAACCTCAGTTGATTAGGATGTTAACTTGGGGTTCGTGTGTAGTTATAGTGCTTCCAATCTTTTACTTCTTCAAGATGTTAGACAAGTAATTTCATAACTCTTTATGTTAAAAAGTGACAACAAAAAGAGACCTAAGAAATAATGTAAATGAAATGAGATACAATATTATATATGATATTGGTTTAGGAACAAATTTTTAAATTGAAGTCCTTATGGTTGATTTAAGCATTGACTTTTGTTAAGAATGGTTACAATTTGTTCTTGGTGGGACTAGGCATTTGAGCCAATATAGAGTCCACTAAAAATAAAATAAAATAAAATTATGTCACGTAAATGGTTAATTGAATCAAACTAAATTGGGCTCTAAAACAACCATAGTACGAGAACAAATGTACTTCTAATGGAAGGAAGTTTATACATAAGGGAAACTGGAACCTTCACCTCTTATGAATCATATTAATTTGTTTTCCTCGAAAACTTATGGTTGATCCTTGCATAATGAGGGTAAAAATAATCGTCAACTAAACATATTTTGATAAACAAACCTTTAGCATAAGAGCGAGAGAATTAGTAACTTTTTATGCAATTTGAAATATGGAAAATAATTATGTAAGTTATGGAGATTGTCATAAGTGATAAAGAGCAAAATTAAATGGTCAAACTATAAGTTGAATGTGGAATGAACTTATGAATCTATAGGTGGAAAAGGGAGAAAATTATTCTTACATAATAATGTTATTGGAATATTAATCGTAACGAAGATGTAATCATGGTAATGATGTGTTGTGGGTTTTCCAATTCTTGAGTCCATTTTCTTGTGGTTGGGATTATTGCTTGTATTCATTCATTGGGAAAAGTGTGGCATAAAAATATATATGGTATTTTCATGTGTCTATGTGATTCGATGACTTGTGTAAGTGTCGTATGCATTGTAGAGTTCCTCTACTTGGAACCTTACGGTGTTTTGTGGTGAGCAATTTAAGTAAAAAAATATCTTGGTATTTTACTATTGTATTTGTATGTGTAAAATGTGTGTATGTGAGTCGATGAAGTATGTAAGTTTCGTGCGAATTGTTTAGTTCCTCTACTTGGAACCTTGTGGTGTTGCATATTGAGCTATGTAAGTAAAAAAATTATCCTAGTATTTTACTTGTTGTATTTGTGTGTGTAAAATGTGGGCGTTACACTTGGTATTAGATCGTGAGGTTCATTCTCTCAAACCTCTAGGATAGATTGGAGTAGTGATGATTTTGCATGGTGATGATGAATACTTGAAAGAGTAATGTGATTAATGTTGTAATGTGAACAACATTGTAATTATGACCTTATGGAAGCACATGTGGTGCATGTCACTTAAATACGTATTAGTTATCATGTTGATGTGCTTGTAATGAGAGTATTCAATCTCCTTTTCATGGATTTTGTAACGCCCGCTAAAACAACCCAATTGAGACCCAAGAATAACCTAGGATTAGTTAGGAAAATTATGGAATAATTTTTCTTTTAAAAGAGTCTACAACCAGGTTACAAGGCAACAACTATAACTAATAAGTTCCAAAACACTTCTAATTCACTAGAACATACCTTTCTTGCATTAACAATTATTAGGGTCATAAGTTCCAAAATCTTGGGTTAGAAGGTTCAAAAGGGTCGAGTGTATTTCCTCACCATACCCACTCTCTAACGAGACTTAAAGATTCAATAAGGTTTTTCCCAAATTTAACACATACAAAAATTCCATAAATTATTCCCATTGGATAGGAAATTTCTTCACCTTTCCATTCATTAAAAGAAGTCTTGAATCCTCATATTTTTCAAGTTATGGGCTAGCGGGCCTTGTGGTGAAAATTTTCCCAAGAGCGAGGCCTATGGGGCGGGGTGGAAATTTTCCCTAAGGCGGGTCGTCGGCGGGCCATGAGGAAATTTTGGAAAAAAATTCCCACGCACTCGCGGGTCCACAAGGGACATGTGGCACCTCCCGAGATAGCGTGGGTAAAAACAAATGGTGGGAACATTTTAGAAAGTTTCTCGCATGGGGTGAGAAGTCCACTTTATGCCCATGCTCCTGTGAGTCATCGAAGGGACATGTGGCATCTCTAAAGCCAACGCGGGAAGGCGGGGTGGTGGGGAAAAAATTAGGTCAATGCCTTGAAGGACTAAGAGGGTAGGCCTCCACCGCGCCCCTGCCGGGTGCCTCGTGATGCCACATGGCATCTCTTGATTGGTGCATGGGGTGGAAGGGTGGAGAGGAAATGGAGGAAAAGTTTCCCAAAATTTTTCGAATGTAAAAAGGAAAAAAGGGACCTGCTCCACCACCGACGCCTCATGACGCCACGTGGCATCATTTGATTCATTGTGGTCCGGTAGGGAAATTTTAGAAAGTTTTCCCAAAATTTTCCTAGAATGCTAAGTCAAAGGCCCCTCCGCCAATGCCTCATGGTGACACGTGGCAGCCTTTGATTGGTTGTGGGCTGGCGGGTCGGCGGGAAACTTAGGAAAATTTTCCCCAAAAATTTTCCTAAGCGCTAAGTCTAAAAGTAATCCACCCTTCTGCGACACCTTGTGGTCCCACGTGTAGCCTCTCGATTGGTGTGGACTAGAGTGGCGATGGGGAAAATAGAAAAAAATTCACAAAAAATTCTCAAGTGCTTAAGGGAAAATTTCGGGCTTGCGGGCCCGTAAATGAAAATTTTGCCGAATTTTGGCGCTTAAGGTAGAAAACTTGAGAAGTCCATAACTTATGATAGAGGGCTTAGTTTTCGGAAAATGAGGACTTTCTAAAAATCTCTCAACATCCTCTTTACTTAGGAATAATTAATTTTTAGTTTTGATAATGTTTACGGTGGTCAATTTTAAGAAAATGATCTGCGAGGATTTTACGATACAAATTGGTAAATTTTAATTTATAAGATTTGTTCAATTGATCTTCTTCATATCTTAACTTTTCCAAATTGGCATGGGAATTGTTCTTAGATGGATTTAAGAAGGATTTCGAGATTCAATTTGTCTGATTAATTTGCAATTTGCACATTTCCGTTTCTTGATAGAAAAATGACTGTAAGAGGGTTGAGCCCAATTTTGCAAGGTTTTGAAGGATTTCTCCTTGAATGTTAAAGTCCATTTGAATTCATTTAGGACACACTACTTCTATTTAATCATTTAATCCATTATTTCATTGTTGTAGGTTTTAACTATGAATTTTGGATAAAGCATTTGCTAGTTTTGAAAATGCAAAACAAAGATCAAATTTTAAAGGATCTATTTGCCACTTTCATCTTCCAAGTATTAGAATTTATTCCAATTAAAATATAATACGTTTATTTGATTCAAATCAAACTATTTAAAACCCAAATGCAACTCGAATTCCAATTTTACAACTTTCAAAAGACAAAGTTTTGTATTTTTTTGTCACATGCATTTCTTCCTTTCAAACAGAGATTTCAAATACATTTCAAAATAGATTTTAAACAATAGTAACTTCTTTTGTAAAGGAAGAACAACATATATATTCAGTTAGAATGATTTCTTTCACAACTTCTTCATTTACAATGATCAAATACAACTTACAAGGATATAATCTTTCTTTTCTTTCATTCAAAAACGAGAAACAGAGTGCATCACTTTCACACTTTGAATTACAACTTTCATAACCAATATAAACCATCTTTCCATCAAAATATATTACATTATCATCCACTTCAAGTGGGAAAAAGGATTTACAAAAATAACTCTCACAAGGGACTGTCAAAACTATCTTTTTCCTTTGCTCCAGAATAGCAACATGTAGATCCATCATACTCCAATTTTGATCACAAAAAGGCGGGGAAAAAAGGAAAGAATCTCCACCCAACCAAGACATCCAATGAAGAGGAGAAGCCATCCTTCTTTATTGGTCCCCGAGCCCCAACCACAATGCAATAAAAGATGTGATCCAACTCATGGCAACAATAGGATTCCACAAACACACAAGCAACATAATCACAATAAAACACAGTCCAAAATAGAATGTAGTTTACAACTACATTAAAACATGACACACATTACTGAGGATTCATCTAGCAAGCCAAAGGAGTAAGAAACTATGGGGGTTGCTATTTATGCCTCCCAAAGGGGAAATGGGTGACACCACCTGGAAATAAACCACCAAGATATGTATATGTATATATATATATATATATATATATATATAATTTCTAATCTCCGACATGCCCCTTATGCCTCCCCCGTACCCCTCATTCCTCACATTTCCTTATGTCTCCCCAACATGTTATGGCACCCCATAACGAGTAAAGAAATGCAAGCTATTTATTTGTAAGGTGGAACCCAAATCCCAACTCCCTCCACCCTTATACCTGCCCGAACACACTTGTGTCTCCCAAATTGACCCCATAGTCTTCTCCTACACCATTCCTAGGACATCTACCCAACATTCCCCAAACGAGCCAAAACATTCACACATGAACATCTTTATAAACAAAAGAGAAACATTTCAAGAGCCAAGATCTTACCTCTCCATGATGGAGTTGTTCCAAGTTCCAAAATATTAGACTTTCTCCCAATGCAAGCAATCTCCAACAACCATCCTCAAGCATGCAACAATCTTCTAAAAATCTCTTCCAAGTAAGAGCTCCAAAACAACAAAAGAAGTCACCCAAGAATAAAGTCTCCAAAATCAAGCAACCCCTAAACAAGGCAAGCCATTCAAATGTTATAAAAGAGGGGAGAGGAGAGGATGTGGCGGATCAATGTAGGATGCCACATCACACATCCTCAACCTAAGCCAAAAATCAACTTCATTCTCCAATGCATAATAAATAGGTTGGTGAATAAATAGACGAGTTTATTTACACACTCAAATCCAACCCACACCCCAAAGGACTGACATTAAATCATGTAAGAAAGGTGTAATTAAAACCTATAATTCACCTTCTCAAAAATAATTATAAAATTCTAATCTCGACTCTCCAATCGTAGGTATGGTTTGTAATTAAATTTAAGAGGTATGGGACAAGTTTAACTTGTCCCTCAAGCCTCCAAAATCAGCCTACAAGGATAGATTCAAGTTTCTAAGAAGGTGGAGTGTTTCACACTCAAAATTTAACTTACACATCACTTACACATCTCTTACAACACTTTAATTCAAGGCCAACAACTCTATTAATTACTTTCTTATGACATATTTGATTTATTTATTTTAACAATATGATAACTCACAAAATTTACACACCATTTAATAATTAATGAAAGGGGTAAAAGCACCACAAAATAAACACATGCAAACATAAACAAAAGGACCAAAATAAAAGAAATACATAAAACCCCTTGGTCACAATTAAGGGTGATCCCCCCGGAATTCCTAACTCACACAAACACGTACAAATAAATACTAGTTGCCATGGTGACCTTGTTGAATTCATCTAGAATTCCAATGTGGTTGGTCTCTAATACCTCGATATTTTTGTGATATTTTAATCTGCAAAACACAAATACCTCCTTCGGCCTCATGGCCATATCGAACATCCAAAGTAATATAAATATAATTACCAAAATCATCTAGATATATGAATCACAACAACATCAAAGCAATCTAGCAATATCATTTGTAATTTTACTCAACAATTATATCATCATCCAATAATTTCCATTTCTAGGTCTACTCACAATATCCAAATATCACAAGTCCACACAACATCCATAATATAACCATGTCAAACAATATACCATTATCAATATCTAAAATGCCTCAAATAATCATCATGCATCACAACTGAATCAAGTCAACAATAATCCATGATGTACATCTATCATCATACTACAATAAGGTCCATAATCATGTATGTATTATAATCAGCAATATCATGATTAGTATCAAAAGGTGTCAAAGGGAAGTGGGCACTACATTTCCCTCCCCTTAGACTCGACTTCCTCCTTGAATTCACTAGAAAAAATGTGCAAACTGAACTCTTAGCGAAGTAGCATCCTCCCATGTAGCTAAAGCCTCACCATATCTCATCCCACCGCACCTAGACCTAATAAACCTCTATGCCCCAAAGGTCCGGTGTCCTGCGATCTAGGATGTGAATGGGCTCTACGATCACCTATACGTGTAATGATGTCTAATCTAACACATGAGAAGGATATACAACATATCTCCTAATAACTAAAACATGAAACACATCATGTATGCGAGACAAGCTAGGTGGCAATGCTAGACGGTAGGCCAAAGGGCGATACGCTCCAAGATCTCAAAAGGACCAATAAATCTAGGAGCTAACTTAGAACCTTTTCCATAATGAATAGGGCTCTTGTGTGGCTTGACATGAAGGAAAACCTTCATGCCCACATCAAAACTATGGTCGGTCCTATGTTGATCTATATACTTCTTCTACCTATTGTGTGCCTCCTGTAGTCTCTGTCTGATCAAAACCACCTATTGCTCCATGTCCTGCAACAAGGATGGTCCAAGAGAAACCCTGTCCTCTAACTTGTCCCAACTAAGAGGTGTCCTACACTCTCTACCATACAAAGCCTGAAAAGGAGCCATGCCTATAGAACTCTGAAAACTATTATTATAGGAAAACTCCACCAAGTATAGGTACTCCTCCCATCTTGATTGTTGATCCATCACATACATCTTGAGCATGTCCTCTAAAATCTGATTCACCCACTCCATCTGTCCATCTATCTCAGGGTGATATGCTATGCTGAAATTGATCTTCATCCTAAGGGCATGTTGCATGGTAGTCCAAAAATGGGAAGTGTACAAAGGATCGCGGTCACTAATGATCTTCCATGGAATCCTGTGCAACCTAAACATCACATCCAAGTATACTCGTGCCACTGCACTAGATGTATAAGTGGTATTCACAAGGGAAAAGTGAGCCACTTTTTTTCATTTATCAACCTTGACCATGATGGCGTTGTGGTGGTATCTTGACATCGGTAGCTAACAATGAAATCCATGCAAATGGTGTCCCACTTCCATTCCTGATATAGCATGAGGAAAGAGAAGGCCAGCTGGATGCTGATGCTCGACCTTTACTTTTTGGAACTCTAAACATCGTGACACGAACTAGGCCATGTCTCTACGAAGTCCTCTCCAATGATACAACTGTCTCAAGGTGGCGTTCATCTTCTTGACCCTGGATGGGCTGAATAGGGTGCACGATGTGTCGCTACCAAGATGTCTGCCCGCTCAAGCCTCCATCTCTAGGAACATAAATATAGCATTTTTTCCTAAGAAGGCCATATGTCTCTAGGTAAAAACCATCAAACTTCCCCTTGAGGGTTCTCTCGAGACTTGATCTTTGTTCAAACTGCAATGTTGGAGCTATCAAGAGGAAGTCTTGAAGGATCCTATTTTGTAATTCCATGCTCAATGAGTTGGCCATAGCTACATGTCTCCATATGCTAAGAGCATCTACCACAACATTCTCCTTTCCTTTCACATGTTTTATCTCCATATCATACTCACAAAGCAACTCCATCCAACGCGCCGACGAAGTGTTGAGATTGGGCTTTGCATGAAGAGGTGGCAAAGAATCAAGTGATCTGTCTTGAGTGTGAGTCTCGACGCGCGAAAGTGTGTCCAGCGAACCAATGTGTTCATAACTACCGCAAGCTCAAGATCATGAGTCGGATAATTAAGCTCATAATCTTTGAGATTGCGAGATTCAAATGCCACTACTCTACCCTCCCCGCATCAATCAACCTCCAAGCCCTAGATAAAGAAGCATTCGTGCAAAAAAAAAAACTCACCTGTCGATCCGGCACTACAAAGATAGGTTTTGTTGTGAGACATTCCTTCGATGTCTTCAAGGCCTACTCACACCTTTCTCGACCAAACAAACTTCTTCCCTTTTCTCCGAAGGAAGTGATGGGATGTGCAATCGAGAGAAGTCTTGAATAAATCTTTCATAGTAACCCGCTAATCCCATAAAGTCTGCACCCTCGGTCACACTAGTGGGTGCTGGACAATCCATAATAGCTCTAATCTTGGAAGGATCAATGGTGATACCTTCCCCAAAAATTATATGACCCAAATAATGCACCTACATCTCAAAAGAATGCACACTTCTCTAGTTCCTATAAAGTTGCAGCTCCCAAGGCATCAAGAACCTAGTGAAGGTGCCCCTCATGCTCCTCACGTGTACGTGAGTAAATTAAAATTTCATCAAGGAAGATGAGAATGAAGTGATCTAAGAAGGTCCTAAATACCCCATTCATCAAACTCATAAACACGGTGGGGGCATTAGTCAAACCAAAAGGCACCACCGTGAACTCATAGTGGCCATGTCTCGTATGGAAAATAGTCTTATGAATGTCCATCTCTCGAACTCCTCGGTTGATGGTAACCTAACTTAAGGTCTATCTTAGAGAAATTTGTGGCTCCCTTCATTTGATCAAACAAATCATCAATGTGCAGAAGGGGATAACGATTCTTGATCATTACTTTGTTCAAATAATGCGGTAATCAATACATAACCATAACGATCCATCCTTCTTCTTCATAAAAATCACTTGTGCACCCCAACGGAATACACTAGGATGGATAAGGCCTTTCTCCAAAAATCCTCAAGCTGCAACTTGAGCTCATAGAGCTCTGGTTTAGTCATCGATAAGGTGCTCGTGAGATAGGCTCCCCTCCAGAACCAAATCTATGTGAAAATAAATCTCACGTGGGGGTGGTAGCCTGCACTACCTCCCCTGGAAAGACATCTGCAAACTCTCTCAAAATGGGGTGATCATCTAGCGATGGTCCACTAGACCCATCCTCTAATCGATCACTTTGATCGTAATAGCATACATCTAACAACCTCCTGCCGCACACACCGCTTAAGCTGTATAGTAGAGATGGTGTGAATAGAAACGGGTCTCCTGACCCCTGAAATCATCGACTCAACTCCCAAATCATCTACACAAGATATAATCTTCTGGTAATAATCCATCCTGGCTTTGTGTACAGACAACCAATCCATACCCAAGATGACTCCATAAGATCCCAAAGGAAGGATACGGAGATCCGAGGTAGTGGTGAAAGGTCCCAAATCTACCACACACTCCTTAACTAAGGAGTCTACAGAGATCTTGGCTCCAGAAGCCATCTCAACATCCCAACTATGACCCTACCTAACTGCCACCATTTTGCATCGCTCTACTAAAAATGGTGCAATAAAAGAATTAGAAGAACCAGAATCAAACAAAATGGAGGTAGAAATACCACCAATGTTACCTACAGTCTCAATAAATATACTCTGATGCTCTTCCTAGTGGTTCTCGAATTGACCACTGCGTACATGCATGCTATGTTGTGCCCCATATCACCAACAACGAGGCTCTAAAATTTTTGTTTTACCCTTGTTATTAGGGTTCTCAGTGGGTAGTCTCTCAAAAATTTTGAGTAACTTCACAACCAAAACAACCGTTGATCCTCTCCCCTATGTAGTAGGTCCGACCGTACTCTGAGGTGCGTGGTGTGGATCCCAATGATCTCAATGCAACAGTTTCCTGAGGTCTCTGCTAGTGAGCTCCTGCTGAGTGAGCTCTCTTAGAACCCTGTGTCCTGATGGGACCCCTAGGAGGAGGCCCCATACTCCTACGTCTCTGTCCATCAAATATCTCGAGGTGTAAAGGTGGGTGGGACTGTTGTTGTTGTTGTTGCTGCTCTTGTGGTCTAAAAGATGACTATGCTAAACCCTATCCACCATGAGGAAGAGGTACTGACCTCCTCAATTTGTTGTCCCGCATCTTCTATATGTGGCTCGCACTCGGTCTCAGCCTACAGTTACAAGGTCTTTCCCTGAGTCTCTTATGCTATATAGGCCTTCTCGATGGCCTCAGCTAATGTCTGTGGACAATGGATCTGCACTACACCTCCAATGTCTAGGTTTAGGCCCCGGATGAACCTATGGATCTGCACCTACTCATCCTACATGTAACCAACATATTGGAGTAGATCCATAAATCTACTCTCATACTCAGCCACTGTAAGAGATGCCTGTTGGAGGTCATAGAACTCATTTATCCCTATTTATGGGGCATATGGTGAGAATATGATCCCTATTATACAGCTGATTGCACTTTGGGCGTAATGTGTGTTAATGTGATGTATCATAACCCGTGAAAGTAATGATTGTGTTATACCCTATATATATATATATACTAGGTGTAAGACACTATGGTTAATTTGTGTGAATCACCTTTGTGGTAGTGATGTAGTTGTGTCTCTATGTTGTGAACACTACACTAATCGACCCTAAGGTAAATTGGCAAAGGTGTATGTTTGGGTGAGGAAATGGGTACCGTTGACCAATCACTCAAGCCGAGTACGAGATAGGAAGTGGAGCCTTACATAGGCTGAAAACTGACTTTTCTCCATTTGGTATGTGTGGCACTTGCTCAATGGGTGTCATGCATATTGTATTTCATGACACCTTAGGCTTAGTAGATGGCAACTTGTACTCCTTTCTCTCTCTCGATATGTTATCGTATGGATCCAACCTATGTGATTTTGACTATGGTGGTGGGATGATTCTGATAGAGATGATGACACTTGTATTATTTGATATGTTATTTTACGGGTTGAGGCTTGATGTCCGAGTGCTAGTAACTCGTTTATTACCCTTTTGGTGGTCATATAAGGCCACATAGTTATTGTGATGTGTTATTTCTACATATGTATTTTATTTGTAAATTGATCATTTTTTTCTTACTAGAACCATCAGTTTTCTTGATTGAAGTGTTCTTATATTTTGGGAATTTTACTTGGTTTTCACTCTAACATGCATATTTTTGCACTAAATATGGCTATTTGGGCATTTGTTTTACATAGATTTAAATATTGTTTTTTAAGTTAAAAAAACAATTTATAGCCTAGCCCAATGCTTGGGATTGATGCCACTTGGCATTTGAAATGGATTGTTATGCTGGTTCTAATGTCATAATGTGTTGGAATACGGTCATGGGATTCACCATGGAGTGGTGGAACTTATAGACTGCTTTGTTATAAAGGGGTACACCCCAAGGAGTTACAGATAACTAGCGAGTTGTTGAACCATGGGTTATTATGTCACTTTGCGTTAGAGGTGTTTGGACCTTATGTGCCAAGGGCCATAAGGTGACCAACCTCTTTTGGGGAGCGAAAAGGAAAATTTATCTTTATTTTATTGCTTGAGGGAGGCATAACAGACTTGAGGGAGGCATAAGAGACTTGAGAGAGGCATTGTCGGTCGACAAAAAGGACTTCAAGAAGAGCAACACGGTCGGGGACAAGAAGTCCCTCCTCTTTGATGGGAGAGGTTCCCTTATTCGAAACAAACTTATTTACACATTTACAAAACATGATTTTACTCATGGAACTTGGATATTATGAAAGTGTTTTCCATAAGGATTATCAATCACAAAAGGACTCGAGGAATGAAAATGTGAGAATGAGTAAGAAAGGCACCATTAAGAATTATAGATGACAGAGTAATTCCTTATGCATGCGAGGGTACAGTGAATTGGAACAAGATCATTTGTATCATATTAATAAGATGAAATTTGAAAAGACACAAAGTTCTGTAAATAACATCTGCAAGAATACAAAGCTTCTTAGCATAATACAGACAAATGATCTAACAAGATTAAATGAATAGCTTAGGAATAAAGGAAACCAGATAGACAAAGAATGAAAAGTCCTTCGCATTGATTTCTTTAAGATTTATTTAGACTTTCGGAAATTAGCCAAGTTCTTCCTCCTTCAAAATGGCGAGGAGAGGCCATTATATAGTTTACAAATCGATACTACTCGTAACTACTTCTTTTAACTAAAGATTAGTTAAAGGGTTGCAATCGCAATACCCCAACTGATTACAACAAATCCGAGAGAAAGAAGGGGAAAAGAAGAGAAGAATTAGGAGAAGAAGACAGTGCTTATGACCGGGAGGGACCCACCAACTTTAAGATCCGCTACTAAATCTCTTCAACGCTCTTCAATGCCTCGGCTATGGGACCGATGTGTTGCGTGATGTGTTGGTCGATACTCGAATCTGAAATCCGAGGCACTTCTCCATTTCCTTATCAAACTCGACATGAGTATGATAATCTTTATTTGCTTCTTCAATGGCAGATTGAAGAGAGCAGATCTCCTTCATTTTTTCCTTGGAAATGGAGCTTTCCTTGAATAGATCACCCTTGACAAAAGCTCTGAATTGAGCTTTGATTTCTTGTAAGGAGAGAGGCACACTAGAAGTCTCATCCTGAAGATGGCAATGTATATCTTTGAAAGCAGATACAACTAGTGTTTTGAAGGCCTCACCCTTCTGCCAGCTATTCCTTAATTCTCCCAAAGCCTCCTCCAGGACCTTGATCTTCCATTCCACACCTGTGTAGACCCGTGGACTTTGCCAAATTATCCTTTGTATCCTCGAAGACTTTGCTTGCCATCAAAATATTTTCATCTGTTTGTCCCATGAGGCGAGGTCTAATATGCAACTGATCCAAAGTTTAAGTTCTTTATCAATGCTCCCAATAGTGGAGGAGAGCTTCTGTTGCAAATTACTCACCTTCCCATGGAGTTTGAAGGCTTCATCAATGAATTTTAATCCTGTAACCAGCATATCATCCACCATGGCCTCCATAGCTCTTCCATATACGGAATACTTGTGCATGTCTTTGATACTATGTACTTCATCTTGGCTGAAAATTACAAAGGTGGAAGAGTTGTCAATGGGGTAGGATCCAAAACTTTATCTTTGGATGGCAGGGACTTGATGAAACTTGTAAGAATCTGGTTTGTTCCTCCAACTGTTTAATGGTTTGCTACACTTTCTCTACCCTCCCAATGACTCTGGTAACTATTTCCCCGAAGATTATGGATCTCACCTTCGAGGGTAGATTCTCCCATGGGAATCCTTGAGAGCTCAAAATCGACGCTTACAAATCTTGCTCCGCTTATCTACCTTAGGCTTGGCTATCTCCAGAATTGCTAGCCTTGAGCGTCGACACTATCCTGGGAGGTAATTCTAGCTTTTTGGCGCAGAAGGAGGAGTAGTGCTCTAACAAGGCCGCCACAAAGATCAAAATTTGGTCCCGAGATCCGGAGGAAGACTTTCTTCCTACTATCGACAAGAGGTCGCACCCATGTGAAAGAGGAGGAAGAAGTAAGTGGGGCAAGAGGACCAAGAGACAGAGAACTCATGGTGCCCAAGGTTTGCACTACTATTGCCTCGAGTTGAGATATGAGTGGAGCGCTTGGGGCTCCTGGTGCAGAGGAATCAATAGTGCTTGGAAATTCAGTGCTCTGGACTTCTTTATCCTTATCCATTGGGGCTTCAGGGGTGCTTGCAGGAGCTTGGCACTTCACTCTCTTCACTTTCACTGAGAACAATAATGTTCTCTGGTCCCAAAGGCAATTCTGCATGCTTCCTCAGGGGATCTTCTTCCACAGGCTCCTTTTTAACTTCTTTGACTTTCTTCTGATACACCTGGGTGGATGAGGAAGGAGTAGAGACTGCAGGTCCTTGAGTTGATGAGGCAGGAGGGGTTTGCATAGGTGCTTCTGATCTAGGTGTCGATGCTTCCCTCCTTGGTGTTGAAGCATCCTTGGAGGAGGATTCCCCTGAGTGCCTCCTGTGCTCACAAACTTTCCTATCAAACCGATCTTGATCCTGACTAAGACTGGGAGCTAGGATTTTAGCCAAATCATCCTTCTCCTTTTTGAACCAATCCAAGTCCTCCAAGGGAGTGTGTTTGACCACATTGTCATACTCATATGATTACAGGTCAGAATTGTCATCTCGGAGCCCTTCAGGAACTTGGTACAAGCCAAGTTCTTGAATTAACTGTAGGGAAAATCTGCCATAATGCCTCCTTCTCGCTTGAAAATCATCAGCCCAATAGTCCTCTCTGTATCCCTTCTATGATGATAGGTTATCTTGATGTTCTCGCTCAATAAAATTTTACAAGTCAAAGAAAGTTCTGGGCCTAAAGAAATGGACAGAATGGGAGCTACTGGCAATCCATGTTGAATGATGGATAGGAAAAATGATTTTAGCCTTCAATAACTTCTGTATTTCCTGAAAGATTGTGTCAGCTATCTTAGGATTGTATTGCCTCTGCTTCTGTTTAAAAGGCTTAATCCCAGGTTTGAGAGGGATAAAATGCTCGCATCTCATTCTGGTCAAAGGCCTTTAAGTCTTCATAGGAATAAGCAAGGACATCTTTATACTTTTTCAAAAGACTAATTACCTTCTTCTTTTCTTCTAGGGTGCAACATTTTCCAATGTTCACGAGTTTAGGATCAGTAGAACTCCCAATATTGATTTTGTCATATTCGGTTGATTGCTGAGGTCCAGTAGAAGCTTTAAACTTTACATACCTGCGTGTTTGTCAAATTGCAGTTTTCTAAACTCACCAATCCTTTTGGAATCTTGTTTCCTTTGAGTTTGATACATCCATATTGATCCACTTCTTCTTCTTGGGTGGCTTTTTCAAAGGGCACACTTTCACAAGCAAATTATCGCCTCCCTTCAAATACAACTATTCAAAATTATCCTTGAGTTCTAAGAAAGAAAGCAAGTGTTGATCATCATTGAAAACTTACCAGCTCATTTGTATTATCAGGTACACTAGGTCGATGGATCATCTCAATGGTGAACTTATCTTGAGAAAAGTCAGGATGAGGTATGAGCAGTGACCCTGAGACTTGCTAGTGAATCAGCTCGTATTCTTCTCCCTAGGTATTGCTTCGATGGAGAAAGCATCAAGAAATTCAATGGAATCCCAAACCTGATTCCTGTAATGTTTCAACCTTCCATTCTTTACCTAGAAGAGGTTTCTAACTTGCTTGACAATCAATTCCGCATCCCCACGAGCTAGAAGATTCTTCACACCTTGTTCTTTTGCCACCTGGAGTCCAAGAATGAGAGCTTCATACTCTGTTGTATTATTGGTATTTTCAAATTGTAACTTGAATGAGAAAGGATGAATGCTTCCTTCAGGCGACACCAATATGAACCAGCTGAGGAACAACTTCCATCAAAATCTAATATCCAAACACCATTAGGATCTTTAGGTGAGACTTTGGGGAGTTGGATTTCTTCAGGAGACATAATCATGTAGTTGCCATGCCCCATATCCTCATAGAGTATTTGTGCTTTGGGATCATTAGTTTTTTGTACAATATACTTAGACTACTTCTCAGGCAGCAACTTCTTCATTTGCCCATTAACAGGTATGAGGGCATGTGACCAATCCATTTGAATTTCTCCACCCACATCCTTACAGTAAGTTTCGCTAGAAAACATCCCGTATGAAGGAGGAATATCTGCTACTAAGATAGTAGCCAAAACTTTCTTCTCAGGAAAAGTAGCAAAAGCCACTTGTGCGTCCTTAATTCTTCCGACCAAGGGCACTTCCTTACTCTCCATGGAATAACAAGATCCGTAAGTGCATGTGAGAGTCAAGCCTAAGGCATGAGCTACTTTAGCAGGCATCACATTGTCTGATGCCCCTAAGTCTATGACGTAATTACTGAGCCTATGGCCAGCTATAAGGAGTGTTACATAAAATGGTTTGATTTTGTCATTGGGTGAGGTGACAAATGGCTACTTGACATTACCAGTGCGTAAGAAGGAGTGGGTAAAAGGCCTTTAGAGGTAGTTTTAGAATGGGAATTGACAAAGTGAATCATTTTAGCAAAAGCCTTGGGATGGGTTTGATAATATTCAGCCTCTAAGATTTGAACCTTAGTCTTTTTCAGGTGGTCAATAATATCAAAAGACCCAGAAGTGGATGGGTTATCATCACTTGAGATCCTAGGTTTATCAATTTTAGGGGAAAAAGAAGTAACTTTAGTAGCAGAATTGATAGGACTCACCTTTGGTGTAGATGAAATGGGGATTGAAGATCCTCTTTTTGCAATTATAGGGATAGTTGTTGGCTGCTCCTTAGATTTCTTGGTGGAATGATCACTTTCTCCCTCCGATTTTCTTCTCTCTCTCGAGTCATGACCGCGTATGATTCACTATTCATGTCTGCTATTACTTCATCATAATCATCCCCTTCATCAATTCCTTCAAAGATGGTGAAGAAATTAACTCAAGATCCCTCAAGTTCATTTGTTTCATCATCAACCTCTTCAACAAATTCCTCACAATATTCATTAACCTCCTCATCCTCTGTTCCTCAACTTCACAGGTTGCATTGACAGGAACTTTAATAGGAGGTCCTTCAAGCGCTAGCCTTGTTTGAGAAGCAGGAAAACAATTTCTGGGCTGAAAATTCCTCCTTGGAACGTCTGCATAGGGAGTATCTTGAGCCAATTGTTTCTTAATGGCAATGAGATCATTTGCAAGTTTTTGTACCAATGGATCAGTATTAGGTCCAGGAGTGGAAGAGGAGGAAGAAGCAGACTTAGATTTAGAAGGGTCTCTCCTCAACTTCCCTGACATGATTAAATCATCTTCAACACTAACAACAAGAGTTTGATCTTTGGCCAATGTTGCGAGATTAGCCCTTCTCAAAGGCATAACTAACTTCAGTGCAATCGGGCATTTAGAAAGAAGCATTTTTGTATTTGATCTACAAAGTTGAGTATTTGATGGAATTTTGTTAATCAACCTTTTAAAATCGAGCCACAAATTCTCTCATGGGCTCTTGTGATTCCTTCTTTATTTGAGAAATTTGGGATAAAGCAAAGCATACACGTCTTCTTGCCGGTTTGAAATGGTTTTCAAACCTAGTTCTCATTGTGTCCCAACTAGTGATAGCTCCGGCCGGAAGGTGATAGAACCAATCAACAAAATTATCTTGTAAATTCTCAACAAAATCCTTACGAGATGTCTTCATGTTCAACTCCCGAACTTTGCATGCAACTATGAAGGCCATGATATGTTCATCATGATGTACTTTACCATCACCTTTGAATTTAGGAAATTTCTTACTACCTCTACTCCTGGGTAACTCATGCAAAGGCTGAGGAAGGGCAAGAGGCCCAACACGATGACCCTAGGGCAATGGTACACCGCCATTCTTGGAAAAATGGCTTGAAGAGGAACTAAAACACCAGCAAGAATCAAAGCTCAAAGATTAGGACTGATTTCCTCCAAGGAATACCACCCGTAGGGATTCTATCTTGACAAGAGGAGTACTTGTCAAACGATCCTTTCTATTTCTTCTTGTTGAAGGGAGAGGAAAACCTGTTGTTCCAAAAGCTAAAACCGAGAATCTTCAATACCAAGGGCCCTTCTCCTCGAGTAAAACATGGAGTCGCTATCAAAAGATGATCGATAAATGATTATAGAACTGAATATGATTCCCAAATGAGTCGCCAAAAATTGTTGGTCGTCAAAAGGACTTCAAGAAGAGAAATGTGGGGACAAGAAGTCCCTCCTCTTTGATGGGAGAGGTTCCCTTATTCAGAAACGAACCTATTTACACATATACAAAACATGATTTTCTTGTGGAACTTGGATATTATGAAAGTGTTTTCTATAAGGATCATCAATCACAAAAGGACTAAGGAATGAAAATGCGAGAACGAGTAGAAAGGCACCATTCAGAATTATAGATGACAGAGTAATTCCTTATGCATGCGAGGGTACAATGAATTGGAACAAGATCATTTGTATCATATTAATAAGATGAAATTTGAAAAGACACAAAGTTCTATAAATAACATCTGTAAGAATACAAAGCTTCTCAGCATAATACAGACAAATGATCTAACAAGATTAAATGAATAGCTTAGGGATAAAGGAAACCAGATAGACAAAGAATGAAAAGTCCTTCTGTATTGATTTCTTTAAGATTTATTTACACTTTCAGAAATAAGCCAAGTTCTTCCTCCTTCAAAATGGTGAGGAGAGGCCATTATATAGTTTACAAATCAGTTACTCTCGGTAACTACTTCTTTTAACTAAAGATTAGTTAAAGGGTTGCTAATCGCAATACCCCAACTAATTACAACAAATCCGAGAGAAAGAAGGGGAAGAGAAGAGAAGAATTAGGAGAAGAAGACAGGTGCTTATGACTGGGAGGGACCCACCGACTTTAAGATCCATTGTCTGAATCTCTTCAACGCCTCGCTATGTCTCTGCCACGTGGGACTGATGTGTTGGCGGTAGACTGAGTCCAAAATCTGAGGCACTTCTCCATTTCCTTATCAAACTCGACATGAGTATGATAATCTTTATTTTCTTCTTCAATGGCAGATTGAAGAGAGTAGATCTCCTTCATTTTTCCTTAGAAATGGAGCTTTCCTTGAATAGATCACCCTTGACAAAAGCTCTGAATTGAGCTTTGATTTCTTGTAAGGAGAGAGGCACACCAGAAGTCTCATCCTGAAGATGGCAATGTATATCTTTGAAAGTAGATACAACTAGTGTTTTGAAGGCCTCACCCTTCTGCCAGCTATTCCTTAATTCTCCCAAAGCCTCCTCCAGGACCTTGATCTTCCATTCCACGCTGTAGACCCAGGACTTTGACAAATTATCCTTTGTATCCTCGAAGACTTTGCTTGCCATCAAAATATTTTCATCTATTTGTCCCATGAGGCGGAGGTCTACTATGCAACTGCTCCAAAGTTTAAGTTCTTTATCAATGCTCCCAATAGTGGAGGAGAGCTTCATGTTGCAAGTTGTTCACCTTCCCGTGGAGTTTGAAGCTTCATCAATGAAGTTTAATCCTGCAACCAGCATATCATCCACCATGGCCTCCATAGCTCTTCCATATACGGAATACTTGTGCATGTCTTTGATACTCTGTACTTCATCTTGGCTCAAAATTACAGGTGGTGGAAGAGTAGTCAATGGGGTAGGATCCAAAACTTTATCCTTGGACAACAGGGACTTGATGAAACTTGTAAGAATCTGGGCTTGTTCCTCCAACTGTTCAATGGTTTGCTACCCTTTCTCTACCCTCCCAATGACTCTGGTAACTATTTCCTGAAGATTATGGATCTCACCTTCAGGGGTAGATTCTCCCATGGGAATCCTTGAGAGCTCAAGATCAGACGCTTGCAAATCTTGCTCTGGCTTATCTACCTTAGGCTTGGCTATCTCCAGGAATTGCTGGCCCTGAGCGTCAGACACTATCCTGGAGGTAATTCTAGCTTTTTTGGCGTGAGAAGGAGGAGTAAAGCCTGCAACAAGGCCGCCACAACATTAAAATTTGATCTTGAGATCCGGAGGAAGACTTTCTCTTCCTACTGTTGACAAGAGGTCTGCACTCCATGCAAAGAGGAGGAAGAATTAGGTGCAAGAGGAGGACCAAGAGACAAAGAACTCATGGCACCTAAGGTTTACACTACTATTACCTCGAGTTGAGATATGAGTGGAGCGCTGAACTCCCGGTGCAGAGGAATCAATAGTTTGGAAATTCAAGTGCTCGACTTCTTTATCCTTATCCATTGGGCTTCAGTGTGCTTGCAGGAGTTTGCACTTCACTCTCTTCACTTTCACCGAGAACAATAATGTTCTCTTGTCCCAAGGCAATTCTACATGCTTCCTCAGGGATCTTCTTCCACAGCCCTTTTTAACTTCTTTGACTTTCTTTTGATACACACCGGGTGGATGAGGAAGGAGTAGAGACCGCAGTCCTTGAGTTGATGAGGCAGAGGGGTTTGCATAGGTGCTTTTGATCTAGGTGTCGATGCTTCCTCCTCGTGTTGAAGCATCCTCGAGGAGGATTCCCCGAGTGCCTCCTGCTCACCAACTTTCCTATCAAACCGATCTTGGTCCTACTAAGACCGGAGCTAGATTTCAGCCAAATCATCCTTCTCCTTTTTGAACCAATCCAAGTCCTCCAAGGGAGTGTGTTTGACCACATTGTCATACTCATATGAGTACAGGTCAGAATTATCATCTTGAAGCCCTTCAGGAACTTGGTACAAATTGAGTTCTTGAATCAACTGTAGGGAAAACCTAGCCATAATGCCTCCTTCTGGCTTCAAAATCATCAAAGACAAACCAACCCAATAGTCCTCTGTGTCTCTCCTATGATGATAGGTGATCTTGATGTTCTGCTCAATAAAATTTTTCAAGTCAAAGCAAGTTCTGGGCCTGAAGAAATGGACAGTAATGGGAGCTAGGGCCCTTTCTATATTTTGTGCATCCAGGGCTGTTTTGCAGGTGTAATTTCCCAAAGAGATGGGGAAGTGCAAACCAGTAATTTTCTTGTCTCTGCAGGTTCTATGCAATTTTTCCAATTGCCTACACACTTCTATCAAGGCCATTTTGTCATTGCAGAACATAGGGAGCTTGAGAGGAGTGCTCTCATAGCCAGCAAGCCTGATATAGGAAAATTTTCTGAATTGGATAAAATAAGCACCGTAGTGCGATATCAGACTCATGGCTTCATCAGAAAATCTTCTCGCTTGTGTCACTCTCAAGAAGCCTGACAATGTACATGGTGAAAGCATCATTCACCCTTCGAAAAATTGTGATTGCTGGTTTCTAGGGTGAATTGTGGGTAGTAGGCATACACGGGGTCATCCTTGTGAGCATCGATGTATGAAAAACCAAACCATTGCCTCGATGTTGCTAGAGTATACATCAGGTATGAAGTCATATAGAATTTCTTTATTTGTTGTACATTAGATAGCTGCTCCGCTAGGTTCATACTGATGATCTCTACCCAGTTGATATTTTGAGTTCCTCGCACACCATATTGATAAGTGGGCACATCCAAAAATGGAACTCATTAGTAGAGGGTAAGCCCATAACCTGAGCCAGTAGGATTATGAAATATGATAGTTCTTCATTGAAATCGGCATGGAACAGAACCTTGGATAGATGAGATGCCCCCTTCTTAGGGTTTTTCAGCCAGGACTTCGCCACCCGCACCTTATAATTATCACTGTCTTGATTGAAAAGGGCCTGTGCTTGATTCTGGGAGATAACTATAGCATTGTCCATTTCTGGAATCCTTAGTGCAGTGCCAATGGTGGCAGTGTCAAGTTTGGATGAGCTCCCCATGCACGTTTGTCAACTCACTCAAATCAGGGTTGAAATGAGCCCCGCATGAGAGCACTGTGTCCAGCATTGCACCGAGATAGGGAAACCACCAGCGAAAGCTAGACCACTGTCATGAATCATCTGTGCCATCGGTGAAGGGTTCACGTCTGTCATCCTTGTCCAAAAATCCCCAAAGTCAAGGTGGCGAACTTCACTGTCCCCGATATCGGGAATGGCGGACTCGAGTGGTGAAATTTGTTCCTGCCCCTAGAATTTGATCTTCATGTTGATAGTAACTCGGAGAGCAAAGCTGCAAGCTAGACTTGGGATGGAATTACAGGGGGAATGGATACGCGCGTAGGAATTTTGGTTGCAAGGGTTCGAGCAATAGATAGCATGAAAGCAGTGTGCAAAAATGCATAGGGGTAGTTTCATTATATAGTTGTTTAGGAGAGAGAAAGGCAATAAATGCACATTAAATACATATCTACCAAATTAAAAAGCAAGATATTCGGGTAGAGTGGGAAAAATTAGCACGAATGGCACTTGGTTCATTTGGGACACGAGGGACACGAAAGCGCAAAGTACGCGGTTCGGCCGATTCGGCGATGCGGGGAAAAGACACACAAATGCTTTTGGGACATGTGGGGACGAAAGTAATGCGTGAATACATGATTCGCTGAATCGGGAAATTTAAAAGAGAACAACGGTCAATCAAAATGGAACAACTCGTGAACTTGGGACATTTGGGACAAAATTTTTTTGACGGGCCCGAAAAGAATAGACTTTGGGTAAACCGGCCGATCGGGGAACAGAGAGCCCAAATGAACTTGGGACACGCGGGACAAAAATGTCCGACATGCCCGAAAAACACACAAAATGACCCAAAAACGTAGATTTTCCCAATTTCTTGACTTTTCACATTATCAAAACAATAGAAAAGACACTTAACCTCAAAATTTTAATTTTCAACTTCTTAAAAGCAGGGGAATTTTGAGTGGACAACAGCTGGCTCCTTCTGGGGATGACTTGGCATAAATTCAAAGAATGAGACAAGGCAAGAATTTAGAAAACTCTAGGGAAGTAGACCAGTACCTTATCCATTAGGCCACGGAGTCATCGAATCAAACCAATACAGAGGACAACACACCAAAACAAAGGGAAAGAAAAACAAAATGCTATACAGAATATACAAAAGGACTTCCTAATCACCTATGACTTAAACAATTTTAGGTACTGCCCACTATAAGGAAGTGGGAGAGAAGAACCATCCATATAATCAAGGTAAAAAGAATTCTTACCAGCGAAGTGCCTGATCTTGAAAGGTCCGAGCCAAAGGGAATCAAACTTGCCATGGCTACCACGAGGTTCATGCCTTTTATCCCACAACAAAACAGTGTCTCCAACTTGGAAATCTCTGAACCTGGCTTTCTTATCAAACAGACCTTTACTTTCTGTTGGTGAGCAGATATCCTATCAACAACTTCTAATCTTCCTCATTCAATTTGTGAAGATACATGATTCTCTTATCCAAAGAATCATTGAAACTGGTATCTTCAATGGCCTTCATTAGATGCAAGGCTGGTAGCTCCACTGTTACTGGCAATTGAGCTTCTACTCCATATACTACCTGAAAAGGAGACATCCCAATGGCTCTCTTAGGTGTGATCCTATCTGCCCAAAGAGCATCATAGAGTTTCTTGTGCCAGTTCCGTTGGGATTCATTGACTAATTTCCTTATTATGGCACCAGATTTTTATTTGTGGATTCTACTTGTCCATTTCCCTAAGGATAGTAATCGAGGAGTTGAGCCAGAGAGATGCCATATCCATAGAAAAAATCCATCATCTCAATTGAATAAAAATTTGAAGCATTATCTCATGTCACAATCTTGTTTGGCACACCATACCTTACCAAGATGTTTTCTTTGATAAAACTGCATACTACTTCTGAAGTAGTACTTTTTACTGGAATGGCTTCTACCCATTTGGTGAAATAATCTGTGGCAGTTAATACGTGGGTATGACCAGCACTAGAAGAGGGATTAAGTGTTCCAATGAAATCTAAACCCCATTACTGAAAAGGTTCTTCGATCACAACTGGTTTCAGGGCAAGAGGCCAACTTGGGTCTACCCACGAAAGTCTGACAAGCCTCACATTTATCAACCCATTTTGATGCATCCTTGAACAAGGTAGGCCAGTAATATCCTCCACGAAGTATTTTATGAGCAGTGATAGTTGATGAGTAATGCCCTCCACATGCCTGATCATGAAAAGCTGAGAGTAGCTTCTTCTGTTGTTCCTTGTCCACACATTTCAAAAACCTTCCATCTAACCCACGTTTAAACAAGGCGTTTTCCCACAACACATATTGGGTTGATCTTAGTTTAACGGCTCTCTTCTCTTTGGCAGTCAAATGAGAGGGCATTCTCCATAGGTGAGAAAATGAGTGATATCAGCATACCATTCATCAACTGAGCTAAGAAACAGAATGGTAGGAAGACCAACTTTATCCTCCAGTAACTCATGTCTAGCTCCTTCAGCGATGAGTTCACACAGGCCTTTTCCATGGACGAGCTTGGTTGGTTTGATGTCAATATCATATTCTTGAACCTTGGCCACCCAGTTCCCTCTCTTGGATCCAAATTCCTGCTGTGTGAGAATTGACTTGATAGTTGTATCTGGTACCAACACCATGGAGTGAGAGTTAAGAATGTAAAAATGAAACTGCTTGACAACTTTAACCACTGCAAAAGCATGTTTTTCCATTATGGTGTATTTTAACTCATGATATTTTAGAATATAGCTCATAAATGCAATTGGGAGTTCATGCTCATTAGAATCTTCCTGAGTCAAAACAGTAGCCAAGGTGTTATCTGTGGCGTAGCAATAGATAATGAAATCTTTGCTGAAATCTGGACATGCTAAAACAGGAGTTTTAGCAATGGCTCTTTTAATACCTTCAAAGGCTTCTTTCCTTCATAAGACCAACCAAACGCTTGTTTACCTTTCATCATTTGGGAGATATTCAAAGTTAGCTCTGCAAAATCGTGGGATGAACCTTCTCAAAAAAATTGATCTTACCAAAGAAAGAGTGTACTCCTTTTTGCTGGTTGGAAGAGGAATTCGCCAATAGCTTGAACTCACTCAGGATCGATTTTTATACCATCTTTGGAGACAACGTGCCCCAATAATTTCCCCTCCGTGACACAAAAAATAGATTTCTTAGGATTCAAAGAGATCCCATGTTCTCTACATCTCAAAAGAACTGCTCTAGATGCCGGAAATGATCTCGCCTTGTTTTAGAAAATACAGTCAAGTCATCAAGGTATACAACAATACACTTCCCTTTCAAACTTCCAAAGGCTAAGTCCATAGCTCTCTGAAAAGTAGCACCGAATTAATGAGCCCAAAAGGCATCCTTTTGTAAGCAAAGGTACCCCAAGGGGTAGTGAAAGCCATTTTGTGTTGATCTGTGGTATTAACTTCTACCTGGTTATATCCTGAGAAGCCATCAAGCATAGACAACATTTCAGATCCCGTTACTACTTGCAAGACCTGATCCATCATAGGTAAGGGGTAATTATCTTTTAAGGAAGCTTGATTTAGATTCCTGAAGTCAACACAGATATGAATCTCACCATTTTTCTTTCTAACAGGCACAATATTGGCAATCCATGTTGAATGATGGATAGGAAAATGATTTTAGCTTCAATAACTTCGTATTTCCTGAAAATGGTGTCACTATTTTAGGATTGTATTGCCTCTCGCTCGTTTAAAAGGCTTAATCCCGTGCTTTGAGAGGGATAAAATGCTGCATCTCCTTTGGTTGAAAGGCCTTTAAGTCTTCATAGGAATAAGCAAGGACATATTTATACTTTTTCAAAAGACTAATTACCTTCTTCTTTTCTTCTGGGGTGCAACATTTTCCAATGTTCACGAGTTTAGGATCAGTAGAACTCCCAATATTAATTTTTTCATATTCAGCTGATTGCTGAGGTCCAGTAGAAGCTTTAAACTTTACATACCTGTCGTGTTTGTCAAACAGTTTTTCTAAACTCACCAATCCTTTTGGAATCTTGTTTCCTTTGAGTTTGATACATCCATCCTGATCCACTTCTTCTTCTTGGGTGGCTTCTTTGTCAAAGGGCACACTTTCATGAGGCAAATTATCGCTCCCTTCAAAGTACAACTATTCAAAATTATCCTTGAGTTCTAAGAAAGAAAGCAAGTGTTGATCATCATTGAAAACTTGCCAGTTACTTGTATTATCAGGTACACTAGGTCGATGGATCATCTCAATGGTGAACTTATCTTGAGAAAAGTCAGGATGAGGTATGAGCAGTGACCCTGAGACTGCTAGTGAATCAGCCCTGGTATTCTTCTCCCTAGGTATTGCTTCGATGGAGAAAGCATCAAGAAATTCAATGGAATCCCAAACCTGATTCCGGTAATGTTTCAACCTTCTATTCTTTACCTAGAAGAGGTTTCTAACTTGCTTGACAATCAATTCCGCATCCCCACGAGCTAGAAGATTCTTCACACCTTGTTCTTTTGCCACCTGGAGTCCAAGAATGAGAGCTTCATACTCTGCTTGTATTATTGGTATTTTCAAATTGTAACTTGAATGAGAAAGGATGAATGCTTCCTTCAGTGACACCAATATGACACCAGCTCCAGAACCAACTGAGGAACAACTTCCATCAAACTCTAATATCCAAACACCATTAGGATCTTTAGGTGAGACTTTGGGGAGTTGGATTTCTTCAGGAGACATAATCATGTAGTTGCATGCCCCATATCCTCATAGAGTATTTGTGCTTTGGGATCACTCGCTTTTGTACAATATACTGACTACTTCTCTCAGCAACATGCCTTCTTCATTTGCCAATTAACATGTATGAGGGCATGTGACCAATCCATTTGAATTTCTCCACCCACATCCTTACAGAAGTTTCTTCTTAGCAACATCCCATATGAAGGAGGAATATCTGCTACTAAGATAGTAGCCAAAACTTTCTTCTCAGGCAAAGTAGCAAAAGCCACTTGTGCGTCCTTAATTCTTCCGACCAAGGGCACTTCTTTACTCTCCATGGAATAACAAGATCCGTAAGTGCGTGTGAGAGTCAAGCCTAAGGCATGAGCTACTTTAGCAGGCATCACATTGTCTGATGCCCCTGAGTCTATGATGCAATTACTGAGCCTATGGCCAGCTATAAGGAGTGTTACATAAAATGGTTTGATTTTGTCATTGGGTGAGGTGGCAGCAATGCTACCGATTACGGTCAAAAGTGTAAGAAGGAGTGGGTAAAAGGCCTTTAGAGGTAGTTTTAGAATGGGAATTGACAAAGTGAATCATTTTAGCAAAAGCCTTGGGATGGGTTTGATAATATTCAGCCTCTGAGATTTGAACCTTAGTCTTTTTTAAGTGGTCAATAATATCAAAAGACCCAGAAGTGGATGGGTTATCATCGCTTGAGATCCTAGGTTTATCAATTTTAGGGGAAAAAGAAGTAACTTTAGTAGCAGAATTGACAGGACTCACCTTTGGTGTAGATGAAATGGGATTGAAAATCCTCTTTTTGTAATTACAGGATAGTTGTTGGCTGCTCCTTAGATTTCTTGTGGAATGCATCACTTTCTCCCTCTGATTTGTCTGCTCTCGAGTCATGACAGCGTATGATTCTGCTATTCATGTCTACTACTACTTCGTCATAATCATCCCCTTCATCAATTCCTTCAGTGGTGAAGAAATTAACTCAAGATCCCTCAAGTTCATCTGTTTCATCATCAACCTCTTCAACAAATTCCTCACAATATTCAGTAACCTCCTCATCCTCTAGTTCCTCAACTTCACAAAGTTGCATTGATTTTGAGAGAACTTTAATAGGAGGTCCTTCAAGTGCTAGCCTTGTTTGAGAAGCAGAAAACGATTTCGGACTGAAAATTCCTCCTTGGAACGCCTCACAGTAGGAGTATGCTTTGAGCCAATTGTTTCTTAATGGCGATGAGATCATTTGCAAGTTTTTGTACCAATGGATCAATATTAGGTCCAGGAGTGGAAGAGGAGGAAGAAGCAGACTTAGATTTAGAAGGGTCTCTCCTCAACTTCCCTGACATGATTAAATCATCTTCAACACTAATAGCAAGAGTTTGATCCTCAGCCAATGTTGCGAGATTAGCCCTTCTCAGTGCATAACTAACTTCAGGCAATTAGGCATTTAGGAAGAAGCATTTTTGAATTTGATCTACAGGTTGAGTATTTGGTGGAATTTTGTTAATCAACCTGTTGAATCGAGCCACAAATTCTCTCATGGGCTCTTGTGATTCCTTCTTTATTTGAGAAATTTGGGCTAGCAAAGCATGCACATCTTCCACTTTGGTTTGAAACGGTTTTCAAACCTAGTTCTCATCAGGTCCTCCCAATTAGTGATAGCTCCGGCCGGAAGGTGATAGAACCAATCAACAACATTATCTTGTAAAGTCTCAACAAAAATCCTTACGGAGATGTCTTCATGTTTAACTCCCAGAACTCCGCATGCAACTATGAAGGCTGTGATATGTTCATCAGGATGTACTTTACCATCGCCTTTGAATTTAGGAAATTTCTTACGCTTACCTCTGCAACTCATGCAAAGGCCGAGGAAGGGCAAGAGGCCCAACACGATGACCCTGTAGGCAATGGTACCGCCATTCTTGGAAAAATGGCTTGAAGAGGAACTCAAACACCAGCAGAATCAAAGCTCAAGATTAGGACTGATTTCTTCGAAGGAATACCACCCGTAGGGATTCTATCTTGACAAGAGGAGTACTTGTCAAACAAGCCTTTCTATTTCTTCTTGTTGAAGGGAGAGGAAAACCTGCTGCTCCAAAAGCTAAAACTGAGAATCTTCAACACCAAGGGCCCTTCTCCCTCGACTAAAACATGGAGTCGCTAGATCAAAAGATGATCGATAAAAAGATTATAGAACTCGAATATGATTCCCAATGAGTCGCCAAAAATTGTTGGTCGTCAAAAGGACTTCAATAAGAGAAGCATTGCTAGGGACAAGAAGTCCCTCCTCTTTGATGGGAGAGGTTCCTTATTAAGAAAAAAACTTATTTACACATATACAAAACATGATTTTATTGTGGAACTTGGATATTATGAAAGTGTTTTCTATAAGGATTATCAATCACAAAAGGACTAAGGAATGAAAATGCGAGAACGAGCAGAAAGGCACCATTCAGAATTATAGATGACAGAGTAATTCCTTATGCATGCGAGGGTACAATGAATTAGAACAAGATCATTTGTATCATATTAATAAGATGAAATTTGAAAAGACACAAAGTTCTATAAATAACATCTGCAAGAATACAAAGCTTCTCAGCATAATACAGACAAATGATCTAACAATATTAAATGAATAGCTTAGGAATAAAGGAAACTAGATAGACAAAGAATGAAAAGTCCTTCTGTATTGATTTCTTTAAGATTTATTTACACTTTCAGAAATAAGCCAAGTTCTTCCTCCAAAATGGCGAGGAGAGGCCATTATATAGTTTACAAATCAGTTACTCTCAGTAACTACTTCTTTTAACTAAAGATTAGTTAAAGGGTTGCTAATCGCAATACCCCAACTAATTACAAAAAATCTGAGAGAAAGAAGGGGAAGAGAAGAGAAGAATTAGGAGAAGAAGACAGGTGCTTATGACTGGGAGGGACCCACCGACTTTAAGATCCGCTGTCTGAATCTCTTCAACGCCTCGGCTATGTCTCTGCCACGTGGGACTGATGTGTTGGCGTAGACTGAGTCCAAAATCTGAGGCACTTCTCCATTTCCTTATCAAACTCGACATGAGGATGATAATCTTTATTTTCTTCTTCAAATGGCAGTATCAAGAGAGTAGATCTCCTTCATTTTTTCCTTAGAAATGGAGCTTTCCTCGAATAGATCACCCTTGACAAAAGCTCTGAATTGAGCTTTGATTTCTTGTAAGGAGAGAGGCACACCAGAAGTCTCATCCTGAAGATGGCAATGTATATCTTTGAAAGTAGATACAACTAGTGTTTTGAAGGCCTCACCCTTCTGCCAGCTATTCCTTAATTCTCCCAAAGCCTCCTCCAGGACCTTGATCTTCCATTCCACACTGTAGACCCAGGACTTTGACAAATTATCCTTTGTATCCTCGAAGACTTTGCTTGCCATCAAAATATTTTCATCTGTTTGTCCCATGAGGCGGAGGTCTACTATGCAACTGCTCCAAAGTTTAAGTTCTTTATCAATGCTCCCAATAGTGGAGGAGAGCTTCTGTTGCAAATTACTCACCTTCCCGTGGAGTTTGAAGGCTTCATCAATGAATTTTAATCCTGCAACCAGCATATCATCCACCATGGCCTCCATAGCTCTTCCATATACAGAATACTTGTGCATGTATTTGATACTCTGTACTTCATCTTGGCTCAAAATTACAGGTGGTGGAAGAGTAGTCAATGGGGTAGGATCCAAAACTTTATCTTTGGATAGCAGGGACTTGATGAAACTTGTAAGAATCTGGGCTTGTTCCTCCAACTGTTTAATGGTTTCTTTACACTTTCTCTACCCTCCCAATGACTCTCCTGTAATCAAGCTTTCAAGATTATGGATCTCACTTTCGGGGTAGATTCTCCCATGGGAATTCTTGAGAGCTCAAGATCAGACGCTTGCAAATCTTGCTCTGGCTTATCTACCTTAGGCTTGGCTATCTCCAGGAATTGCTGGCCTTGAGCGTCAGACACTATCCTGGAGGTAATTCTAGCTTTTTTGGCGTGAGAAGGAGGAGTAGTGCCTAACAAGGCTGCCACAACGCATCAAAATTTGGTCCTGAGATCTGGGAGGAAGACTTTCTCTTCCTACTGTCGACAAGAGGCTGCACCCATGTGAAAGAGGAGGAAGAAGTAGGTGGGGCAAGAGGACCAAGAGATAGAGAACTCATGGTGCCCAAGGTTTGCCTTTGCTGTTGCCTTGAGTTGAGATATGAGTGGAGCGCTTGGGGCTCCTAGTGCAGAGGAATCAACAGTGCTTGGAAATTCAGTGCTCTGGACTTCTTTATCCTTATCCATTGGGGCTTCAGGGGTGCTTGCAGGAGTTGGCACTTCACTCTCTTCACTTTCACTGAGAACAATAATGTTCTCTGGTCCCGAAGGTAATTCTGCATGCTTCCTCGGGGATCTTCTTCCACAGGCTCCTTTTTAACTTCTTTGAATTTCTTCTGATACACCTGGTGGATGAGGAAGGAGTAGAGACTGCAGGTCCTTGAGTTGATGAGGCAGGAGGGGTTTGCATAGGTGCTTCTGATTTGGGTGTCGATGCTTCCCTCCTTGGTGTTGAAGCATCCTTGGAGGAGGATTCCCCTGAGTGCCTCCTGTGCTCACAAACTTTCCTATCAAACCAGATCTTGGTCCTGACTAAGACTGGAGCTAGGATTTCAGCCAAATCATCCTTCTCCTTTTGAACCAATCCAAGTCCTCCAAGGGAGTGTGTTTGACCACATTTTCATACTCATATGAGTACAGGTCAGAATTGTCATCTTGGAGCCCTTCAGGAACTTGGTACAAGCCAAGTTCTTGAATTAACTGTAGGGAAAACCTGCCATAATGCCTCCTTCTGGCTTCAAAATCATCAGCACAGTCAGCCCAATAGTCCTCTATGTCTGCCCTATGATGATAGGTTATCTTGATGTTCTGCTCAATAAAATTTTTCAAGTCAAAGCAAGTTCTGGGCCTGAAGAAATGGACAGTAATGGGAGCTAGGGCCCTTTCTATATTTTGTGCATCCAGGGCTGTTTTACAGGTGTAATTTCCCAAAGAGATGGGAAAGTGCAAACCAGTAATTTTCTTGTCTCTGCAGGTTCTATGCAATTTTTCCAAGTTCCTGCACACTTCTATCAAGGCCATTTTGTCATTGCAGAACATAAGGAGCTTGAGAGGAGTGCTCTCATAGCCAGCAAGCCTGATATAGGAAAATTTTCTGAATTGGATAAAATAAGCACCGTAGTGCGATATCAGACTCATGGCTTCATCAGAAAATCTTCTCGCTATGTCACTCTCAAGAAGCTTGACAATGTACATGGTGAAAGCGTCATTCACCCTTCGGAAATTGCGATTGCTGGTTTCTAGGGTGAACTACGGGCAGTAGGCATACACGGGGTCATCCTTGTGAGCATCGATGTATGAAAAGCCAAACCATTGCCTCGATGCTACTAGAGTATACATCAGGTATGAAGTCATATAGAATTTCTTTATTTGTTGTACATTAGACAGTTGCTCCACTAGGTTCATACTGATGATCTCTACCCAGTTGATATTTTGAGTTCCCTCACACCATATTGATAAGTGGGCACATCTAGAAATGGAACTCATTAGTAGAGGGTAAGCCCATAACCTGAGCCAGTAGGATTATGAAATATGATAGTTCTTCATTGAAATCGGCACGGAACAGAACCTTGGATAGATGAGATGCCCCCTTCTTAGGGTTTTTCAGCCAGGACTTCGCCACCCGCGCCTTATAATTATCACTGTCTTGATTGAAAAGGGCCTGTGCTTGATTCTGGGAGATAACTATAGCATTGTCCATTTCTGGAATCCTTAGTGCAGTGCCAATGGTGGCAGCATCAAGTTTGGCGATGAGCTCCCCGTGCACGTTTGTCAACTCACTTGAATCAGGGTTGAAATGAGCCCCGCATGAGAGCACTGTGTCTGCGCATTGCACCGAGATAGGGAAACCACCAGCGAAAGCCAGACCACTGTCATGAATCATCTATGCCATCGGTGAAGGATTCACATCTGTCATCCTTGTCCAAAAATCCCCAAAGTCAAGGTGGTGAACTTCACTGTCCCCGATATCGGAACGGCAGCCTCGAGTGGTGAAATTTGTTCCTACCTTACGGAATTTGATCTTCATGTCGATAGTAATTCAAGAGCAAAGCTGCAGAAGCTAGAATTGGGATGGAATTGTGGGGAATGGATACGCACACGGAATTTTCGTTGCGAGGGTTCGAGCAATAGATAGCATGAAAAAAAGTGTGTAAAAACGCATAGGGGCGCCCATTATATATAGCCGTTTAGAGAGAGAAAGGTAATAAATGCACATTAAATACATATCTACCAAATTGAAAAGCAAGATATTCGGGTAGAGTGGGAAAAATTAGCACGAATGGCACTTGGTTCATTTGGGACATGAGGGACGCGAAAGCGCGAAGTATGCGGTTTGGCCGATTCGGGTGATGCAGGGAAAAGATGCACAAATGCTTTTGGGACATGCGGGACGAAAGTACGTGGAATACGTGAATTGGCCAAACCATACGAAAAGGGAACAACGGTCCGAGTGAACTTGGGACATTTGGGACAAAAGTTCGGGCGGGCCTGAAAAGAACAGACTTCGGGTAAACCAAGAGATCGAGGAATGAGAGAGCCCAAATGAACTTGGGACATGCGGGACAAAAATGTCCTGACAGTTCGAAAAACACACAAAATGACCCAAAAATGTAGTGTTTTCCAATTTCTCATCTTTTCACATTATCGAACAACATAAAGACACTTAACATCAAAATTTTAATTTTCAACTTCTTAAAAGGGGAATTTTGAGTGAACAATGGTATAAAAGACTTGAGGAG
Organism: Taxus wallichiana var. yunnanensis; assembly: GCA_018340775.1. Taxonomy (NCBI): domain Eukaryota; kingdom Viridiplantae; phylum Streptophyta; class Pinopsida; order Cupressales; family Taxaceae; genus Taxus; species Taxus wallichiana. The sequence continues at coordinate 372,747,013 of CM031234.1, read as the reverse complement.
TCTTAAGAAATTTGTGTGGGTGTGATTGATGCTTTGGGAGGTATATGGAGGTTTTTGTCTTATTCTTGGAGGTGCATGGTATTGTTATTATGGTTTATGTGTACTCTTGTGAGTCTGGCTATGTCTTGTGATGTTGCTTCCATCTGGACACTATGTAGCTATAAAAATTGTCTAGAATTTTGTGAAACCTTCGTATGTGTATGTATTATGAAGTTCATGTTGTTGTAGTCTTCTTATGTTACAAGTACTTTTGTGTGAGGAGCATGTATGTGACAAGTACTATGTTGTGAGATCTATGTACGTTCCTTCCATGGTTTGGTTGAGTTCTTGTGATGTGATATAGTCGTCAAAGTATGTAGAGATATGTCTTGTGGACCATTAGTGTTGTGTTTGGCCCTGATGTGATATTGTGGTGCCAGTTCTGTTGGGCACCCATGAACATAAAACGACTAAAATATTAAACAATGAAATACTAAGAGTTGAGATTAATAAATACTTTAAAGGAAAATAATAAGTAATAAAGAAAAATAGAACTGCTAATCTTCACAGAACATTAAAATTTAAGATATTGCCAAAATTAGTTTGCTTCTTTGTGGTCGCATTGTATATATAAGTTGTTTTGTTAAATGACATATGTAATTATTGACTTTCTTTCTTATGTACCAACTAATCTTTAGTGTTTTGTCACATTGAGGAAAATGCTCTTATAAATGGGGTGAAATGTAGTGCTCCACTAAAAACAAAAATAAAATAATAAAAAAATGGGAATTGAAGTTCGGTGGGTGAGTAGTTGTTGGGGAGTGATGGGAGGCTTGGCATGTTCAAGGAGAACCACATCTATTAGCGTGCGAATAGGGCATGTGAGCACTTTGAAAAATCTTGACCAGCTCTCGGACACTGTCATCTTCCTTCTTTGACAACACAAGCACTCTATCCAAGATGCAAAGGAGTTAACCATGGTAGAATGCAAGTTAATGTTGTAGAATTACCAAATATGTGGATGGTTATAGAGAAGGTAATGCATTACACGTAACCATGATGATCGGAGCTCTCACCAAAAACCTTAGAATTGTCTATTAATCAGTACCATTATGGGTAAGACCACTCCTACACATGGAGATAAATCTATAACCCAATATCCCTCATTTTACTATTTACAAATTTGTTTATCTGGATCTTTATTTGTTCTTGAAGCCATTCCAATTTACTTTGAGAAGAAAGGAGAGTCCGCTCACCATTTTCTTGGTAGTTGTAGTATGAAAAAGATGATTAGGGATACGGGAGGTGAAATTTCTAGGCTGCATTGATTTTGATTCTTCTATTTTGACAACTTGTGTTGCCTAGGATTTCTTGTTCTTTGTGATTTACCTCTTACTTGGGTTATTCATCAGACATCAATTTAGACATTGAAAGTACACTTCTTGCTATCCCACGATGCCTCTGCAAGATCCTATCTCTTTCACTCTTCCTCTGCATGGATCCCTCTTTTTGTACATATTTAGCTCAATGTTGAAAGGGGGATTTTGCCGGATGTTGTATTTACAGTTTCCCGGTTAACATAAATGCAAATATGGGAGCATATGAGAGGTATGTGAACTATTTGTCAAAACGTCTCAATAAAATGTAGGAATGTTGGTAACAATGAATCCTTCAAAAAAATTGTTTTAATAAAATACAACCGCTAGCTCATTGAAAACTTAGGTTACATCTAGATTTTATGCACAAGTAGTTGATTATTATTGATCCGACACAAGTGCACCTCATTGTATTGTTAGGATATATTCACGATTTCTTTACATTTGCATTGTACATAATCTCTATAAGAACTTTACCTATATTTGAAATGATGGAATTGATCTACACCTCGCAAAAAAAAAAAAAAAAATCTTGCAATAATATCGGCGATAAAGTTGGTCAGCGGTCGTAGTCAACACATACACGGAGGTTCTTAACATCTCCAATAGTTTTCACAAGGGCATGGTTTAACAATTGAAATGCAATGAATTATGGGTTTTTTCCTCTTACCGTACATCAGTAAAAAGCGGGGGGTATGGAGTTATGCTTAGGGCAGCAAACCACTGGATGTAATGCTTCTCGAAATGTTGAGTCCATAAATTGCACCATATCTTTCCAACTAGTAGAAAACGGAATGTTTGTTATCTATTATCTTTTTTCGGACCATCCAATGGAGGGGAGCCAAGAGTAGGCTCACAGATCGTTGGAAAATGTTTGGTTTGATGCAGAGTCAAGCTCCATAGCTTGGGGTGATTTGTTTTCACTTAGGTATGGTTCATCTCTCATAATTTATATTATTTAGTTTTTATTTTGCAATGGAATAAAATTTTAATCCAAATGTTTTTCGTACATTTGATTGTATTAAATAAATTGGTTTCAAAACAATAAAATGTCATAACGTAACTTACAGGACCTATTTTTCCTTGGTAAACAACAAACTTAAACCCTCACTTCGAGATTATCTAGCAGCATCCCAACCAAACTAGATAGCTATAGTACCCCTTTTTATTGACGAGTTGAAGTTGACTTCCTGGTAAATATGTTGACCATCTCCTTGTTTAAATAGATAAATTTGTGATTTCCGGAGACTCGCAAAGTAACCTTCGTAACTTCAGAAAGGGGATATTAATCTTAATTTTTGTACCTTGTTATCTAAGGAGTCACCTTAGTCTTTGGATCGACACCGAATGATCATTGATGATATTTTGATGACCTTCTGGACCAATGTTTCACCGTTTTACAACAGTTGTAGGAAGCTACTAAAACATAAAATTTGGCTATCATTTTCAACTACCATTTAAAACTTGAGCACCAAAATGCTTACCTGCCTTCGCAAACCTCTAGTGTTTTTACTAGACAATTGCAAGGAACCTTCATTTTGGGAAAAAACTCTTCTTGTTAGTTTGGAAAAGGATTTTTGTAGGCCTCCAAAGCTTATAGTATGACTAGGTCAAACTAGAACAATTTCGACCAGGTGGCTCGAGAAAGCATGTCGCCATTTGTAAACCGCTTTCTAATTCTCAATTTCATCAACTCTGATGAATTCTCCATATATGGGGAAACTTGTAGGAAAATTATCATGGCACGTTCCTCCATAAAATGTTAGTTTTGGATGTGGTTTTCTAATCCCTTGAGCTAAATTTTAATCATTTTCAGAACTAGGTCATTCACAACTAATGGCGTCGAAAAACTATCCGCCAATCATGAACCGTTCGTCAGTTTTTAAATCTATCAATACTTGTGAATTCTTGGTGTATAGGAGGACATGTAGAAACTTACCCATGGTATTCTTTCTCCATAAAAGACAACGTTTGAAAGTGGTTTCTTATCTTCTGAGTCTAGATTGAACGTTTTTGCAACAAGGAGGAAAACATAAAAAAGAAAGTTAAAGGACCCACTGTCAGGTTTCCAAACCACCGTGGAAACATTTTGACACATGTAAATAACTCGATTGAAACTCTCTCGTGTAAATTGTTGTGTGAAATGGAGCTTTTGACAAAATGGTGCTTCTCTCTTCCTTTCTCTTTCTCTCTCCTTAGTTACAAAATGAAGTTAAACTAATACATGTTTCTAAACCTTGTCTTTTGAATGCCAATTATAATTATTATTATATGTAAATGGGAAACTAAAGACATTAATTGTGTTAGATTAGGTGGATTCCATGTCAGGTGATTTATCGTTGATTTCATGTTCACATGGTTTCGCATGATGCAAGAAAGATGGCGAAAAGGTTGTGTGTAATTCATTATTTATTATTGTAATTTATATAGGTAATTTTAAAATGAATTTATGTATAATGTAGTCTCATGTGATAGAAAAGTTATATTTGAGATTTGCTAATATGTATGAGATGTTAGTTTTAGGAATATCTTAGGAAATGTACATTTAATCATAGGTTCAATTTGATTCATAGTTACATATGGTAAAAAAGTTTGATATATATATGGTAAATGAATTTGAAGTTAATATCTTGTAGTGCATTTTCAATGTTCAATAAATGATTAATTAATTAGTGTGTTGTATTCTTACCTTGTAAATGTAATAAAGAGATTTAATTGAAACACTCAACCCTAGTATAAGATTCATGCATAACATGTCTTCATGTGTGATCCTTCTTACCATAGAAGAAATTGAAACCGTAGAATGAAATTAAACTTTGCACTCGATGGAACCTCCTAGTTTAGGTAAATAAAACCCCTAGTTTGATTTTACCATCATAGTCGTTATGTTTAGTGACATTGTCGTGAACCCATCTTTTTGGAACGACATGGTCCAAAATTTTTTCCGTGAGTATGTGGTCTCCTTCTAAGTTTGGTAACCACGAGGAGAATTTCTTCTCTTCAGGTCTGACACCATGTTGAGTGGTGAATACCACCTTGAAGTCACCTTAAGAGTCCTTGTTTGAAGCAACGACTATGCGGTGTAACCTTACCATTTATGGAGTAAGTAGAACTATTAATCCCTTGGTATCCTAGTGGACTAATAAGTCTTACAAATTTAGATCTAGGATTTGTTTTCTTGTCATCAAATGAATTCCTTATGGGACCCTAGATGACACAGATGGAGAGAGTGAAATAGTTATTCTATGACTTAAACTCTTGTTAATGAACTCTTTAGTCCCTCTCATCTAGATGTGTTACCTTGCTTACTAACAACATAACACCTTGGTCTTTCATGAAGGTTGTTTAGCATAAATATGTCCTCTCACCTTAAAATCATATATAGTTTAGGCGTAGATCCTTATGTGCAATTGGAATCAATCTAAACCTCAGTTGATTAGGAGGTTAACTTGGGGTTCGTGTGTAGTTTTAGTGCTTCCAATATTTTACTTCTTCAAGATGTTAGACAAGTACTTTCGTAACTCTTTATGTTAAAGAGTGACACCAAAAAGAGACCTAAGAAACAATGTAAATGAAATGAGAAACACGAGTATATTTGATATTGGTTTAGGAACAATTTTTCAATTGAAGTCTTTATGGTTGATTTAAGCATTGAATTTTGTTAAGAATGGTTACAATTTGTTCTTGGTGGGACTAGGCATTTGAGCCAATACGAGTCCACTAAGAATAAAATAAAATAAAATCGTGTCATGTAAATGCTTAATTTAATCAAACTAAATTGGGAACTAAAACAACCATAATACAAGAACAAATGTGCTTCTAATTGAAGTTTATAGGAAAGGGAAATTGGAACCTTCACCTCCTTTGAATCATCTTAATTTTTTCCCTCAAAACTTATGGTTGATCCCCTTGCATCATGAGGGTAAAATTAAACGTCAATTAAACATATTTTGAGAAACAAACCTTTAGCATAAGATCGAGATAATTAGGAACTTTATACGCAATTTGAAATACAGAAAATAATTATGTAAGTTATGGAGATTGTCATAAGTGATAAAGAGCAAACTTAAATGGTTGAACTATAAATTGAATATGGAATGAACTTATGAATATGTAGATGGAAAAGGAGAAAATTATTCTTACATAATAATGTTATTGGAATATTAATCATAACGAAGATGTAATCATGGCAATGATGGGTTATGGCTTTTCCAATTCTTGAGTCCATTTTCTTGTGGTTGGGATTATCGCTTGTATTCATTCATTCAAAAAGTGTGGCTTCGAAATGTATATGGTGTTTTCATGTGTCTATGCGTGAGTCGATGACTTGTGCAAGTGTCGTATGCATTGTTGAGTTCCTCTACTTGGAACCTTGTGGTGTTGCATGGTGAGCAATGTAAGTCAAAAAAATTATCTTGGTATTTTATTGTTGTATTTATGTGTGTAAAATGTGGGCATTATAGGTCATGTTTACAATATTCCTCCCCATCCCGGAGCATGAAGAAGAAGGTCCTCTTCAATCTTAAGAACGGGATTTTGGTAGAGGGCCTTTGTGAGATTTCCTCTCTCTCTCTATCTCGCTTTAACGTATGTAATGCCCCCTAACCTACCCGGGGCTCGGCCAGCTTCATCTCCTTGGCGTGGAAGGTGGAGCTATTAGTGTGCGACGTGATGGAATCCCCGCTGGTGGCCGCACCCACCGATTTTCCCCGCTTTACAAATCTTTTTGTTTCCTGCTTTACCCGCCATACGCAAGAGACTTTGGTGGCCGCACATGCTCATTGATTAAATTGTTGACTTCACCGCCGTTCACGTGGCCTCTGCCGTGTCTGCTCAAACCGCAAATGCTTGTTTCGTGCACTCCATCAAATGCTGAAACAGATGAAATTGCTATAGCGTGTTCTGGATAGTGGTTTCATTAATGGTGAAATGAAGGTCTGTCTCCCTGGCGCTGCGTGGGTCGGTGTGGATTCTCAAATTCGGCCGCATGCAGGCTTCAAAGGAGCGCAGAATTGATCTTCTCCTGAAAGTGCCGTGAGGAAGCGCTTGGCTTTATGCAGTAGCTTTGGCAGGTAGAAAAGTAAACGTATCCCGCAAAATCAAAGGTGGCCCAGAGAGCTAAGTGCGACAATTGCTACATGTGGTGAGCCCAAGGAACCGTTGGTGTTGATCCCGGTGTTCTGGTTGCAGACGCGAACATTCGTGATCGGCTTGTTGCAAAATCTTACAAAGCAAGAAGAACGAGGTAAATTTTTAGTTGAGCTCCTCGCCTTATGGCCGACATTCTACTTTGAAGCTTCGGGTTTGCTTTATTTATTCATGGCCAAACTCCGCCGTATTCAATGTTGGGCATTTTGGGAAGTTTGTTTTATAATTGCATGGCTGGCTTCTGCACGTTGAGATTCAAAGTGGTTTGCTTATGATTTGCAATGGGAAGACTCGCCCGATCTAGTTCGCTGGCAAGAGCTGCGTCCTTATACTTTGCTTTCTAGACCTGTCCATTTCGACTTAAGATGTGTAAAAAAACTTTGTTTGAATGAAGGGTTTCCTGTTTTGGGTAAGTTCTACTTACACCCTGGGAGGTCGAGATCATACATCTAGCTTGGATGCTACTGTTGCTTGATTCAAACTTGTGACTTGGTCATCACTTGCCATGCATTGGAGATCATAGCTCGAGGAGCTCGATGGTTGTAGTATGTAACTCGCCACACCTCAATCCTTTGCCTTTCGAGCCACGCCGCTTTAGTTAGCCGAGGGTTTTCACATATCAGTAAGGAGACAGATTCTTGAAACGGTACGTGATATCTGAACCTGAAGTAACATGTACAGATCGGACACATGAAGATGAGTGCCTCATCCTAGCTAGTGATGGTCTATGGGATGTTCTGTCAAATGTTTCTGCCTGTGAAGTTGCTAGAAAATGTCCGTTGGCTAAAGACCTCATCGCTGGGAAAGGGTATTACGAGGAAGATACTCTCAGTAGGTCCGTAGCTTACTCTTCTTACCAAATTGGCTTTGGGATGGAGAAGTGGTGACAATATCGCTGTGGTCAGTGATTAATTTGAAAGAAAGAAGACATAGAAAATGCTATCGTTGCCTATGTAAATATTGCAGACATGCTACTATATAATCTAATTCCGCTTGCATTCTCCTGCTATGTTTTTTTCATTCGTGCAAGTTATGGGGATCCTATGGTGAATGATAGGAGGGATAAAGCAGTCCAAACCCTTTCATTAATGGTTTATCACATGGAAATTAGACTCGAATATGGAGGTGACAGATCGCACCCACAGTACCTGGAGATCTATGCAATGTTAGAGAAAATGTCTTCTGGGAGATTTAAGGTAGCAGATATTTTTCAGATCCACTTGTACCGAGTTTGTTCCTTCAAAATCGATTATGTGACAAAGGAGGGTGTTACCAGTACGGACACTGATGAAATTTATTTACAAAGATTCTCTATTGAGATCTTACTTGTTGTCACGATGAAACTCATGGGAGAGAACCTCATAGAGGCCGAGCTGGTTCATATCGAATATTCATGAAACACAATTTGCTTTGCAATTATATGAGCATCTTCAACGAGTCACTAAGTCAAGGTGCATAAAGGGTTATGTTGGAATTATCACACCTTACAAGCTACAATCGAATGTCTCGCACCGAGAGTTTGATGCTCTTTGTCCTCAAATCCGGTGAAGGAAAAGGTTTATTTATCATTATGGTAGATGCCTTCAGAGCCGGAGCGTGATGTAATCTCTATGTATTGCATCCAAGCAATGGAAGAGGCAGAGAGGGGTGATGATCGAATCGGGGAACAGCATGCGCGCTCTTCCCCCTTTTTCCAGCTATTTTCTCTATATCGAATGCATGATTATTGCTTTGTTCTCCTAGTAATCAGTGTGCTATGTTTGCTTGAGATAAGCTCTGCATGATAATTTTTCATTTGAAATGTCAGTGGATTTTGCACGCCTTCCCCACCAAGAGTGTATTTGCTTGCTTTTGCTAGTCAGGTGAGGGGTCTTATTAGATACGTCTCGTGTTATGCCCGTAGGAGCAGTTTTCTTCCTTCTCGTGACCTAGTTTTCGACCTTCCTCAAGATGGCAATGAGGAGTTGTTTTTGTTTAAGTTCTCGTCCTTTTTAGAAAACAAAAAAATATGATTTGCTTTTACCTCCTTTATGTATCCCTATGGTTATAGAGAGAGCAGTGATAAATGAATAAAACTATTTACCTCTAGAGAAGAAGTGTATTTATTGTCCTTTGATGTTATCACTACTAATCTTAATTCAGTATGGAAATGATACTAGAGACCTCGCTCATCCTTTTCTTTTTAACAATCTAATTTGGTACAATTTCATCCCAATTTCATCCCCTGGAGGTCAACTACAAGTTGGAACATCAGAAATTCTTTTTCCTTTTGCTTTAACGAACTGCATATTATGCTTGTCTTGATGTGACCGGCTATGACTCGATAGTGGGTTTTCGACGCCGCCTTAGGCAAACATGTTTTGGCCAAATCTAACTTGCTTACCTAGCCTTATGATGACGTTAAAAATTTTAGTACCTTAGCCAAGGGATATCCTCGCGACTCCTACATTTGTATTATCTCCTAATCTGGTCTTACGAAAGGTCCACCGACTTTTTTGTCACCCACGGAAAATTTGAGGGTTTGTTATAAGGAAAACCTTACTCGAACCTTTCGAGAAAATACTTAAAGTATTTAAGGGGCTCTCGCCATTGTACATGGATATCCTATGCGCCCGTGACGAATCGCGGTAAGTTTGTTTAATTCTTTTATTATTTTAAGAAAAGCCCTTCCTTGGCTCTGGACGCCCATGGTAGTGAGTGCATGAATAAGAGTTTTACCCCTTCCGAGCAACAAACAATGAAGTATATGTCGGGATGTGGTGAACATGGAACTAGGTCTCGAGGCTTGAGATGCTTTTGGGACTCGTGAGGGGTAAATTACATTTACCCCCCCCAAGCAACAATGTTTTTGAGACCTTTCTTCGTTATATCAAGAAGTAAGTTAATAGTGTATAACATTGAAATATTTTATCATGTTGGGAATGAAGGGTTTTTCGTTGAGGGATGTGCGGAGTCGGCACTTGAGGCTTAAGAGTGCTTTCAAAGTCAGCAACTTATCATACGTGGACGTTGTTTAACCTCAATATATAAATAAATATTGGGTATAACAATCTAAAACGTCAGCTACATACTCTAAGGCACGCATGTGCAATGCTTTCCTTTTACATGATCTTTGATTTGGGTCCTCGAGTGGCCATAGCCCCATAGGTCAGTATGGATTTTAGTGGACTCTGGTGGCACTCTTGCTTCTCGAGTAGGTAGGTTCTAATAATAAATCTTGTTACCATTTTTTTTTTTACATTATCGTGAGAATTTACTATTTCCATAATGATGGTTGTCAGACGATTCCTTTATTCTGCTTTTGTGAATGTGAAGCTACTATCGCTATCTTACTTAAGGAAAATAAAAAGGTGTATTATGTGGGAAATTTGTTATAATTTAGAATGTATGGTGTAAGGGTAACCTTGATAGAAAATGCACAATTTTGGCTTTCATATGTTCTACGTTGTACCTTTGTTAACTAGATATCTATTTTGTTACATTCATACAAATTACTTTTGTTTATGCCTTTGGAATGGAAATCATGCACTAGTCATTCAATTAATTTTGATGAAATATCTAGGAAAAGGGAATGCATGCTCATGCTTCTTTTGAACCGACAAAAGCTAACATGTTTTCGTGCAGGTGTCTTTCCGAGCTCAAGTATGAAAGAAGTGGTCATTGTAGCCGCATAGATGATATCCACTTTGTGCTCAGGACGTTGTCTTTTATGGTTAAACTATCGGTAACATCTAGTGGAAAAAAATTTAGAAGGGTCAATGCCTTAGTAAATGTATCAGAGTATCATGTCAGTTGAATCACAAACTTTGCTCTTGAGTTAAAATGTTGAGTCAGTAAATCCTTCTAAGACATAGTAGTAATGAGTTAGTAAGCACTATAAAGTGAACTGGATAGTCCTTATAAAAGTTAAACTAAAATTTATATATATGAATATATTAATGTAGATGTGATCTACTTGATAGCTTTTGAAGCCTGGAACAATCAAGAGGAATCTATCTTTTGTAACAAAATATGATTACTTGTTTTTCCCCCGAGCTAAACTAATAAACAATATCCTTTTATGGTGAAACCTTAAATGATCTCATGGTGAAAGCAATGGTTAGATTTTAGAAGATGATAGGATTTAATAAGTAGGAGGGAAATTGATTAATTAAACCTTAAATCTCTCTCTATCGTTTGGAATGTTTTCCTTTGTCAGACTTAATTAAGTAAGGTCTAGATGGAACATTTAACCAATCTTGATAAACTCTTAACCTCAATAAAAGATGGATAGTGAACAATGTGACCTCGGGTGAAGAATTCTCGTCTTGTTCTGTTAACCCTTACCATGATTCATGGTGATATTTCTTAAGCAAGGTCAACATTTGATCCTTAAACAAGAAGGCTATTGTTATGAACCCTAAGCGGTACTTTCCACTCAATCGGAGCTTATGCCTTCACCTGTGCAATAGAGGTGTGGAACATGTGTTAGTGACTTGAGTAAGTTTAATTAACCTTGTAAGAAATGGAAAATGTTCTAAAATCAAATGAATAAAAAGCCTTGGACATAAAATTGATGATCCTAGTTTAGAAAGCTTGGCCTTAAGCTATTTAGTCAATAGTTGAAAAGATGTAAGTTCTCCTCAGAAAAGAATTGTGTGAATCATTACATGAGATTTTATAAGAACGTAAGTTAAGAATTAAGAGACATTTTAGTAAACAAGAAAATTTAATAAGAATTTCCTCATGGGATGCCCTAAATGTAAGTGTGTCATGTGGTCGACTTCCATGTTGTCTTGTCAAGAAGAAGAAAAAAATGTATGTATTGTCCTTGATAGGTATGAAACATCTCCATGCCAGCTTTATGGCCATCCTCAGTATCAAGTTGTTCACAAAGTGTTAGTCAGATCCTTGGTGACGACATGTTGCGTCGTGTTATGTGTCAAGCAAGTCAAAAAAGTTATCCCAGTATTTCACCGTGTCGTATGTGTTGGTATTTTTGGGTCGCTACAACAGACATCGTAACAACAATCGAAAAGGATTTTCCTATCCTAGCCCCGCCTGCCTTTTCCTCAAGTTTGATGCAATTTACCTTAGCCCCCACAACATGGGTGAGTCGTTTGTTGTTCAGGCTGGAAGGAAAGGACCCCGCTCACCGATCTCAGACATACCACCCGCCATTCGACCTTTCAACGCACCGCCTCCTCCATCTATGCTAGATACCATGCCTTCATCGCCATGGCCAAGGCTTGTTTTAGGGCTTGAGGTAGGGCTCATTTTAAGGCACGCGTTGGGTCATTCCATCGTTTCTGGTTCGTTAGCATTCTATACTATTTTTAGAACTAATTTTTAATTAAAATAAACCTCTAAATAGGAAAAGAAAGTAGAATATGGCCACAAGGGCTACCTGAAAAATAATAAATCTTAAATATAGATTACTACTCAATAGTAGATAATACACACAACATTAAAATGAACTCCAAACGCAAACACCATGGCCAAAGATCTTCAATTTTCCTCAATCTTCTTCTCAGGCACTTCCGCGGTAAGAATTTCTTAGATGTGATATAATATAAATAAGCACAAAACTAGTTTTACTAGTGTGGGAATATAAAAAAATATGCAAGTTGTGTTGAGTGGCTTGTCACATAATGATAGATGTATAAGCAATAAATACCTAAAGGTGGTATGCTTCATGTGGGTTATTATAATCAGATGAATAAAATAACTAAATAGGGTTTCCTAAATATGAATTGGTTTCCTTTATTAGAGCGGGGCCTCTTTTCAAATCCCACTTCTTATTGAATTACTTTTTTTTTAGGCGAGGATCTAAACAAAAGATATCCCAAAGAAGACATATAATTAATGTTTATTTAATACACACATATATTAGTCCCTTTCAGGAAAATATGTAAGCAATGTAGGTATATGAATATGTTGTCTCGTGATATGAGAAAGAAATAATTAGCTTAATCACATGACTAATAAACACCAATATGGGAATATTAAAATCCATATGGCATGTGATGCATTATGCCTCTAAATGGGAAAAATACATAATTTATAAGGAAGAAGCATAAAATATTTCTTGAAATATATGCATGAAAGATTACATCAAGCAAATTAGAAGAATAACAATGATATATATATATATATATATATATATATATATATAAAAGAAAAGTAGTAGAATATATCAAGCATGAAGAAGTATTATTTCAAACATGACTAAGAGCAATAATAATGAAATAACACCTACAAACATGAAGTTAAGAATGTAAACACATATTAACATAAGAAACATGTGCACAAGCACTCAAAAATGCAAACCCACTCTCGCACATATATATATATACAGATAAATTCACTCATGTACATATCGTGCATCTTATTATATAGTTAAATAAATACTAAGAAAATAATGTATAAGATATAATTGAGAAGTTTTAAGTTTTTTTTTTTTTTTAACAAAGAAATAAATCGATCAATAAAAACATGGTATGAATAAGAAGTTTAAGAAAAGACATTAGTGCAGTGATTAGTTTCCTATTACTTAAATTAAAAGTATGCATTCTTTTATAAAAATGATTATATAATTGTAGTCTTTCTATGAAAAATAATATAGAATTTTAAAAAGAGACAAAATATTAAATCAAGGACAGTATTGAAAAAGAATTGACGAGAAGAAGTAAAACAATAGACCCCACTCCCCTAAGGAGAGTCAAAAGAAGAAAGAAACACAAAAACACTACGGGGTGGAGAAACATGAATTTCTTATAAGACGGGTCATTAAATCTGTAAGGAAAAAGGCGGCCTCTTCACCACAACATACAGTAATTTACAACTTCAGAGATGTATTTGTTAAATGGCAAATTAGTTTGGAAATATAATTCTTAAGAAGCCTGTTAATCTTAAGCATGCTCACTTATTCCCCTCAAAGACTCGAGAGTTTTTAAAGAAATTTTAGAATGACTTACACGAAAGCCTATGCGGGGAAAACGATGCACAAAAACCCCACTTTTAACTAACCCAGCCTCCACCAAGTTTATAAACTCATTGACTGTTCGAATTTTTCTAAAACGATTCGACAGCGACATTACATAACTAACTGCGAAGCCTGCCCTTCCCCACTCGCGTTTCACGCTTTCCCCATTTTTATGCGCACAACTTTAAACTTGAAAATATGTTAATTTCCCTCCCTAATAAGGACACGTATCATTTTCACGTCACGTACAGACAAAAGAGACTGAGCTGTCTGTCTATTACAGCAGACCAACATTATCCTCTCCCTTAACATATCTATACATATAAACCCATACAGACATCATCTTCCCCATTCCAACTCTACTGCAGACCTTGGCAATCATTTCAACTGTTGCGTGAAAGGCTTTTGTGTGTCATATGGCAAAAACAGTAGAGCTTCGCTACATGTGGTTGATACTGTTGGTGTCTATGGCAGCGGCTTCTTGTGATGATATGAATTCAACATCTCACAAATCTCCGTCCTCTGATCAGAGTGATGCATTGATAAACCCCTCTTCTTGCTTCTCGTCTTTATCATCCTCTTCAACGTGCTCCTCCTCCGCCTGCCGGATATCTGCGCAGCTTCCGCCTCGCTTCACCTCCTGCGCAAGATGTAACGCTTTCCCCACCGGGTGAGGGATTGAAATCACCTCCTCCGCCTTCCAATGCCTCAGTGAATCCCTCCCACATCTCTACTCCAACCTGCTCAGGTAAGCCAAGATTCCTCTTATTTTTACAAAAGTTATAAACATTACATACTATCTTATTCATTGTGTTCGCTTTCCTTTTTCCGCAGGTACTGAAGTTCGAGGAGGGTGGGACGTGGTTCTTTCTTACAATGAAATACCCTAAACGTTGTTGCACTCGACTCTGCTCTGACTATTTTGACATCCATCCATAGATCTGCCCACCTTTTGCAGTTACAATGTTATGATGTAATTGATCGGCCCTTATGTCGCTCTTAGTTTTGTCCTTGGTAGTGTTTTTCATGCTATTTTAAAATAGGCTGGACAGTAGTCTATTCACTATTTTGTTCTTAGTTTCAGTGTCTTCAGCGCTTTAATATAGGCTGGACATTAGTCTATATACTGTTGTCTCCTTTTGTAATGAAAAGAATCTTGTCTAATGTTTAATATGTTTCTGCTACATATTCTACTGGTTAATGTGTGTCTACTTTTACTGTGTATATCCTAAATATTCTGCCGATTTCACTTCTTATGGGTGTGTAATGATTTTATTCAATAATTTACGCATTACTCCTTGCACTGCAAAACTATCAGGTCTGTTCCTCATTTTCATTCATTGTTTACGATAGGTTTTCAGAATACTGACCCAGTTTTCCTTGGACATTTAAATTTACATTAAAGCTGTTTGATACCGATACATATACTAATTAAATTTTGATCATGTGGCCTTTTGGATGTCGATTTGGCTGCGGTATATTCCATTTGTCATTGTCCGTACAATTGATTCTCTCGCTATCGTGCAATTACGACGAGTCTTTTCTAATAATAGACACTGCGATTTATTTGAGATTTTTTCTCTGTCTTCTTTTAAAACTATTTTCGGCATTGATGTTTTCCAATCCATAAAAAAAGAGTATCAGAAATGACTTTATACGCCAAGTGATATTTCATTATTTCAGTTAGTTTTGGGTAAGCCAGATTTAAACTAAATATAAATTCTAATAATAATCATTACAATAAGCTAATGCTCTAAAATTCTTCGGCCTATATTTCTTAATATTACAAATTTCTCTGGCCTGTTATTGTTAATGACTAATCCCTTGGGTGTAGGTTTTTCGTGCCGTCAGTGTTTAAAATAATAGCCTTCCATCCGAATCTTAATTATGCTAACATTACAATGTGCTTGCTTTTTTTTAACGGCATCAAAGGACCAAAGAAAATACAACGTTATTGCTTTGCCATTTTCATTGTCTATTTACTCCTTCAATATGATATACACGAAAAAGACTTGCCAACATTTGTTGTCACAAATATGTTTGATCTGAAATATTTTTCTGAGGCTTTGAGTATAATGTTTAATATTATATATCTTGATAATATAATGATAGAGTTTTGTTGTCCTTTTTCTCTAGAATATTATAGTGTCTCAGAGTTTGTTATTTCTTATATTATTTTGAAAGGCTTTTACTGATTAATAAGTGACATAAAACACAGTCATAGAGTTGCTTATGTCTCTTTGACATCTAATTTATATTTTATAGTTGAAGGTAGCATCCCTTGCTTGGCAAAAATTCATTCCACACCACTCTAAAAGGATTTTAATATTTTAAATATTTTTTTCCACCACTCTCAATTAGCTGTTGATGTATATTTAGCAGGAGAAAAAATAATGTTAAAATTTTAAAAACCTGGATATAACAGGAAATATTTGACCATTGAATTCATCATAACGGAAGTATTTATTTCGAGGTGCAAACACATTTTATTAAAAGAACAATTGAGGAGTCAGAGCACATGTAATCTATAATATATATTGATTATCTTTTTCAAATTCTAGTGTTATTCAATTTCAAAAAAGGAAATGTATCTTAAATAATAAATAAAAATCTATTAAAAATAGTTTAGCTTAATTCAATTAATTTCAAATAATTATTATTATTCTAATTCAACTTTAATTCATAGAAAATATTTGTCTAAAATGTTATATATATCATTTATTTCAGTTATTTATATTTTGTTATCTTATATGAATTATATACTTTGGATACTTAAATGTAATTTCACATTTATTTAGTATGTTTTTCAATTTTTTTGAGTACATGTTTTTCTTTACTTAGCATTTATATGAATATTAAAAATATCTTATAAATATTTTAAATAAAATAAAAACATTCAATTAAAATTAATTTAATAATTTGTCTATAAATATTTATTTATTAATTATTAATTTATATATATGTATGTATTTGTATGTATATATGTACATTTATATGTATATGTGTGTATGTAAATATGTGTGTGTCTAAGACATTTCTTTATATCTAAGTGATAGGTCTAAATTAACAATTGTTTAATTATTGTGTTCATCATTATAATATGAATTCTTATTTAACATATTACTATAAACTCTTATTGACCATATTGAGAAATTCATTAATCATAAATTTTCATTAATTTAAGTAATTATATATTCGTCAATTCATCTTAATTTAACTTTTATTAACATGTTCCTTCATTATTTTTGATTCCCCTCTTTTAACTTTCATACAATTCTTCTCTAGTCTTTTTTCTTGATTTCCTTAAATGTTTTGTTATTCTCCCAAAACTATATACTTTTAAAATTGTACATGTATTTTTTATGTTTTTGATAACCATAGTTATATAGTTCTTGAATATAATTTTATACTCGACCTTTCTATTATTTAGTTCCCCCAAATTTTATCACATAAATATTATATTTCTCACCACTTATTTGTAAGGAAGATGGTATTCATGACCAAAAGGAAAATGTTAGCTAACGCATGGCAATACAAAATATTAAAGAAATTTCTCCAAAACAAAATTTAAATTAAATTTGTTTCAAAAAGATAAGAAACGTTTATACCTACCAAAATAAGGAGCTTTAGGAAATTTGATACCAAAGATAATAAAATTATTTTAACAAGAGCTCCCATTAATACAATAACATGTTTAACTTAAGTCGTAGCAACAATCTCCTTCCATTTCTCTTAATATTCCAATCTTTCTATTTCCTACACATCATGGAATTTCAAATAAAAATATAATTGGGACTAAGATCTATCAATAGAATGATGGTCCTTATTTCCTTTTAAATTTTATCTTTTCCTTTAGAGTGAAATTTACGTTGTTTTTCCTTTTTCAGTAGTTCCATTAAAATATAATTCCTTCTTATCACTCTCTTTTTTAGCAACTACAAGTTTCTTTTTATTAATATAGTAAAATCTAAGGATAGTTCTAATATGAATGCTTGTGATCGTGGCACAATGGACACTAAAAAGGGATGCTTTTCTAGTTGAGGAGTTGATTAAAGAAATATTTCATACAAGCAGTATTTATAAAATATTATGCTTGGAATATGATTTGGTTTACATTTATTAGACTATAGATTTTGGCATAAGTAATATTTATTTCTTACTATTTTTATAAGAAAATGAAAATCATCTATTGAAGTAAGTTTCAATTCTTGAAAAATAGCTTCCTCCCACAAACATAGAGGAAGGTCATTTTTTTCCTTAATTGGAAAACCATTTCATCTTCTTATTTGAAATAAATCTTGGGTTCCATGTCATCATCAATAAACTTAATATGCTAAAAATCATTTCTTTGTTTCAAGAAAATTGTCATTTCCTTCTTTGAAAAATATTACAATGCATGTAAGCCTCATAAGAACATTGTATTCATTTTCCATTTATGGGTTCCCATGTTCCTATCTCATTTTCAAAATTCCCTTGAATTTGTTGAAATTCCATTTGTGAGGAAACCATGTTTCATGCTCGAATTGATTATGTTCAAAAGAGATAATTGGATATCTTTACCAAAGTTTATGAATCAGAATCTTCATCTAGAGTCATGTGTTCCTCTCAGAGTTGGCATGGGACCTAAGCATTGCTAAAATCTATTTTTTTAATGCAATTTTTCAAAGCAACACATAAAATTAGAGAGTAATAAATTGAAGAAATGATTATTGTAGACATGTATTTTTTTAAGTAGGTAGGGTATATTATTCGTTGTGGTAAATAGGTTTTGTAGGTAGGATTCACATCACATGTGTAAAAACTCATTAAATTTATATGCATTTCATAACATAATTTTAATGTATGCATGTGATTGAAAAGGGCCTCATTTTGAATTCCAAGTATTTAGAGTAAGCTGAAATCTATAGCATTCATTTATTTATTCAACATTCATTAAAAGTGTGAAAATTCATAAAGTAAACAATGCACTAAATTAGACTACTTGAGTGAACTATTGCATTTATACTTGGTGTTATTTCTATGGCATACACCATTATGTTATGTATGATTATATTGTTTCTTTGCAATATACATAATTAGATATATTTGAGTTCTTTATTTAAAACCACCTTCCAAAAAATATATTGGTCAAAATGCATCAGCATTGCATTATTTATAGTATTATGTGGTTAGACCTTTACATCTTTGATGATATCTCTGCTTTTTTCTAAATATGGCCTCGTATTTTTCAATGTAAGATTCCTCTAACCCAAAATATTGTATGCTTGATTATGATAAATGGGGATAATTTTTACATTAAAACCACATCTCATTTATATTGTACATTTTAATATATTTCAATTCAACTTAATTTTTTATTGCTTACTTTTTATTAAATTTTAAATTAATATTATAAAACTTACCATTTGTTAATTAAAAATATTAAAAATGTATACTTTATTATTCCATCATAGTTTCTTTTTCAGATTTTTCATTTCTATAATATCATCTCCACCATATTTATGTTATTGGGTACTCATGTCAAGCATGAATTGTCCTTTACAAAATGGCCAACAATTCCTACCTTATAAACACGTTATCAAACACATTAATCCAAAAAATCTAATTTAGATAAGGCTCGTTGTAGAACATGTCAGTGTCATTCAACTACTTTTCTTTCGGAAAAAACCATCGCTAAATAAACTATTGAGCCTACTCACCACGACTCTCATTTAACGGTTTTCACAATTTATGTATAAAATCGTCACATTGTCCAGTATGTAACGACAAAATAGAGTGCTCTTTAATTTGTTACATCCATCATGTCATTCCCACTTGTAGGTTACCGCCTATCAATTGCTATCGTGTTTTTCCACTTTCGTCTGTGCACCATTTTTCGTCAATGGGAATGATGGGAAGCGCTTTTACTTTATCATACAACTTATTCGCTTGAAACAGAATTTTTTTATTTTTAAATTGCCATATCTCACTGTCATATATTTTTCAAATTTGAAGTTCCAAACATTTGGGCTACATCACCAATAGAACTAAAATCGATTTTCACATGTATATTATTGTCATAGAATGGCGGCATTTGTTTTTTAAAATAACTGTTCTGAGGTATGTTGAAGAGTGACCTGTTGAAGGAAGACTGCGCAGCCTCTGTTGCAGGAGGAGCAGCCGAACGAGGAGAAGGTCCGGCACAAAAAAGATGAGGACCAGAAGAAGGTTGGAACCAGAAAAATGTAAACAATGAAGAACTCCTATGCTAACTGCGATGAGGCATCTGGAGATTTGAGAGTTGGAGGTTTCTGTGCCAGAGCATCTCCTCTTGAATTTATGATCTTGTCAGAAATGACGGCAACGGCATTCATCATGGGCAGTACACAGAAGAAGAAGATGGAAAGTACATATTTGGCCATGGCGAACAGTCCATGTCGATGCATGTAACAAAGGGACAGATTGGTTTCGTGGGAGTCACATTGTAACAAACGTCCGGCTTGATTTGTATTTTGTCGTTTACTGGCGTGAAACGAGGACACGTGTAGTGTGTGAGACGGGTGTATTGCTAATCTCGTGCTACGCATCTATGGTTTCGAGTATTGTTTCTGCCACGCGGATTCTGAAAACGACGTGACTGTGTAATGGTTTAATGCAGAATCGGTAGGTTGTCTCGTAAGTCGCTGTCAACGACGCTGACGGGACTCCATTTCCTACGGTGAAAAAAAGCAGGCGCATCCGCTGCCAATGTTGTTGTGGATACATTTTACGAGTGGTGGCCAAACCAGGAGCCCGGACTCGCAGGCCTGGAATTTGATGGTCTGTAGACTGTTTTTTGGTATTTTAACCGTAAATTACAATTTAATAAAAACAAACCCGTCAATTTAGCCAGGTAATTTTTTAATAAAACTGTATTTCAGCAAGTTTATATTATTTAAAAACCGTAAAATTTCATAATAGTCAAATATAATATATAAGGTATATTACTATATATATATGAAATCGGATTGGATTTTATTCATTTTACAAATATTCTATAAATCATATTGATAATGATTTTTAATAATTCCCAATTTAAATTTAGAAACTAAAATAAGTTTCTGTGAATAATGAATTTATTAAACTCAGAGTTCACACGTTGTCTTTGTTTTTTTCTAAAAACATATAAGTTTCTAATTTCAATGATATTGTGACTGTATTTATTTTCATTTTGTCATTACCAATTGCAATCTACAAGTTTCAATTTAACTTTTATGCAAGTTTCAATTCAAATTTTTATTGTTGTAGGAAAATTTAAGGAATCTTGTTACAGACATCCAAGAAGAAGCTTGAGATACAGACATCAATACAGTACATGATTATTATTTTGAATAACATAGAATTATTACATATTACAATTTCATTTTTCTGGAAGCAAGGACTGTAAACTAGAGGAAAAATTGGGCCTTCAGTAGAGTAGACAAAGATATTTCAGTTGGGTTTTACAAAATATATAAAGATATTTATGTGACATATTCATCTCATCATCTACTCTTGAAGGCAACTTTTTAATCTCTGAACAAGAACATGAACCAATATTTCTAAATACCTGAGATCTTTTCCAGTATCATTTTTGCCACCATGGAAGAATTGGTTGATTAAGCCTTGCAGACATACATGTTTATCGACAAATCACATGATTTAGATTGCATATGTCCTTTCTTTTCAACAGCTTCGAAGCTGGACTGAAATCAAGGGTATTTCCTTCGAAACTTGTCGTGGTAAAAAATGGCTTGGGTTTTTAGATATATTTTTGAAAAATGCCCTCCTTGAAATCAATATTTTTTGTTATTCAAAAATATAAAATTACAATTCATCAGTTGTTGTTAATGGCAACAATGATAAGAGGTTTATCATTGGCATTGAGTGCTTCATAGTTGGGAATCAGGATAGATTATAGGCCTTGCTACCACGATTGTTTCTGCTCTCATAATTTACTATTCTTCTTCTTTACTAGCCTATTGTTACAGGATTATTCATCCAGTCAGAGTCGCCGCTCAATAATAAAATACCGAAAAATTAGAGAAGGAAAATCTTTAAGCTGGTAAACTTCCCTTCTCATTTTAACATCTGAATTTCTATTTTACAATACCCACAAGAAAAATTGGATTTATCACGTCTCATTTAATGAGTTTATAATTTAATTACTAAATTTAATTTATAAATATATTTATCATCCTAAAATTATTTAAAAATGATATATATCAATTAAGATTTTTTGACAATTTAAAATTTTACTAAAAACGTAAATTGAAAGGTAACTATATCACTTAAACTGCATGAAATTTCCTTTTAACAAAAGTGGGTGATCGCCAAATTCTAGGCTCTGCCCGTGAGTAAAAGAGGGCGAAGCAACATAAATAGAGTGGAGTGAAAAGAGACAACACAAGTGTTTACGACGGCCACAATCAGAATAGGGGGAACATTTTCCTCGAAATTTCCATTTACGAGTTAACAACATCCAAATGTAACACCTTTGGAGAAATAGATAGTTAAATATATCATTTTGTATTCTATTTTATTTCTCGGAATTTGTATATACACACAGTTTAAACTCTAAAGTTTCGGTGTAAATCAAATGCATTAAAATTTCAAACATATCACATTAATGGTAGTAATTGTAATTTTTTTATGAATAAGATTTTATATTATATTAACAAGTAAATCGATACGAGATAATTCAATAAAAAAATAGGTGGTATGAGAGCACACCCCAAAGCCATGAACAAATTATGCCAATTCTAGGACGAAAGAACTAATACATAGTCGAGCAAAAAGACACTAAGCCGATTCTTGAAAAGAGTCAATTAAATGTAGATGGATCATGGTCATTAAGCCGGCGTGAGCCATATGTTATATGAAGAAATATTCCAATGCTAATCACTCTTATCTTTATCTTTAATATCATATGTTAGATTCATCATATCAACCAACAACATTTTTTCAAATATATAAAAATTTCACTCAATATGTCAAAACATTACAGTATAAAAATACAAATAAATTAATACCATAACAATCAACTACTCTCACATATAATTGATACACAAATATACTAATGCCATAGAAATTATTTCATGGTAATAAATTTGTTTTATAATTACTTTTTATCATGCATTAAAAACATCCGAACAGGAGTTAAAGCTAAAACAGGCTTTAACTACAAAAAAACAAACCTCCAAATATTGATTTCCACTCAAACACAAAACAATTAAAACAACATTAAGGGAAAAAATGAGCTTGGGTAGACATTTAAAAATGAAGCAACTTTCATCATCGACAGGTATTCTATCCCGATCCTAGGAATAGAGTCAGAGTATGTGGTAGCTATTAATAATATTCTTGGATCATGGAGAAGTAATTGAGTGTTATGAAGAATGGGAAAGATTATAAGGATCGATCAGGTGGTCAAAGAAAGGATTCGCTGGAGTTACGAGTTCCCCACATAAAACTTTAGGGAAAGAAAATGAGAATATAAGGACACTTAAAAGCTCTCTAAGCAAGTCCCTTTGGAGGCCCAAATCCTTTGTAGAGGCAATTTCTTACTCTAGCCTTGATGGTTTTTGAAACTGATGGAAGTTCCTTTAACATCTACATTTATTTTTTGCACGAGGAGGTGCTTGAGTACGTGATTCAAAAATTTGATTGGTTCATGTCACAAGCTAGAATCTAACGATTCAATGGTTATTAGTCCGAAACCGCTTGGTCTTCCTTCCTAGATCATAAATTTGCGGCAAACACCGATTAAAAGTTATGGTCAACATTTAACTCTATTCTAAAGGTTTTTCTTACTATGGATTTTTAATTCTAAGAGGACATGAAGATGATTTTTCAAGATCATTTATCGGTGTGGGATCATCAACTTTGTTGATGAAACTTTTCGTATGTCAACATATAATCCCCTCATTATGTGTCTTTCTCAATATTAGAATTGTAATTTTAAGGCAACTGCAACATCTTCCATTTTAGCTTTCAATTTTAATCATGCTTTATGATAATATGCAATACCTATTGATGGACCCATCTACCTTGATCTTTTCTCATACTACTTATGTCGGGATCCTTTTAATTATAGATCTCTTTAAGGCCCATCCTATTGAAACTAACCTAAAAGTGAAGGATCTATATTATGCTAGTCAATATATTCACTATAAACATTTTCGCTTTTCTTCTCGCCACATATGTTGTGTAACACCCACAAATTCGATGCACCAATTACCATATTTGTCTTCATAACTATTTAAAAAAATTACATGATATTTTTTTAAAGGATTGCAACGTTATTAAACCACATTATTCCTTCATTAACTCCTACACAACCAAAGGTTATTTTGTAACAAAATCAATAATTAATATTATTAATCTATTCCTAAAGTTATTTCAGGATATAATTTTCTGATAAAGTCTCCATTCATTTCTGTTATTATTGTTGACTAAATCAATTTAAGTAATATACTCGATTAGTTCCATTTAAGGTGGATCAATAATTAATATTATTAATCTATTCCTAAAAATTATTTTGGGATATAATTTTCTAGTAAAGTCTTCATTCATTTCCGTTATTACTGTTGACTAAATCAATTTCATTAATATACTCGATTAGTTCCATTTAAGGTTATCAAATATTAATTCCTAAGTTTGGTTTAGATTTATTTCCCTTAAACACTTAACAACCATACCCCACATTTGTTAATATTTTGCCTTTAGTTAAATTAATCCCCTAGGTCATTCTCTATAATGACTATAAAATTATCTAATTCCTATAGTCCAATACTCCAAAACATATTAATTAAACCATACTCCCATAAAATGGCACAATTACAAATTGTAGGAATGATTATCGACCATTAGGTTGATTCTTTTCGGGGCCCTTAGAGGATTATGTATCTAAAGATAACCCTAAATGCTCTTTATGTTGACTTTTATTCACACACCTTTTCCCTAATCCATCTCATTTTTGTTTCTTACTGCAGGTTTGGAGAAAGAGAAGGAGTGAATGCTATAAGCTTATCAAGCCTTGGGAGGGTTTTCACAAATCTATTTTTGTAGTATTTTGTGCTAAATGAGAGATCTACTATATTCTCATTGGTGGGGTATCTTTTTCCCTATTTTTCATTTTTTTTATACAACAAGATATATACACAGTTTTTCTCGAAAGCGCCAATTCATATATCCTCTCTCCTTTTATTTGTTTGTTTTTGGTCGCTTAAAACCAAACATTTTTAGGGGACTATTTTTAGTTTTCACAAGCTACAAGAATCACATAAATGAAGAGTGGTTATGGATGAATTTTATACTAGAGTGGATCAAGTTAATTAGGATTTCTTTCTTACATTTTAAAAGTAAGAAACACAACAATCGACACATTTAATCATCAATTACACATAATAAGAATTTCACCATAATCAAGCTATTAAATTTCGCTTTTAATATAATATCCAACTTGCTACAATACCAAACTCGAATCAAAATAACACCCATATTTATATGTGTTAAAGAATCTATTAGTAACTACGTTGTTAAGTGGTAAATGTGAAGTCAAGCTTCCAACAACTGACATATTTAAGCCTGATGTTTCAGATTGGTTAAACAACCATACGATTCTCTCCTAGAATTCGGGTTCAATTCCTATTAGTATAAGCTATACTTGCCTATTTATTTCAGATTGAGTATCGAATAATCACTAATCATTATTATTATTTTGTTACATTTAAACTGGGGTGACCAAATTATTATCTGCATCGAGTGTTCTCCTGCATGGGTACCTCTCGCGACAAGAAGGAGCTAAAGGGAGACTAATCCGACAACATACAATCGAGTATTCAGATACTCAGTGCATGAAAGGGCGCTTACTCTAAAGTCGATGTGATATGGTGGAAAAATATGTTTAAATTTCACATATCACGCCCAACTTAACAATGGCTAAGACGCGGTTACCAAATGAGTAGATTATGACCTTGTCCATATTATTAATGCTTCACAAGATTGATCAACATGTAGCACTCGAAGAGAAGAAGACTAGCTTATGCAAGAGGTCGTATCTACGAAGGCCATTATGTTGATTGTATTTTCATTGTGATTTGTTGTCTCTATAAAAATTTCCTTTCTCAGATAATGGTGTGTTCACACCTATAACTACATTCACATCTGGTGATTGTGATTTTTTTATAACTAGAGCCACTTCATCTTATAAACTGCACTCGTATTGTTCGCCAGAAAATGTGATCACCTTCAACTAACTAAAAATCGTAATTTACCCATCTGCGGGAAGGAAAGAGTGAATATAAAATGCGATATACAATCTCCCCGATTCGAGATGCAGAATAAGATTTTATTTATGTATATGGCGACAGTCAAAGATCGACAATGATGATGGCACGAAGTTTCACTTCCTTGGCTCCAAGATGTCAGGATATAATTTACAAACTAAGAAGTGTGATGTCAAGAGTACAACTTACCATATTTCCTCCAACTTTCCATCGTCATCCAACCTTCCAGACACATATTTTTCCAATGGTCGATACTCGCCTCTGCCATTGTGTCGTATGTGCACATACATATGTCATTACCAGTGGCGGAATCACATCTATATTATATTGAGTCGAGTATGTGATTAGAATACAATCTTCCCACAAATTTATATCCTAATTGAAATTTTAATGTTATGTTTTATTCATTCTAGAAAGTTCTTTCTTCTTTGCCACATCGTTAATCATTAACAATGTGGTATTAAAAAGTACATTTAATTACTAGTGGTCAATTTAATAAATTGTATTATTATATTTTTGTAAATGGTCTTGTCCTCGTTAAAAATAAAGTGTTAATAGAGTTGCGTATATTTTTCGCTCTTTTTAAGGCTCGCCAAAATAAATAAGTCTATTGTAAAACAAGTCAAGAGTCGAAATCGCCCATAAATTGAAAAGAATCGGCTTTACAGAGGCATTTTCGGTAAGTTATCCAGGTTCGAAATACCAATGTATTTCACATCAGGAGGGGGAGACAACCAAACCCAATGTGGAAACTATTACTTGAATA